>JANRMT010062807.1:62465659-62520820 GCA_026402145.1 Polypterus bichir lapradei | reverse complement strand
TCTCTCTCTCTCTCTCTCTCTCGTCCTCCAAGCTCTCCCTCCTGACTCTGGCTCCTTTTAAGCTGCACCTGGGAGTACTCCAGGTGGCTCATTAGAGAGGTTTGGAATTACTCCCAGGTGTGCTGAATGCCCAAAGTAGGCATACCCCAGGCAGCTGCCAAGGAACCCAACAGGGCTGTACTAGACTCCAACTCCCAAGGAGCCCAGCGGGGATCCAAGGTGCGACTGCAATCCATGTGGGCTCCCATCTAGCACGCCGGGTAGCCAGTGCCTTGTGTACATTTGCTCCCCCCAGTCCTTCCACTATGATAGCCTCCCAGCCGGAAAAAGACCCTGACCATCCATTACAACCTTTAAAAGGGTTGTTTCAGTCAGAACAGCACTGTCAGCAAAGTAGATACTGTTTCTATTGCTACAAACCACAGCATTGTAGAACAGAATACACTCTCACTCATGTCTACAGTCACACCTCCCCATGCATCTTCTCACAGACCACAATGGCAAGTGAATCATGTGACATCACCTCATTGGGCATAAATTTGTCATGTTCACCTCACCCTTGCTGAGTGGTTAATGTATGGGGCTTTGGGATAGTCATCCTGCTTGCACAAGAACCATGGAAGGCTCTCAAGACAGGAATTATACACTTTCTTTCTGCGTCAATTTCACAAATTTTGCTGGTCACGGAACACAGTAGTTTTACAAAATTATTTGCAAACTGAAACAGTTTCACTGTGTATTAAGTTATGCACAAATTTCTGACTCAACACTGCCTGTGATGGTGCATGCTGTCAATGGTATTGCTTAATGATGGCAATGAGAATGGTACTGGCTGACAATTGTATGAAAGAAAAAATAGACAAAAAATGTTTGGGGTTCCAGCCTATACTATATATTTAAATTTCTAAGAAGAAAAATATATAATGAGTCTCAATGGATCCGAGTAGTCACTTCGGACTGTGTCTAAAACGAGACTGAGGAGTGAGGGAAAAGTGTCTGTTTTTATAGTTGCTGAGGAGGAACAAGTGTGTCCAAGGGGCTGGAGCAGGAAGTGAGGTCACTGGTTTTCCTGTTGTTGCAACTGTTTCATTTTTATGTTATTCCCTTATATTTACAAAGATATTTTAAGGCTTGAGATTATATCATATTTTATTTTTCTATACCATTAATTGCAATAGTTTTTCTTAGTTTTATGTCTGGATAAAACAAGGAAGAAATTACCTTTACAGTATATGACTTAAACAAAACAAGTCTTATTTGAGCCACAGGAATGAGTACATATACTGCACAAATACTTTTCAGACAAAAATTGTTTTAGGTCTCTCAATTTTCTTTACACAGTACACAACACAGCCAGGCAACTAAAGGTCAGGCAGAATTACAAATGACCCAGAAGAGCTTTCAAAGTTTTGTTACATACAAATACAATCACAGCAGAATTGCATCTGACAGCTGAAAATCACATGTGGTTTCAATGCTGCTTCAATGTACTGTGTCTATGTGGATGACCCCAGGTGTTAATAAACAAAGTTGGTACAATACTTGATGTTACTTCAAATTAAAAAGAAAACTATGCGAAAAAGAATATAATTCCCAAAGTTATCATTTTCTCTAAAGAGTCTTTTCTCTAGAGTGTATCAAGTGATACAAATAGAGTATCTTCTGAAGTGTTTTCTTTAGAAATTCACATACTGTATGCACAAACTCACACTGTCCAATTAAGTCTCCAATCAACCTGCTTATCTTTGAAAGGTTATAGTTAAGAGTAACTGGTTGGGCTGGAGTACCTGGGTACCCCTTGGATACACTGAGTGAACCTTTAAACTCCACAAACAAGTAAACGAAAATTGCAGCATTGTAGTGTTACACTTTGTTAAGAACTCCTATTAAAGTTGGTTCTCAGTCTGTATGCTGTCAGAAGTTCACACATTTAACAATATACGTTATGCAGTATCTTTTCAGTTGTTGTCAAAGGACACTTCAAGGATTGTAAACTATTAATAGATTTTGTATATACCATAAACATTACACTTAATTTGTGTTTGACAAAATAAATTCTTAGTGAAAACAGGGCATTTTCTCTTCCAGAAATCAATATAGGAAGTGTTGAGCAAAAAAGAATAAAAGTGAATAAATTAGACCAGTGCTTCAGAGGTTGTGAGTTGCTATTGCTTTTAATGGTAGTGGCTGACACTGCCACACTGATGATCATGCGTGATCCAGCAAAGCACTTGGATGATCGCACTTAAATAATAATAATAATACATTTTATTTGTAGGTGCCTTTCTAAACACTCAAGAACACCGACAAATAGATAAAACACAGATTATAAACAAAATTAAAATACAGAAGTTAAAATCAGACAGAGCAATTGTAATCAAGAGCAAAAGCAGTCTTAAACAAATGAGTTTTAAGTTTAGATTTGAAAAGTGAAAATGATTAAATATTTCTAAGCTCAGGTGGTAGTTAGTTCCAAAGCTGGTTGCTCTGCTCCCCATAGTGGTAAGACGGATGAAGGGGACAGTCAGGTGGATGGAGGAAGAGGATCTGAGGGTGCGGGAGGGAATGGCAACATGGAGGAGGTTGGACAGATATGGAGGGGCAAGGGTGTGGAAAGCCTTAAAAGTTAGCAGGAGAATTTTGAATTGAATTCGAAACTGAACTGGAAGCCAATGAAACTGCTGCAACACGGGAGTGATATGGTGAATAGAGGGGGTTCTAGTAATGATGCGGGCAGCTGAATTCTGGACCAATTGAAGCTTTGTGAGAAAAGAGAATTGCAATAATCCAGACGAGAAGTGACAAGGCTATGAACAATGATAGCAGTGGTGTGGGGAGTAAGGGAGGGGCGAATATGATTAATGTTACGCAAGTGGAAATATGCAGAACGGGAGATGTTATTGATGTGGGACTGAAAGGATAAAATACTGTCAAGGATGAAACTCAGACTCTTAACTTGTGGGGAATGGAAGACAGAGGAATTTTCAATAACAAATGAAAAATGATCAGTTTTGGATAATGTTGATTTTGTACCAATGAGGAGAACCTCAGTTTTGTCACTATTTAATTTAAGAAAATTTGAAGAAAAACAGAATTTGATTTCTGCTATGCAATCAGTAAGTAAGGAGGGTGGAAAGGAAGCAATAGGTTTGCTAGTGAGATAGAGGTGGGTGTCATCAGCTTAACAGTGGAAGCTAATGTTATATTTACAAAAGGGGAAGGAGGTAAATAATGAAAAGGAGGGGCCTCAGGACAGAGCCATGGGGCACACCTGAAGTAACAGTGGTGGGTTGGGAGGTGAAAGTTTTAAACTGAACAAACTGAGTGCGGTCTGAGAGGTAGGATCTGAACCAATCTAGTGGTGACTTGATTTGCTAAGGGGGACCCCCACCCATCCCTTGGAGGACCACAAAGACACTTACTTGGAAAATAGTGAGTTGTCACATAAACATTAAACAAGACGACCCATTTGAACAATCATGACAAACTGCATGTTTAGGATGGCCTTTAAAGACAGGCCAATGATATGGTTCTGGGAAATAGCCATCACAAGAAATGATCTTATTAAGAATGGGATAAATTTGATGATGAGCGCATGCATGTATTAATATTTCTTAAATTTTTTTAGAAAGTGTTGAAGAACTTAACTGCTCTGGGCCATAATAAACAAACACACTTTTCATATATGTTTGTCTAGATTATTATTTTACCACATCTTTTTATGAGTATTTCAGCAGTACGAAAATAGAATAGGTCTACATAAAGGAAAACAGTAGTCAATGATCAGGAAATGCTAACTTTTTCATAATTATACCATTAGTTTTGGGAGCACAAGTCACATTAACATTTGCTGAAACTGAATTTTCATGAGGATCATGGTAGAAAACACTGGACATTTGGACCGATACCCAGTAGACTCCATATTAAAGTGCAAGAACAAGCATGGCATTTTTAAACCTTTTTTTTTTTTACATACTTCACTTCAGAAAACAATTTTGTATAGCAAGTTAATGTGCATCCTTCAGCAAAACAAATGAACTGGCTATAGATTTTCACCACACCAAAGAGTCCCTATGCCCACTCACTAATTGAGGAGTGGATGTTGAGGTTTTGCATTCCTACAAGTACTTGGAGGTCTGCATCAATGACAGGTTGGACTGGTCTCGGAACACAGTGGAACTATATAAGAAAGGGCAGAACTGTCTCTGAGACCGTGTGACATCTTTCATATCTTCTATAACTCTGTGATGGCCAGTGCAATGTTCATGCTGTGTTGTGCTGGGCTAACATAACTTTAAGAGAGGCCCACCAAAACAACAAGCTAATTAAAAGGGCAGGCTGTTATGGGACACACTCTGAAACCCCTTGTGGCAGTAATGAAGGAAAGAATTAAAACAAAACTGAGTGCCATTATGAACAAAGCTGCAAATTCTCTCTCTGACATACTAACACTGAGGACTTTCAGCCAACAAATTATTCAGCAGAAGTGTGTCAAGAAACTCTACTGCGGCTCCTTTATACCAACAGCAATACGCCTGCTTGATCCCTCACTATTTTATTTTATTTCTTTTAAAAAATGTTCTCCCTTTTTAGTATGTGTATGTATGCATGTATGTATGTATTTATGTATGTACTTATTTATTAAAAGAACTTCTGTAAAAAGGCAAATTTTACCTGGGCACAAATAAAGTTCTATCTGTCCCTATTGTGAGCAAAAATACTTTTAACTAGAAAAATACAAAAGTATCCTGCTTTTCCTACTAATGATAATCCAATAGCAGGACATAAAAAAAGAAAACTTTCAAAAGGAAGAAAGCAAAAATAAGTAAATAAATAAATAAAACTACTGAGCCAGATTCTTCTCCATTAAACTGTCAACAAATGTTATTTGATTCTTGGACAAGGATACTAAAGAACGGCAACTTCTACAGTCAATTACAGAATAGCACTGTGCAAAGTGAAGTGTCCTGTGACTACCAAACCAAGGGGCTTATAAGCCAATCAGCAGATGATGAAACTCTGCCTTCCGTGAAAGAATGCTCCCGAGTTTTCTATTGCACTGGTATTATTAGGAAACTAACCATTTAAAACATTTTAAATCATATCACGTTAGCGAGCACCAAAATAAAAAAAAAGAAACTATAACAATTTCAGGTAAGGTGATACTAAATTTTGCTTACTGCACAGTCTCCTTTAGTTGGATTGCCCTTTTTTGAAAATGTGTTCAGTGATTTGTATGATGTTTGTAGTTATATATTTGGAGATAACTGGTTGAGGGAAGTATGTACATTACATCAAAATAAATATGGGTGAAGGCACATAAATTTTCTTTGGATACTAGAATTTTCCTCAATCAGAGACATATATACTAGGTTAATTGGTGAGTTTAAGATAGCCCTATGTAAATGAGTGCAGGAGTGTGCTCAGCCGTTGCCTGATGTTCTGTTTTCAGTCTTTGTCTGGCTGGCTTGTCATGCTGCCAGGACAGGTACTAGGGCCACTCATGCTCCTGATTCAGATTTAGAGGTTTCTAGTATTGATGGATTGGTTTTTCACAAAGGCAAATATTAAACAGGTGTGAGGTCTCTACTGCCTAATGATTAGCACAAGTTTCACTTTTTACGCCCCTTTGGAACTGTATTAGCACAGCATGTATTGACAATGTAAAAAATACGCTGTTCTTTTAATACCCTGTTTCAAGTTCTAGCCATCAAAATAAATTAAATTTGGTATGACAAATCAACATCCTAGGGGGTAATAAGGGTGAGGTGTAGGAAGCTGCATTCCCCTTTTCCTTTTCTGATTTCTATTTTTAATGAAGAATAAAACAAAATCACCACAAAACTGGGAAAGAGACTTCAAAACCTGTGCACATATTTATCAGGCATCTCAGGGTAGGAAAACTGCAGTGTCAGAGCAAAGAAACTCAGAATGCAAATGCTCATTTGTGATTGATCTGAAAAGAGGGATGAGAACTTTGTTTTAAAAACAGAAGAATGAACATTTCTGAGGATTAAGAGAAATTAAAATTTATTTGAATGAAAAATCTACTGTCCATGTCTTTGGCATAAAACCGTGAGAACCACCGTTCCCTCGGTGGGTGAAAAAACGCAGAACAGTGGCGACAAGCATTGGATGGATATGGTTTTGACAAAGAAACAGAATTGGTTTTATTCAGCTTCAGTGATGCAGCAGATGGAAGAATTGAACAGAGAGACATCTTTTTCCTTTTCGGTGACTTAAGCGGATAGGAGTGAGCGTAATATGGCTTTTGGTAAGCCAGAAGATTTTCACTTTAAACAAAGTGAGGAAAGTTTTGAAGCCAGTTTAGGAAGGTTGGAGCAATATTTTAAGAAAGTTGAAGAATGGTATTTTCAACAGTAGTCAGAAAGAAAGCACATAGTCTGCTGATGGACTTATGTGCTCCATTGGAATAAGTAGAGCTTAAAAAATACTATGTGCCAAGAACAAACTTTACTGCAGAGAGATGCAAGGTTCATGTTAGAAATCAATTGGATGGAGAATCAGTGAGTGAGTATGTTGCTGTTCTGAGAAATTTAGAAGCAACCTGCAATATCGGGTCTTTTTTGAATGAAGCACTCTGTGATAGATTTTATGTGCTGTTAAAAGCGCAGAGCCATGGGGCAGGTTGTTGAATACATCTCACACCAAAGATTTGACTTTAGACCTGGCAATTGAAATGGGATTAATATACAAAGTGACTAAGAACAGTGCACAACACAATTTGCTCAGAGGATGTTTAAAACTAACACCTTAAAAGAAAAGATGACCATGAGAATTAAAGGCCCTGAACAGAAATCGAGGTTGTAGGGAAAGTGTTATCGATGCAATGGCAAGGATCACCTACCAGATGATAGTAGATATAAAGACATAGAGTGCTGCAAGTGAGAAAGAGAAAGAGTGAAAAAGAAAGGGCATATCGCTTGTGCCTACTGTACATGCCAGGAAGGCCAAAATAATAATAAACCCACAAAGTGGACGAGGCACCTATGTATTGCTACACCTCCTCTGAAGCACTTTAGCAAATGTTGGAACCTTCATGAATGATACAGACAGGACAGCTCGTTTGCAGGGCGTCTCAGTACAAGGGCAATGAAAAGCCAAGAAGCTGATTTGACTACAGATTGCAACCCTGGTTTTCAGATGACATACAAGGAACTGAATTATTTTCCTTTGAGACAACTTGAGACAGTAATAAGCCATTCTATGTATATGTAAGTATAAATAGTGTCAGAGTGAAAATGGAGATTGATACAGGTGCCACTGTATCAGTCATTTCTGAGAAACTGTACATTTGTAAATAAAAAGATAAAATTAAGCCCTGCTAAGTGCACTTTGAAGACTTGTACTAACTAAATTCTTTCACTAAAAGGAAACATCACATTATTGGTTAAATATAAAGAATGCATCTACACTGGTGGTTAAAGGTAACAGGCCAGCATTGATGGTTAGATACTGGATCAGTTGTTTAAAATTACACTGGTCTCATGTAAACAATGTCACCAGTGGGACTGTGATGGAGTTGTGTAACAGGTACTCCATAGTTCTACCAAAGAATAGAGCAGTTGAGGCATGACGCTTATCACTGTTTTTTGTTTGGTTACTGGAATACGTCTCATGTGCATACAAACAAAATGCCAGCAAAGTTGTTTTAAAATGGCAAGTGCATACTTGATTGTCTCAAATTATACCCTACTTTTCACAGAGGATGCAACAGGAGAGTTTAAACAAAAATGGTAGATCCCAGAATCTTGTTTTTATTTGGTTTTAGTGCTTTTTTATTTTGCCTTTATTTGTTATTACTGCATTGACAGGGCCAAGCCACAAAACTGGGCAACCAGTTCCACTCTGTTGTTTGAGGCGTGGAGCTTTCCATTGCAATTGGAGGCTTAAAGGGGGAGGTATGTGGCAGTTTTTAACCCTTAAACTGACACATACTTGGGGGTTAATGTAACCCTAGACGCCAAATACTTTTTGCTGCACATTTTAAGTAAACATCACAATTCACAAAGAAAATGCGAAATTTTAATGGAACACATTTTTTTTTCATGCAAAGAGCATCACAATTACTGCAACACTGATAATTTTACACACTGCCAAAGAACTGTAAAAACTATTTAAAAAACTACTGGAACAATCTATTAGTATATGTACAAGGTGCAATAGACGCCATTGATGAAATTCAGTAAATCACGAGCCAACTGCACTTGAACTGGCTGCATGCAAGCACACACAGGTAAGCGCTGATGCTTGTAGGCTAGTCTATTGCAGTAGCTGAATCCCAGGGACAGTGATTGTGCTGTTCTGCTCGGGCCAGCAGTGGCCATGAGCTGGCTGCTCAAAGAATGTACGGCACTGACTGCTCAGCTCCGGCATGCTGGCAATTTGCACTGGGAAGCGACTATAGCCAGTTGCGGCTTTCAATGAATGTACGTCGTCGAATATACTCGGCTTCGGCGTGCTGGCAAATTGCCCTAGAAACTGACTATAGCTGGTTCCTGTGGTTTAAGTGTTAGATAATTAAATAATTGAATGGCTGGCTTGATCTCTGTGAATGTGCATGCTCACTTAGCTGTGGCAAGTTTTTGAGGTAACTGGGGCAAGACACACCTGCACCTGAGGGTGCCGTCTGTCTCAATTGCTTTGTGCAAAGTTGAGATGCTGCTCCCACGGAAGCATTTAAAGGGGTGCCAGTAAAAAGAAAAGGGGATCAAAAAAAAAATGGAAAAGAGAAAGAGAAATGATGAGGGTTAGTGGACAGAGAGAAGGATGGCAGGAGTGAATGAGCAAGCTGGTGCCAGAGGAAAGGAAGCAGGCAGACAGGAATGGAGCACTGGGACAAAAGTGGCAACACCTGAGGGGGCTGCAGGTTGCTCCTACTGAGCAGCCTGGAAGCTGGAGTATCCAACTTACTCCAGTGGACTTGCCACGTAAGTCCAGGAAAGCAGTGAGAGTCAGAGAGTGGAGGCCGTGAAACGCCATGGGATGGGCAGCTGGGCTGTTGGATGATGTCTCTCCAGACTGCAAGATCTGAATAGGATAAGCTGGAGAGGTGTCAGTTTTAAAAGGGTTGTACCAGGGTTCATGTTTTTATGGACAGCTTCCTGCCAAGCAATTTTAACCTCTCTTTTACTTTATTTTTATTTAATGGATTGTTTTTAACCTCCACACCGACCTTGATTTTTTATCAATTATTTATTCATTGAACATTTTTGGAGCATTGCACTATTTTGGGACATTTTGAATTATTTTACTAAAAGCACTTTATCACTTTATGCACCTACCTCTTATTATGTTTGTTTGTCGTGTCCTCATCCAGTAGGTCATCCCTTGCATTCATTATCAGTGGTAGTGAGTTCAAGAGGCCCCCTAGAACAACTACTCTAAGGTAAGATAAATTCTTATCATAGTCAGATTTGCAGTGCAGTTCCTAGGAGAAATTATGAGAAGCTTGATAAGTATAGGTACTGACCAGTGTTTTAAATGTTCTTACTCTTTTAATGTCCTGTTTTAGAAAGGAGCTTGTGTTTTGTTTTATGAATAGGATTGTATTAGTGCTTTTATTTGGTTAAAGTGCAGTGACAGGACCAAGCTGCAAACTTGGGCAACCAATTGCACTCAGTTGGTTGAGGCATGAAGCCCTCCATTGCAACTGGAGGCTTAAAGGAGGGAGGTATGTGGCAGAGCATGTCTGTGGCTGGGAAATAAGTGGCCTGTTTTTAAATAATTAAATAACAGAATGGCTGGCTTCATCTCTGTGGGTGCGCATGCTCGCACAGCTGTGGCAGGTTGGCGAGATAACTGGGGGGAGAGTGCAGTCTGTCTCAATTGCTTTATTGGCATTCTGCACTGCACGGTTGAGACACTGCACCCACAGAGACATTTAAGGGGGTGCCAGTACAAAGAAAAGGGGATAAAAAAATGGAAAAGAGAAAGAGAAATGATGAGGGTTAATGGACAGAGAGAAGGAGGGCAGGAATAAGCAACTGAGCCAGTGCTAGAGGAAAGTGTGCTTTGTGCTTAGTGGTAGAGCTCAGCAATGTCAACTTCAGTGCTGATATATGATATTTACTCTTGCAGTTTGTTGTGCTGTTCACTGGCACTTCAAAATGTTGATTAGAGATTGCAGAAAGACATTTTTCAGTTGCTCATTCTTAAAATACTTTCTTGTATTCTTCCCCCACTTTGCATCTGTCTTTGGTGTTGGAATGCCAGGCGAAGAAACATTGTAAAAAGGCAATCTGAAGGGTATTTTTTTAAAGATCAGCTGACATTACCTTGACACAAATCAGGTAGGCATTGCTTTCATTACCTCTTTTATTATATTATGACAATGTCAGATACTGTAAAAGGCTAAAAACATTTAAAGGTTAAGACAGTTTTGAAGTTTTGCCAAAAATAAAGCAAAGGGAAGTCTGTGATTTTTCAAGGCTCAAGCTTAAATAAATAGAGGAGTACATTCAAAGGCCTTAGGCCAGACTGCTATTCTGAAATTTGATGGCTGAGAAATTGCAATGTGACTCTGTGTGTTCGTCTCTTAATTTAATTGTAGATTTAATAAGATTTTTCAATAATAAATAAAGATATTTTTCGCTAATGTAACAGTAAAATTTTAAAAGACCTTAAGGTTGAAGTCTTTCCTATGCCTTTGTCATGTGGGTCAGAGGCAGACAATCATGTTGCTATAAGCTGTTGTTTATGTGATGCCAAATAACTCATGCTTCCCCCACAGTGAAGACCTTGGCTTCAACATTTAGTAATCATACTGGACCACCTAATTCAAAACAAACACAAGAAAGTTAAAATTGTGCAAAAGAAGTAAAGTGACAGGGCTGATTTAGGCCTTGGACCCAATGCTGCCAGGATAGATTCTGGTCTCCCTTGACATACGCTGAAAAAACAGATGAATGGACATACAAATAAAGCTAAATTAAACAATCCATTCATGTACTGTAAATTAGGAAAGGTTATATTATCATTAAAAGAAAAATGACACATTATTAAGCAAGAATCTTATGCTTCCCATCCACATTGCCTGGTGAATATTGTGGTTAAAAGCAGGAATAGTAAGTTTAATCCTTCTATAAAAAAGCGGTCGGGATTGTCTTCCGTTCCGTGAGTGCTACGCAGGCGCGGAGTTTCACACATGCCCCGTCCATTGTGCAATGCACGATGGGAATTGTAGTTTCGTTTTTCCAGGTAAAAGATGATTTTCTACTCCAGACTGTGTGAGTAGCACGGAGTTTCACACACGCCCCGTCCATTTTGCAATGCACGATGGGATTTGTAGTTTCGTTTTTCCAGGTAAAATATGATTTTCTACTCCAGACTGTGCGATATCTTCTTCTTCTTTCTTACTATATAAAAGCGGTCGGGATTGTCCTTCCGTCCCGTGAGTGGAAAGCGTAGAGGTATACCGCTTATCACAGACACTACTTGCAGCTTGCGGTACGAAGCGACATGTTGTGAGCAGAGTTCTGGTGCTCCCATTGTTCCCTTGCTTTTGTGCGCGATGCGCTGGAAAAATAGACAAAATTATGTCTCTGGAAATAATTAATGTTGATGGAGTACAAATGCCTCACTGCATAGTAAATATCAGGGGGTATCAAAAGGGCGACCTCAATATAGAAAAAAAGTTTAAATTTCATCACAAAAATAACAGAAACTACAAGTATTAAAGTAATACCGCTCAAATGCAATATAACCAAATTAATGAGTTTGTATAAAATATCAAATTGATCTACATATTGAACTGCCTTAAGAAGTGGTCAACTTAAAAGTCGGTCGCCTTAAAAGGCGGGTCAGCCTAGTATTGATTAAGCAAGAATCATTCACTGTAATTTGAATTTTAGGACAGCAAGAGAAAAAAATGTTCAGATATAGATTTAGGTATATTTTTATGATATACTGTATATGTACAGTACCTATCGTTAATTTGGAAAATGTAGAAAACAGACAGAAAACCTAATTTCAATAGAATTTACCATACAATAGATACATCAGTAATCTTTTTCATCTTTGGAATTTTATCTGGAGCATTTCTTTCAGAATATTTGTAAGACTCATCAAAATCTTCATGATTAGTGGCTAAATACCCCAGATTACTTTTTTGTTATTCATTATTTCAATAATCCTGTTAGTACTTTAAAGATGTTTTAAATAATAAAAAATTGCAGTCTTCTGATTTAGGTTCAGCATTTTGATTCAGCTTCTGAAAATATTTTAGATTGAAGTTACATACTCAATGTATCAGTGTGTCAGCTAAACATGAATATCTGCTGAGCCCTGCACTATTAATGTACCTCTGATACTGCATATCTTCTGATAGTTCCAAGATCTCCATCTTGTACATGCTATAGTTATTAACTTAGTATCAAAGAGGTGTCTGTAGGGTTAAACAAGAGGTCTGAATATGCCCCACAAAAAAATAAAATAAACGTCCTTATGTCTGCTAGTTTGTATCATTTCATTACTTTCAGCATTTTCTTAAAGTTGAACATATTCCAAAATAAGTCTTACTTTAGACAGAGAAATGCATAGCTTATTATACTGTGTGTAACTCTGGCTGTTCTTTGGCAATTCATCAATGTTTCATACCAGCTTCCACCAATTTTGGCTTGCTGGGCTCTTGACAGACATCTATGGACAGAAGTTCAGACTTCCTGCAGATATCATGACAACCCCTCACAGGGCTTACTCTCACAAGCACACATATGCAATTTAAGAATGCTAATAAATGTAACAGCAAATCCTTAGACAGTTCCCCCACAGAAAACCCAACAGGGGAAAAAATAAGCAAGCTTCATTTAGAATATATCCAAGTGCAACAATAAAACTTGGAACATTATACATGACTTAATAGCATAAAGACTTTTATTGCTTACATTCAATTAAACTGTCTCTTTCTTTCTGGTTCTGTTCTTGCTGAAGTAGAGCTTTTAAAAATGTTTCTATCATGACAAACTTCCATCACATTTTATACATTCCTTTTGGGTCAGATATTTATAGTGTATCATGTACACCACATTAATACAGCACCTTATAAAGAACCACGTGTCATAATCACTCTAGTCTACATTTTGGCCTCACCACCACACTGGACAAGCTCTTGTACACATTTTGAACAATATCCCCCTTACTGCTGATATTGGATTTCTTACTTTGCAACTGCTTCTTGACATTACTGCAGCCTTTGACACTGTTGGCCATATCCGTCTATTAAATCATTTAACTTTTGTTAAACTTAGTGCAGCATGTTCCACCCTCTTTGGCATAAGCGGTTTGTCATGTTCAATAGTAAAACACTCACCAGAGTATTTCCGCCTCAAGAGTTGGTGCTTAATTCATTTATTTTCATGATCTACACATTACCTCTGGACTATTGTATTCACCAGCAAAACCTAACAAACTACTGGTGTGCTGTTGTTACTTGGAAGATCAGATCAAGATGCATTCTCGTAGACAGATATACAGACTAACTTACGGCCTGCCTCAGCCACTTGTCAGACTGCTATATCAGATACATAGTTCAGGGCACTGGATACATTTCAGAGTATGATGGGGTGTCATAAATGGATATGCCATGGATCCTGTTGTTTGTCCTTGTGTGTGCCTCCTCTATTATTAACCTGAACTGAAAAGTTAACTATATTTGTACCAGATTATGTCAGAGATGACAACAAACTGTTTACTAAAAAAAAATGTAAAATGTGTGCTATTTTGTCCAAAAACAACATTAAAACTGTATTGTTTTACTGACAATTTGAAAGAATATAATGCTGTCTAGAGAAAGAAGTATGTTTAAAACCTCCTGCTGTTTTTCTAAAATACTGGTAAGTTATGGAAATGTTTACCATGCAAGACATGACAGTGCCATGTATAAAAGGAAGCAAAATTTTTGCTTGTAATTCTATTTTTAAAAGTAAAATTTTAACTTAATTCATATGTTACTCCATTTGACAGACTTTAGTTAGAAGTTACACACTATAATAATCTCATATTCCAAAAATAATCTTACCATGAAATTATTTGTGTGTTCTAAATGCAACACACACCAACCTAACTACTTAATGAATCAAAATGAACACTTTCCCAGTTGATTTATTCTCAGATACCACATACAGTTCATCTATTTTTCTCAGCCATTTGATTCCCCGTAGCAAAGGGATCTGTGAAATAGGTCTTAACACATACTTGCTAAACAGAAATCAGCTTAAGTAGTAAATCTGGCAAATGAAAGTGCAACATCTAAGGCGGACCCAAATGAGCATGTTCAACAAATCTACATTTCATATTAATTTACCTAAGCATTATGCCCAGTAATGTTTAAGTAGCCAAAATGTCCCTGTGTTCCAACAAGCCACACTCCTCTGTTTTTATCTCACCAAGCAGTTTGGAAAGTGCAGCTACTTCACACATGTCATGGATAAATGTAGAGCAATCGCCTCATTTCACATCAGGATTCTCTTTTAATGGCCAAGTCCAGAATGACGTTACACTTTATTATTGGGCAGGGTTGTATTGGGATGGTTTGGGGGTGTGAACCACCTTCCACCATTTCAAAACATGCCCCAGAAGATGTCATTATGTTAAATAAAAAAGCATTGTCCCTTTACCATCATTACAAGTGGTGTTCATAATTACCTAGCATCATTAGCTTATCTCTTACTATACCAGGGCCTTATTTATCACATATTTCTTGTCATTTCTTGAAAATGTTCCTATAGCTAATCAGGATTATTAAGTCTTTTAGATATATTTTGCATAACAGTAAGCTTTGTTATAAAGTTGAAGAGCAAGTAGTGACAGAAGGGCGCATGTCCTATACGGTTTAAATAGTCAAGGCTTTATATAAATTTATGGTAACATGTCTAAGCAGTTATGTAATTATTTAACATTATGAGCTGGATCAAGTTGCAACTCCACCTATATTTTTTGATACAGTAATTCATTACACTTACCTTAAAGTCACCCAAAGCAGGTTTCACAGCTTGGAAAGAAATGGCAGGCCTAATACTTTCAGCATAAAAACATCGCTATAGGGCACACTCCCTTGTCTCAGACTAAAGAATGATGGTATACAGTAGGAGGACTATTAGGAAATTTCTTCAAAAGAAGTCCTATCAAGTATTTATCATATGGGTCATAACTGCGAAAGTACTACAGTATACGTGGGGGTACTCAATAGCTGGAATTGAAAAAGAAAAAATTGTTTTAATAATTTTTACTAACTAAAACTTTTGTCTCCTTCAAAGTAATCTCCATGTGAATGAAAGCACATATCCCAATGGATTTCCCACTGGTGGAAACATTTTTGGAATTGTTGATGAGAAACATTGTCCAAGGCCTGCAGCGATTTTTCTTTGACTTCCTCCATGGTACAAAAACGCTTTCCTTCGAGTTCTTTTTTCATATGCAGCAACAAAAAAATGTCACACAGAGCAAGATCAAGCAAGTAGGGTGGCAAGAACTCCCAGACACACAAGTGCAATTCAGAAATCTCTTCAATAGTCCGATGACGATCTTCGTAAACTGCATTGCAAATTTTTTCTAGATTTTCCTAATTGTGGAAGGTCAGACAGATCTTGATTGGTCTTCATGTGACACTTCTCCTCATTTGAAACCTAGACCTGTGTTTTACTTAAAGCTTCCTCTTTTAAAGCGGTTTCAAGCATCACTACAGTTTCAGCAACTGTTTTCCCCAAGAGAAATCAAAATTTAACACAGACTCGGAGTTCTTTATGATCACAAAAATCACAGAACACATTTAATACATACCAAAAAAAAACGACACAGAATGCCGTACGAAAAATACAGAGCAATGCCACTTGGCAGACTGCAACTGAATACTGTAAGTATGCTACACCTAGTGGCGAAATTTGCAACTACTGTATATACTCGCGTTTAAGTTCTCCCACGGATAAGTCGGGGCTTGATGTTACCATATAATTTCCAGTATTTTACAATGTTGATCGTATAAGTCGAATGTGGAAAACTCACGCTATTGGTCCAAGAGATTATGATATGCTAACGCCCACCTGTGAGAGTAACCCCGGAGCACACTGCCTTTTTTTCTATGTATTGTGCCTACGTGACCACACGGTAATACCCAAACTATTCCGAAGCGACATTTGCACCATTTTGTGTTTTTTGTATGTCACTCCCTCATACACCTTTATCGTAAGAGCATCTCTTATCTATGATGGAGCAATCGATCAGAACAAAATATGAAGCTGGTTTTAAATTAAAAGTCGTTGAAGTGCCAAAAAAAATTGGTAACTGCACTGCTGCAATAAAATTCAATGTGTCTGAGAAACTGGTGCAAGATTGGAGAAAGGAAGATGTAAAAAAAAATTAAAAATTAAGTGTCGCATTTTCAAACGGGCGTATAAGTCAGGGTCTGATTTTATGATCGATTTTTTGGGTTTCAAGACCCGACTTATACATGAGTATATATGCCATGTCTAGATTGCGCACCAGGTACAGATTCTGGTTATTTTTGGGTACCCCCTCGTATATAGATATTACAACATGTATAGTATATTTCAAAGTGTGTGGGTGTGCTTCTAGGAAAACAGATCTGCTGCTTCCTCTGTGCAAATATTGTAAATTATACAGTAGTTATTACTTAGTTTATCATAAAATTTTATAAACTCATACTTGTAGGTCTCTTGTGGGTTGTTAATTAATATTACATAAAACTTTACAGCATATATTATGAACAAATCAGATAAAACAGAGATCACTTTGCATGGTCTACCTGGAAAGTTTAAACCATACAGCACACACAGTTCTGTCAGCCCTAGGTGTTCAGCTCACAAAGTTTCTGCTAATATAGCCCTACAGTTCCCATTATGCCAGGTGCTAAACCTCTAGTTTTAACCAAGAAATAAAAACTTTAAAACAGCACCCAACCTGTTTATCCAGGTAGCCTAAAGAAAATGGAAAGAGACAATTCTAGTCAAAGTGCCAGTCCATCATTAGCAAGGAACACTTGCACTAGGCAAACTTACTTAAAAATACATTTTTGGGCTCTGCTAGAAAACAAAGTACCCTGGTGAAAGTCCAGACAATCGCAGGGAGACTGTATAGAATCTACTGAGACCATGATTAGGCCAGATTCAAACTTGAGGTTTAAGAAAGCTTTAACACAGCACAACCACTGTGCCACTCTTTAAATGACAGGCTATATATGAAATATAATTCTGAAAATAAATAAGATGGTTGATTGACAAGAAGCAGCAGTAGTCCATTAATATATGTTACCAATTGCGAAATATTATCAAAAACACTTCTGAAAATAGATTTTGTTCTTTTTATTGGAGTTCTAATAAGGAACATTAATTACAAGCTGTTAACAATATTACTGCATGCAAGACCATGAAATGTTTACTAGGGAAAAAATGAAGACGCATCTGTTTGAAAAGAAATCATTAGTGGCAATAGCCGGCAATGATTTAAAAAGAGGGTCATTCTTGCCAAATGATTCTGCTGGGAATGGCATGAAGAGTCTTTATGTCGGGGAGAAAGATGGATATGCAGGTTTCAGTTCATCTTCTTCATCATTAAATGATGTTTATGCTGCACCTTGAGGGTTGGATTTTAGGTCTTTAGTATTTCCTGCAGGACAAAAATAATGTTTACTGCAGCAGGCTAATTAGTCTGGATTTATTAAGATAAACAAGAGTGGAAAAATCAGGTGTGTGTATACTGGAGGGCCATAATTGTAATGAGACCACATAGTGCACTAACATGTATAGTAACAAACAATTTAAATTTATTTAACAGAATAAATACAGAAGCCAGCACATTTATTATTCATACTAAAAATACACTTCTATATCATCATTTAGGAATAACAAAGAGTAATTAAAATAATACATTTAACTCACAGGTTTAATTTACTACAGGGTGTGGTACAGGGATAAAAAATACCATATACACATTTTTAAAAGAATTATGAAGACTGCAGTTTCCACAGTTTTCATTTAAGAATAAGACACTCATCATAAAAAAAGAAAAAACTCAATCTCTATATTGAGGAGTTTAGAAAAAAAAAACTCTTCTAAGAATAAACGACTACAGTCTTGAAAGAAAGAGATTAAGTGGAGATTTAATAGTAGCTTTTAGATTCCTGAAGGGTATCAGCAAGGTTAATTGCACCAATTATTTTTTGCAGGAGGTAGACATTTAAACCAGAAGCAATGAGATAAAACAGTTTTTTCCCCTTTTTCAATAAGAGATATATTGGAATTTATTACCAAGACATAGTACTAGTTGAGTGATGGCTCCATAATCTAGTGTGATTTAGTAGATCATGAAAATCCTTAACAAGATGCATTTTATATAGCCCCTTCCTTAACTCCTTGCTGTAGAGGGTTTTTTTTTTTTTTATCAAAATTTATTTTATTGCTGAAATTGTGGAAAACATACCATTACCAAATGTATCAGAACTATACATTATAGTTTGTAAATGTGTATGCAATTCAAAGTGACTGATTACAGGCATTGGAAATTCATATCATTTCCATTTAGTGTTACACTTCTGACACTATTTTTTTGGCCTGCTGCTACAGGCTACACAGTCTGGTTTAGGCTTCTTGTTCTCATAGGTGGCAGGAAAATGTTGAAATGTCTACACACTCATCAATTCAAAACTACTACTCCTCAGAAGCTAAACACAAAAACAATTTGAAACAAAAGAACTGGTTGGTAGTCAATAGTGTTGACGTTTTTTTGAGATGTACTAACCAAATGGGCTCCTACAGATCTATCTCAGCAAAGTTTACCCAAACAATGGTCCCAGGAACTTGTACTATGAAATCAATTCTTATATGTCAGCAGCACTCTCATTGTCACCTCTTTCTGACAGATCAAAACCCTCATTTGACTTCAACAATACACAAAACATCTTCTGATAAATATTTCTTTTGCTGAGAATGATGGCCACATTTTGCTGAAAGGAAAATGAATGCCTTGATGTGCGTGAGCTCTGTTTATTTCATGATCCTTGCTGCCATCTAGTGGACAGAGCTAAACAAGACATTGTCAGCAAGTCTTTCAACATTGAGCCTTCTACTTTTTTGTTGCCTTTTGTCAAAACTTACCTTAAAACAGTTGAAAAGCCTGACGTCAAAGCTCTTTTCATAGCATTCGAGGAAACAATTAAAAGGGACAATTTACAAAAAGCCGCCTTAATTATATTTACACATAAATTTTGTACCATGTATATTGTTTTATTGTAAGAACTTTAAATTACTTTAACCCTTGTCACACATGTCTGCTTAGGAAGCACTCAACAAGCCCTGAGGTGAGTAAAATATCGTGAGGCAAGGGGTTGATATGCAATGCTAACACCTCTCTCTCTCTCTGTTACCAGACAAAAAGAAGAAATATAACTCACCGTTCACACTTCCGGGTTCCCAAGATGGCTTCCAATGGTCACTTCCACTTTCTGACATCACTTCCGGCATCACCTCACTTCTGACTCCCACTTCCATCTGACAGCCATGACATCACCTCCTGCCAACTCATTTCCTCAGCCATTTTTCACTGTATAAAAACACCATCTTTGTCATGTACCATTATCAATTTCTGTAAAGTACTTTGATCACAGTTTTGCCTTTTTTGCATTTATTGTCCATTGGACATTATACGGGGATGGTCCCCAGCTCTTTTTACTAGTTGTGGAACTCTCCGGTCATCTCCGGTCGAACATCTCCGGTCGTCATGACTTAGGTCTTGCCACTGGATACAGGTGGTCCCGGATGAGAGGGTGAGGTCGATGCTGTGCAACTCTTCCTCACTATAAACAAAGTCAGCCGCGCAAGTCATCAGTCATCAATCTCACATCATCTTTCAAGCTCTGTGGCGATGAAGCGACAGGTGTGGTGCACTGGGAGTCGTAGTCGCAAGCCTGCACACAGGCGACTCAGGCCATAGGGTCGCTCTTCACTTACCGGAGCAGAAGTGGAGTTCGGCAGCCACCTTAGTGTCTTAGCAGCCCTATTTAGGACAGCACTGCTCACCTCCATGTATGAGGATGGGGCTAGAAAAGGTGCCCCAAACATTGCCTGCTCCTTTCCACCCTGGAAAGGGGACCCAACTACGTGGTCGAAATTAAAAAAACAAAATCTATTTCACTAAAACTTGCCACATGGAACATCCGCACCCTGCTTGACAGGGATAACATAGACCGACCCCAACGACACAGATACAGATGTTGCCAGAAACAACATAGACATCGCCGCTCTCAGCGAAACCAGACTCTCCGGTGAAGGAGAACTTACAGAAAGGCTTGCTGGTTACTCATTCTACTGGAGCGGACACGACCCCGACTCAAGGCGAGAAGCTGGAGTTGGCTTTGCTATCAAAACCTCTCTTGCGAGCAAACTCTCCAGTTCCCCAAAAGGAATGAATGATCGTCTCATGACGATGAAACTCCCCCTCATCCATGGAATGAAGGCCTCCACCATTGTCAGCGCATATGCACCCACCATGACAAACCCAGAAGAGACCATAGACAAGATATACGAAGACTTGAACACCGTCATCTCCTACACTCCTACTGCTGACAAACTCATCATTCTTGGAGATTTTAATGCATGTGTCGGCAGTGATAACACCCCCTGGGAAGGGGTGATGGGGAAGCATGGGGTTGAAAAGTGCAACAGCAACGGCCTGCTGCTCCTTCAGACCTGTGTTAAACATGGCCTTCTAATAACAAACACAGTCTTCAACCTCCCCACACGCAACAAGACATCCTGGATGCACCCCCGCTCAAAACACTGGCATCTAATCGATTACATCATCGTCAGAAATAAGGACCGACAGGACGTGAAGGTGACTAAGGCCACGTGAGGAGCAGAATGCTGGACGGATCACCGCCTCATCATCTCAAAGATGAAAATCCACATCCAAACTAAGAGAAGACCTCAAGCCACTAAAGCTCCGAAATGCCTAAACATCAGCAAGCTGAAGATCCCCGATGTCAGACAGACCTTTGTTGACACCCTGGATGAACGCCTTGCTTCCATCACACTGGATAACCAGGACGCAGAGACGGCGTGGACCACACTTCGTGAGACGGTGTATAGCACAGCCGCTGAGCGCCTCGGACTCTCTACCAGGAAACACCAGGACTGGTTTGATGAAAACAATACAGCGATCCAACTGCTACTTCAGCAAAAATGCCAGGCATACAAGGCACTACATGACGATCCAACGTCAACAGCAAAGAAAGTCGCACTGAGACGCATCCGCAGCAACGTCCAGCTGCAACTGCGCCGGATGTAAGACTCCTGGCTGAGTGCGAAAGTTGATGAGATTCAGGGCTTTGCAGACAGGAAAGACATGAAGAACTTCTACAGAAGCCTGAGAGAAATATATGGCCCTACCACCTCAGGAGCTTCAACTGTTCTCAGTGCAGACGGCTCTACTCTCATCGCAGACAAGGAAAAAATCTTAGAAAGATGGGCAGAACACTTTGCTAGTGTGTTTAATACGCCTTCTGTCATCAACGATGAATCCATTGAAAGACTGCCCCAGGTTCCAGCGAACAAGGCACTGGATGCTGTTCCAATGTTGGACGAGATACAGATAGGCATTCGCCAGCTGTTCAGTGGTAAAGCACCTGGCTCCGATATGATTCCTGCAGAAATCTACAAAGAGGGTGGACCGGCGTTGAAGGATAAGCTGTTGTGTCTAATCCAGATCATCTGGCAGACCAAAATTGTACCACAGGACCTCAAAGACGCTTCCATTATCCACCTGTATAAACGCAAAGGAAACCGCCAGGCCTGCGATAACCACCGCGGAATATCACTACTGTCCATCGCAGGCAAGATATTGGCCCGTGTCCTACTGAACCGCCTGAATGTACACCTTGAGCAAGGTCTCCTACCCGAGAGTCAGTGCGGTTTCCGCAAAGAACGTGGGACTATCGACATGGTGTTTGCTGCCAGGCAGCTCCAAGAGAAATGCCAGGAACAAAATACGGACCTATATTCTACATTTATTGACCTGACCAAGGCTTTCGACACAGTCAGCAGAGATGGCCTGTGGAAAATCATGAAGAAGTACGGATGCCCTGACAAGTTCACTGCCATCATTCGACAGTTGCATGATGGCATGCTCGCCCAAATCCAGGACAATGGTCAGTCATCTCAAGCATTCCCTGTCACAAACGGCGTGAAACAGGGCTGTGTCCTGGCCCCCACACTCTTCAGTATCATGTATTCTGCAATGCTGGCTGACGCGTTCAAGGACTCCATTACGGGCTTGTCAATCCGTTTCTGTACCGATGGATAAGTCTTTAACCTTAAGAGGCTTCAAGCGAAAACCAAGGTCAAATGTAACACCATCAACGAGCTTGTGTTCGCAGATGACTGCGCGCTCAACACTGCCTCAGAAGCCGACATGCAGCACAGCGTTGATATCTTTGCCGAGGCCTGCAACAACTTTGGTCTCACAATCAACACAAAGAAAACTGAAGTGATGTATCAACCAGCCCCCAGGAAGCCCTACGTGGAACCCAACATTACCATCAGCGGGCAGCATCTAAACGTGGTAGACAAATTCACCTACTTGGGCAGCACTCTTTCCAGAACTGTTGTCATGGACGACGAAACGAATGCGAGACTGGCAAAAGCAAATGTAACATTTGGCAGACTCCGCAGCACCGTGTGGGACAGGAGAGGTATCAGACAAGAAACCAAGATCAAGGTGTATCATGCAGCAGTCCTCTCTACATTGCTCTACGGATGTGAAACATCGACAGTATACCAGAGTCACACCAAGAAATTAAATCACTTTCACATAACCTGCCTCAGAAAGCTTCTCGGCATCAAGTGTCAAGACAAAGTGCCTGACACGGAGGTTCTTGCCAGAGCGGACCTACCCAGCATCTTTACCACCTTGATGCAGTCTCAGCTCTGATGGGCAGGACATGTAGCCCGTATGGGTGACAATCGGCTTCCTAAAAAGCTGTTCTTTGGTGAACTCACGCAAGGCAAGCGCTCCCATGGAGGTCAACGTAAGCGCTATAAAGACACACTCAAAGCAGCCCTGAAAGCCTTCAACATCAATCGTACTAAATGGGAACAGACAGCTCAGGACAAAACCAAATGGAGATCAGCTGTCATGAAGGGGGCCCAATCTTATGAAACCAGCAGGACTGCTGCAGCTGAACAATGCAGACAAGTCAGAAAAAACAGCATTAGACCATCGTCTGCCGCAACCATTTCCTGTCCGCATTGCCAGAGACTATTCCGAGCACGTATCTGACTAGTAAGCCATCTACGCACCCACCCCGACCCACCCCATCCTTAACCAGATGACTAGATGGTCCTTGTCGATTCGACGGACGAATGAACGAACGATGATAACGAAGATCCACAGGAGACTCAGAACACATGAATCAGAAAAAATTTCTAACGACAGCAGTAGAAGTATGGCACCTACTTTCTGACTGCACATCTAAACAACTTACTAACAGTGGTTTACCTTGCTGTCTAACCAGAAAGACAAACATGCCATGCCAGAATATAGCTGCAGCATTTTAAAACCTAGTATATCCATAGACCACAATGCATATCTAAACACTATTTGCTGTTAATATGCCACATAGTAATGCAAAATGACAGAAAGACATAATTGCAGATAGAAGCACTTCTCAAACGTCTGTGGCCAAGAACCTGTTGTGGTCTACAAGTATCTGTGTGTGTTACTATCTGTCTTTTGTGTCATTACAATGTAAAAATTAATCATTAAGCTTCAATTACCTTATGCTACTGGGTCCTAAATGGATAACAGCAATTTTAGCCTTTTATTTTCTGTCAGCTTCAAGTCTTTTGTTCAAATTCTTTTGCTTTCCCTTGAAACCCCAGTAGTTTTAAGCACAAGGATTGTAGGAATTGGGGGCAGGTTTTTAGGACAAAACATTGTGATTGTAGTCTTTGCAGTGAGGAGATTTTGCCACTATTCACTACAAACTTTTTAATGAGTTTAACCCCAGATTTGTATTCTTGTTCTGGAATGTCAACTGAACCCACAAAAAAATATTGTAATTGGTGGACAAGAATTGCACCTAAGCAATACAGTCAAGTCAAGTTGGGGAGCATGCACTGGTACAGTGCATTGCCGCACCCACTTCACAATGAAACAACTTGGAATCCTGGTTTGCAACCCCCCAGGCAGACACGCGGTCCAGTCTTACCCTCCGGAAACGACCCTCTATCTGCCACAGCCAGGTGTTACGTGGGCGACCCCTTGGCCTGGTCCAGCCACTCGGGTCCCCAACAATGAGGATCTTACGAGCTGGATCACCCTCGGGGAAACGTGCCACATGGCCATAGTGCCATAACTGAACTCCCACACAATGCAGATAATGTGCCTCATTCGGTACTCCATGAGCAACCTCTCATTTGATGCAAAGTCAAACCAATGGTACCCAAGGATCTTCCGGAGAGACACAGTACCAAAGGAGTCCAGTCTTCGTCTCAGGTCACTGGATGTCTCGTAACCATATAGCAAGACAGGAAGCATCAGGACTGTAAAGACTTGGACCTTCGTCCTTTTGCATAGATATTGGGAGCGCCACACACGCTTTCCAGTGACCTCATGACCCCCCATCCTCTCCCAATCCGTCTACTGACTTCATAGGAAGAGTCACAAGAGACATAAATGTCAATGCCAAGGTGAGTAAACCTCTCAGCAAAGTCAACACTCTCTCCGCAAACCCTGACACTCAGACTCCTCATTCAGTCTCTCCCGATCAGAGCCCCCATTGACTCCGCGAAGCAATACTTTAGTTCATTAAACTTCCATCACATGCACACCATACCATACAGTGTTACAGTGATAGACTCCTTGGGTTTCAGCTTGCAGTTGTTTATCTTTCCTTTGGCTCTTTAGCAAATCCCACTTTCCCACCACTGACAGGACTGTGCAAAAGATTACTTCTGCATCCTAACAGGGATCGGAGTTAGGTACGAAATAACAGAGTGTGATGATTACCTGGCCGGGACACCAGCGGAATGGTAGTACTGGGGGAGAGAGCATCACCGAGGCAATACCTCCCCAGGCAGCTGTGGCACCATGGACTTCTGCAGGGCACACTGGGAGCTGGAGTTTGATACAGTCCTATTGTGTTCCATGAGGGTAGCCAGGGGGAGCTGCAGAGCCTTATAGAGGACTTTTACCATTCCTGGGAGTGATTCCAGGGCAATACTGCTTAGCCACCTGGAACACTCACAGGAGCCGAATATAAGAAGCCTCCTTGCTCAATTCGGGGAGCTAAAGTGAGGAGGTGGATGAAGCTTGATGAAGAGGAGTGGAGGCAGAAGGACTGGAGAAAGGAATAGACTGGCAAAGAGAAGGGACTGTACTTATTGCTGTGGGGAGCGAAGGAAGTGAACCCACGTGTAAATAAACTGTGTGCTGTGTCGCAAACTTGTATCTCAGCCTGTCTGTGTCGGGGTTAGGACAGCTGTTCGTGCCCCGGTGGTTCACAAGAGAAACCACACATATTAAACAATACAGTTAATTATTAATTAATGTTCACATAAGTTTTGTATCAGGTGGTTCACTTTAAGTTGCAGAGTGTATAGTCTTATCTTATTAAGCCATATAAAATTCTTGTTTTTTGCTAACTTCCTGTATAGTGTATGCCATGGCCTGCACAGTGGTTTCTTCTTATGTGAATTTCAATGGCCTTGCACCACGACACATCTCAGTTTTTTGCTGTGGCTTACTAAGCCGTGAACCAGTGATCTCTGGCTCAGAAACAAGCACCTTGCAGCATTAGCTAAATGGAAAGCTCTATCCATCAGCAATGCACAGCCTGTTTCTGATCACCATGAGCAATAAGCTTCCCTGATGGCATCAGCTGATATCTCTATATCTGTCAGCCCCCACCTTTTCTGTGTAGCTTCGCCACTAAATTAAGTCAGGTAAGTTGTTCATATAAAGTGCATGGCAGTTGTTTGCATGGCCTTTTTCTTCATACTTTTTGTGTCCAGGGGCACATTTTGTAGGTGACAAGCTTAATTAACCACCATTTCCAAGAATATCAAACACTGTTTCTCTCTATCTTCTATGCTGTCTCCTTTGCATACCCAACATCCAATATCCTTCTCTCAAATATCGTAAACACTGCATCAAATTCAGTCTAAAACGAGTGCTTTCTAACCCTCTCTTTTATACTGAGCCCCCAGTAAGGTAATACTACTGGAGAATTACTGTTAAACAGCATGACATCATGTAGCGTCAGTAAAACTGGATAGTTTATGTCTTGTCTGTGATCTTGTTACTCGTACTGTATGATTCAAAGAGACCACTCATTGCCAGGTAGCCAAATACAATAATTTTTTAAACTAAAATGTCCCAATGACTTACAGTAATTCATATTGTCTTGCAAGCACACACACACTGGTTATTTTATCTGAGCATAAAGCTTGTACAATCTAATAGTCATGGAACTATATTAGTATTTGAATTTTGAATCTACATCTCCCTCACCAATCCTCTGACTATTCATTAAGTTGCAAATACGCATGCTAACTATACATCAGTTCTGAAAACATTTCCCTGTTAAAACTCAGGTTTACATACAAAAAATTAAATAAAATATTTTTTATTCAAAAAGGATTAAGCAGTCCTAGTGGAACATTAAAAAATGAGGCCAACAAAATGCAAGTCCTGTATGATGTTTCCCTTCTAGGAATCTTGCTTCATGTAGCACATTTCAGCTATTCCAGGTCACTAATCTAGAGAAGATACATGTCCTATGCTGTAAATGAAATTTGGAGGAACTTGCCCTGTTGTCCTTTAAAGCGATACTTAATGTGCACCTCTAAAGTGGCTCGGGAGGAAGCTTTAGACCAGTAAGGTAGTGATTGGTGGGTAACAGTCTGATTTTAGTGCATGGTAAAGTGCAAGAAGAAAAAAAAACACAGCACAGTTTGGATTATTAGACAAGTGCAATCTTAAAAATAAAGATGCCTGAGCAGTGTTACTGAGGCCAAGGATTTGTGCTGACATCTGGAAGGTTGCCAGTTACAATCTCCGTTACTGCCAAAAGAGATCCTACTCTACTGGGCTCACCCGGCGCTCTGACCCCAAGGGGTATGTGAAAACTAACAAATTCCTAATACAAGAAATTAGATAAGACGAAAAAAAAGAAAAAAAAAACAGAGTGGTTCTTCAGAGTGATGCCACAGAGGAACCATTTTAAGTTCCCAAAACACTCATCTGCATGAAAGTTTATTTATTTAGATCCATAAAAGGCTCTCTACAGTAAATAATGATGAATATATGGTAACAGATTTGTGAAATACCAATGGGTCTGGATTTTAAAAGGACTCTTGTTGTGTGTGCCCTTTTAACACAGGTTAAGTTCAGATTTTCTAAATCTTTTAGTATCCTGCACCTCACAATACATTAAAGATTTTGTTTTGTTTTCTACTTATTAGGAAGTTTTTCAAAGCACAAAATGGACCAACTTCATATGCAAAGATCCTGTTCTAGAATAAAACGTTGTTTGGTCAAGCAATGGATCTACGAGGACCAACACAACATGGTAAAGAACCATATAGTTCCATTAAAGAACCATTATTTTTAAGATTGTGGATGAATCCATTAGGTAGGCTCTCTTTAATATGATCATCCATTGCTTTCATTTTAGGCCATGCCAGTATAGATTTTGCTATTGGATAAGTTGAGTAATGTGGTAATAATTCAATGGAGCAGTCATAAGGATGACGTGGGTCTAATTATATTGACCTCTGTTTGTTAAACTCATCTGTATATAGCATAGTACCTCTGTTGTAAAAGGGTGGTGGAATTACTTCGGGCCAAAAAGTAACATCCTCTCCACAAGCAGTTAATTCTTTCATGGACTAGTTAATGGACAGTGAATGTTCTATTAACAATGGGAACTTAAGTATTTGCAAAAGTTGGACAAGACAATAACTAATAAAACTCTCACTTAGTGTCTGTATATCAAAGTTTTCATGCATACACACTAACTCTAAACGTTTGTTAAAATAGATCTATTCCTTTGTGCCCACATCCTCAGTTCCTAAATAGTGTAAGTACCCGCAATAAAAGCACAATCCTTACTCTAGTCGTTTTTTCTTTCTGAACAATGTAACCCTTCGTACACTAATCCAGAGGCTTTGGTTCATTATATATTCTGTCTGTTTTCAGTTGAAATGCAGAACCAGGCAGGCATGCCCATTATTGTAAATGCTTTTTGCAAACGCCATTGAACTTCTACCTGTTCATGTTTGGATGAAATCCAGTACATACTGCATATTTCTTTATACTGATGATATTTTTGGACCCGATCTCATCACTGCCATTCTTAGTAAATCTTTAGGAAAATTTTATAAATTTTCTTGGATTAAATCAATTTGAAAGGGAACATTCTTTCAAGTGAATGCTCATGTATGCCACATTAAATTCATTCACTTTTCATTGATTGTGTCACAACAGTTTACATAGTTAGGAGTCACTGTCACAAGAAAAGTAAAAGATTTGTTATTTGGCAATTTGATACAAAGTATTAAAAGAGATGTTAATAGCTGGTAATCCCTTCATCTCATTCTAGCTGAGAGAATTAATCTTATTAAAGTGAATATCCTTCAAAACCTCCTATATATTTTTCAGACCAGATTACTGATGTATATATTATCAATTGTTTGTTAGTCTCAGTTCTAACTTTGTTTAATTGAAATTCATAATAACCATGTATTAAAAAAGACCATTAGCATCTCATTGTTGCGGTACAAGTGTAGAATGGCACTTATGTCTGAAGAAAATAAGCTTGTAGTTCAACAGAACAAAAACATCTCTTTCCTATGCTGATATGCATGTCTGTATGTTGGGAGCATGTACTGATAGCGTGTTGCTGCATCTATATCAGGACGAACCGCCTGGACTGGGATCCGAGTGCAAAAAGTTACACCTCAGCACCACAATGGAACAGTGTAATTTTTTTTTACAGTGGCTGGAGTGTCAGTCCCGCCACCAGCCCCCTAAATTTTCCCTGCAAGTTGGAGGATCTGCTTGAAGGGCTGGATGCAGTTTAATATATAATGTTGTACCCAGGACAAAGCGATTGCAGATTAAAGACTTTGCTCAAGCACCCAACGGAGTGGATTCATTTCTGGAATTGAGTCTCCTAAATTTGAGAAACCTCCATTTTGGTTCTTTCTATGCAATCATGTGGTTTAAGGTATGGCATCTCTGATAGAGTCACCACTTGACCAAATACACTATCCTGCTCATTCTTAGGCACTTCACTGGCCAACTATTCTCTCACCCCACTCTCCTCCAGGACAATGGTGCATCAGGGCTTCACAACCCTTTCATCACACATAAAATATAAATCCTTTAATGATTCCTTACATAAGAATTGCACACATACAGTATACTGTGTCTTGGCATCACACTGGGCACCTATTTTCTTTAATAGGAGAATCATGATTTGTTTAGCAGGTGGTAAGATTTTCAACAACACTTACCTCACTGAGGCTGTTTGTTTTGTGTATACCATCTGTTTAGATGCCCCCTCTAGACACTTGTGGTCACTTACCATAGTGAAGGTGAAGAATGACATAGAAACTCAAATTAGGTTAAGCAGTTCTTTATTTCTGCAGAAGGGAAACTCTAAGTTTAACAGAGCAAAAGCACTTTGAAACTTGAAAAGGATACAAGGTAGTTTTATAGGATCTAATATAATGAACATTGGACACCAACAATAGGGTAACCCATGGCATTTTTATGATTGACCATTCCCATTTACCAGGCAGATGCATTTTTATGGTGAACACCTCAAACATTGAAGGTCAAACATGATATAAGCATTATCTCATCATTCTCAAGTCTTCCTCATTTCCCAAGCCTGAAATCTTCCTAAGTTAAATTCATGTTTATCCAGTCTACTGTGTAGTCTGCAGCCAGTATTTCAAGGCCTTATTTTGTCCTTTAAGGAATGGCTTTCTTGGTGCCACTTGCCCTGTCAAATCTGAAGCACAAAGTCTCCTCTTCATTGTAGAAACTGACCACTGTTATGCTGTGCTTGAAGCTGTTGTGCTGTGAAGCGTCCATCATGCCATCTGGTGACCCTCAGAAACTTGTCTTCTAATTGGGCTGTGACTTTGGGTCGGCCAGATCTCATCCTATCAGAATTTCTTCCAGTTTCCAATTGACAGTGGATTATGTAGGAAACCGTACTCAATGACACTTTTGATATTTTTTTTTTTGCAAACTACACTTCACGTGGTAATACTTCCCTGTCTCACTTCATTTGTTAATTGCTGTTTTCTTGTCATTATCAGTGTAATATTGTCCAAGTACTGTATGACTTCAGAGGGTGTAGTAACGCAGTCTGTTCCAATTCTGCTTTAAGACGGACAGAGGGTTTTAAGTAATCAACATAAGTTGGGACACCGATGTAAATTGTTTTCTTCAACTTGCATGGCTCAAATTACTTTAATTGCTGCAGAATCTCTGTAGCTTGTAACCTATTAGTTGTTCCATGAAGAAGGCCCATTTGTAATATTCTGAAAATTTCCTTTTTTTCAGTTTTTGTTAACTTGTAGAAGACCCCTGTGGCTTTCAAAGAAGTTATTGTTTATGTCTGTGTGTGACGTAGATCATCTGTATGATGCAGCGAATAGAAGGGCTCTAGTGATGGTAACACCGCTTTTCTTTCGCCCTCTGTAGGCCTTACCACCTCTGACATCAATTCTTGTGTCTGTCCACTTTGATCCACCTCTTCCTGCCTATCAGAAAAAAATAAATAAGGAAAAAGCACCTATTTATTTTCATATATATAATATACAGGGTTGCGGTGTCACCCCAAACCTTTAACTGTCTTTGTATAGTAAATTTAAATTGAACAGAGCCAGAGCTTTTCATTCCAAACAACTTCTCAGTTTTCTGCCTAAATCTTTATTGGTGAATACTCCCCATGTTGAATTAAACGTGTTTCTCCACTTCAAATTACCCATCTTTGAATTTCTGAAGGATGTTTTTGCTTCAAAGTCATTAAAGAAGCACCATAAAAGATATGTCAACATATGTCTCCAAAAGGGTGAAATAAAGGAGTCTGAAGTTAAACGATTAATTGATCATTGATGGTGTGAAGAAGTGTCAACAATAAAACTTGATTTAACATCTTCCACTTTTTTTGATAGGTGTATTTGAATTCAAGTGACACAACTAACTGATGTGTCTACAGTGCCTATAAAAAGTATTCACCCCCTTGGCTCAAGGCTGTAAAGGCTGCCAAAGTTGCATTTACTAAATACTGAATCCTGACTTTACCTTTGTAAATACTTCTGCAATTAAATATTTTGCATATATTTGTAATTAATTTAGACCACATTGCAAAAGTCAGTTTCCACATTGACATCAAAAAATCTGTTTCTGGTGATCAATGTTGATCATATTATATATTCTGGTGATCAAAGCCAAATTAAATCCTTTGTGATTCAATGTTGTATAACAATAAAATGTGAAAACTTCCAAGAGGGTGAATACTTTTTAGGTATTATATAAAGAAAAGAAATGTGCTGAAGCAGGCTTGAATCTAGTTTAAACACAATTGTTGTCTCTCTTCTGAAGACGCCAAAATTGGGGCTGTATTCTCCGTGTTCCTAGTATATCGGTGCCATTGCCCCTCACAATATTATACTGCTTATAATTTAGTAATCCAGTTTTCTTAAAAGTCTGAATAGCCTAGCACTTTACTGCTAAGTGCCTTTCCTGCAATGCCAAAAATAGAATGATAGGCATTACCCGCAGATAATGGCTGCTTAGCCCAGCTTCTCTGCGCATTTCCTAACAATTTGGATAAGCACTGGTCTTACTTAGCCAACATCCCCCTATTTTTTTCTACCTCCCAAAGTACCTGCCTCATGTCTGTTTTTCACTTCTTGAATTCACTATCTATTGTTAACACTGCAGTAAGAAAGATGTTTTGTATTTTATGTCAGTTAGCTTGTTTGCAAAAAAAAAAATAAAATTTTGTCCTCATCATTAAATTTCACTATTCTTTAAAGATGGCTCCTTCTAGCTTATTCTTTCTCGGTATGTTTTCCTTGAAAAACCCGGGTCCTTTTTTATCATACTCATCTGGTATTATCATAATGTTTGATCACTAAAAAAACAAATTAATCTTATAAATACAACAACAACAACATTTATTTACATAGCACATTTTCATACAAACAGTACCTCAAAGTGCTTTACATAATGAAGAATAGAAAAATAAAAGACACAGTAAGAAAATAAAATAAGTCAACATTAATTAACATAGAATAAGAGTAAGGTCCAATGGCCAGGGTGGACAGAAAAAACAAAAAAAACATCCAGACGGCTGGAGAAAAAATAAAATCTGTAGGGATTCCAGACCATGAGACCGCCCAGTCCCCTCTGGGCATTCTACCTAACATAAATAAAATAGTCCTCTTTGGATTTAGGGTTCTCACGGAAGGACTTGAAGATGATGGTCACGTAGACTTCTGCCTTTTAATCCATCCATCATTGTTGGAGCATCATGATGCTTTGAGTAGGTGGTGGTGGCGCAGGCCACCACCACAAAGAAACTGGAAAAAGAAACAGAAGAGAGAGTAGGGATCAGTACGTATTTTAGAGCCACCATGAATAGTTATTATGATGAATTAAACATACAGAGTATCAGGATTAAGTTAAAGTGAAGTTATAAAAAGGCCATGTTAAAGTAATATGTTTTCAGCAGTGTTTTAAAGTGCTCTACTGTATTAGCCTGGCGAATTCCTATTGGCAGGCTATTCCAGATTTTAGGTGCATAGCAGCAGAAGGCCGCCTCACCACTTCTTTTAAGTTTTGTTCTTGGAATTCTAAGGAGATATTCATTTGAGGATCTAAGGTTACGATTTGGAATATAAGGTGTCAGACATTCCGATATATAAGATGGGGTGAGATTATTTAAGGCTTTATAAACCATAAGCAGTATTTTAAAGTCAATTCTGAATGGCACGGGTAACCAGTGTAGTGACATCAAAACTGGAGAGATGTGCTTGGATTTTCTTTTCCTAGTTAGGATTCTAGCAGCTGCATTCTGCACTAGTTGCAAGCGATTTATGTCTTTTTTGGGTAGTCCCGAGAGGAGTGCGTTACAGTAATCTAGTCTACTGAAAACAAACGCGTGAACTAATTTCTCAGCATCTTTCAATGATATAAGAGGTCTAACTTTAGCTATGTTTCTTAAGTGAAAAAATGCTGTCCTAGTGATCTGATTAATATGCAATTTAAAATTTAGATTACAATCAACAATTACCCCTAAGCTTTTTACCTCCATTTTGACTTTTAATCCTAATGTATCCAGTTTATTTCTAATAGCCTCATTGTATCCATTATTGCCAATCACTAAGATTTCAGTTTGCTCTTTATTTAAAAAGAAAGTTACTATTCATCCATTCTGAGATACCAAGTCAGATATTGTGCTAGTGAATCAAGAGAATCGGGGTCATCAGGTGCTATTGATAAGTACAGCTGTGTGTCATCAGCATAGCTGTGGTAGCTCACGTTGTGCCCTGAGATAATCTGATCTAACGGAAGCATGTAGATTGAGAAGAGCAGCGGACCCAGGATAGAGTCTTGTGGAACACCGTATTGGATATCATGTGTCTTTAAGTTGTAATTACCACAACTAACAAAGAATTTTCTCCCTGTCAGGTAGGATTCAAACCAATTTAAGACACTGCCAGAGAGGCCCACCCATTGACTAAGGCGATTTCTAAGAATATTATGATCAATGGTGTCAAATGCAGCACTCAGATCTAAGAGGATGAGAACAGATAAATGGCCTCTGTCTGCATTCACTCGCAAATCATTTACTACGTTAATGAGTGCAGTTTCTGTGCTGTGATTTGTTCTAAAACCCAAATGAAATTTATCAAGAATAGCATGTTTATTAAGGTGGTCATTTAACTGCATAATGACTGCCTTCTCTAGAATTTTACTTAAGAAAGGCAGGTTAGAGATGGGTCTAAAATTTTCAAGAGCTGAGGGGTCAAGATTATGTTTCTTAAGTAGGGGTTTAACTACAGCAGTCTTAAGACAGTCTGGGAAGACCCCCGTATCTAATGACGAATTTACAATGTCAAGAACATTATCAATTAGCACGCCCGATACTTCTTTGAAATGTAAATGATACACTCATTGAAAAATGTGACCAGCATACATCTCACAATATAAAGGAAGTTGCTTTTCAATTTCTAAATAGCAGTGTACAACACATGTAAAGCAATCCAATGCTTTCGGACAATGGGCATAACAGTTTAGAAAATCATAGACAACAGGAAACCTGCCAGTTAAATTGTGCTCTTTTCACATAAAGCACTAAACCCACAGACACTTAGAGGTTTTATATTTTAAGAATTATAAATAGATTATAATTAATAACATAACAAAAGCATAAAAGGTGTAATTCCCCACAACTCACAGCCAGCATACCATACAAGCATTTGATCAATTTTCCCTAACCCTTCTTCCCCAGAATTCATTTGTATCCAGCATGTTGTAAAAAAAATCTTTCTTCTTCACTTAATGCTAACACACGACTCCATAACCATAAATACATTTTCTTCAGTTCTTTGGAATTATTGTTTGAATGCCTCAAACAGCTTAACATAATAGAATTCAAAAACAGTGTGAGCAAAATATTGCAGTCTCTTAATTTTACATGTACCGTCCTTTCAAATTGTTCAAACTCTCCAATGCTGGTTATGAATAATGGTGATTACTGTGACTACTTGATATCCTATAAACATTATATTACCTATAGAGCACTGCATTGGGAAATGATATAAATTAAAGTTTTGCTAATGGATTTTAGCTTTCTCTGTACTTGAATATTCAGGCAGATGTGGTGGTGTAGTTTCACAGTTTCACAGTTTCAGTGTCTTAGACTTCAATGTTCCTTCTACCTCCTAAAAGCATGCAGGGTGAGTTATTTGGCAGCTATAAAATGGCCTGTTATCCATCTGAGTATTCTTGGAAAGACTGGTACCCCATCAGGATTTCTTCTTGACTCCCTGATAATAGTGCCAGAATAGGCTTCTGAATTGGATAAATTGATTTCTAGAGGGGTATTGAAGTACATGTACTGTGTTAAAAATCGCTATATTCTTCTAACAGCTTCTATGTGTTGAATGATAATCTAACTATCAGTATTATCTATATCCATATTATGAGCCCATTTCTTTCATTGCAGGGGTGGAGGGTTTAATACATGTTGTCAGACACATGTGAGAAGGGGCAACAGGGATAAGAAAAGGTCAATACCACCTCTGAGTGGCAGAGGGTGCTGTTGGCAGCAACATCTTCTATTTTGCCCCTAAGCCTGAACCCTAACAAAGAGGGACTTCATTTCCTCTGACTACAAATAGGAAGTCCAGCCATTTCATCTCCAGTGAGGATGTAAAGAACCCACAGGACTGGAAGTCAGCATTCATTTATGAAGCCCACATCTGACTGTAACTTGGTGCAGCAGAAGCAACCCCTCAAATCAGTCTTTATGTCAACCTACTTGGTCTTATTTATTTTCCTGTCACTTATTTCTCGTTCATTATACGAGGCATACCCTTACAGGCTCTTACCCTTTTTCTGTGCATCTATATTGCAGAAAATGTGCACTTACTATGATCTATCCACACATCCCAGAGCAAAAACATAATGTCTTTCAAAAAATGTTTATGTTTAGTACCAGCATGTTTTGTGTTATCTTACTATTATCTTGTTCCAGTCTACATTTACCTTTCAAATATGTATCTAAAGGACTATTCAGAGAAATGCATTGAATAATGTAAATGAAATAGCCAGATTGCTCTGCTAAACTCAACGACCAGTTTAGAAGAGATAGAGCTGGACAGATGACCTCAATCCACTTTATTTGTAGACATAAAATAACCATTTCGATGATAAATTACACATTTCATCAAAGACATTGACTCTGATTCTTCCAAGCAATAGTTACTATTTCAGCTACCTGAAACTAGAGTACATGGCTGAATATAGCACTCTTGCCCAAAGGGAGAACTCTGTCACAAATTTCTGCACAAGTGTATCAAAACCAGAGAGATTGACAAGAGAAAAAATGCTTTAAATAGGAAGGCAAAAAAAACAAAAACAGAAATAAATTCATGTAAGAGATATGATAAATTCAAAGTTAATAAAAATAGAATCAACATAAGTCAAAAATACCAATGGAGAAAAGATGAAATGTTACATCTGAAAAATTACTCATTCAGAGTAAAGAAAAATGGCTATGTTATATATAAAATGTAAGTGTTTATTTCATTCATTCAATCAATAAAATGCTGTTGAAACTAATTATTTTTGGCATTTTATGATGCATTGCTGGTTTAATTTTTTTCACAAAATATATTAACTTTTTTTTCCTACTTTTTCTGTATACATCTTTCTGACATTTGGTGAATCAGGTTTAGTTTTCGGTTTAATACTAAAGGCTAAACATTATAATGACATGTGTCCTTGAAGGGTAATCGTAAAACAATAGTAAGAAATAGACTAAAGAAATGCATGTGTAATTAACAGATTTCACTGAGCAAAAATGCTAGCAAAAATAAATGAATGTAATCAAAAAAAAAAAATCACATTTCCATACAAACACTAAAGAAACAATCTAACAAGACTATGAAAAAGACTATGTGCTACGGCTGTGCGCACAGGCGCAGCGGCTCGGTGCTGTTCGTTTCAGTGTTTAGTATGTATGTGTGTGCTAGTATTGCTACTTGTTTCACTGGTATCTTGTCGAGCCGACAACATCTACAGCCAACAGGAACTTCTCAAGATCAGAGTGTGCAGTGAGGGGACTGTTTCATCAGAGTTTCTCTGCTCCCACGACATTCTGGCTGATGTAGCGAGGAGTCCCGACTCTCTGTGGATTATCATCTCCGTGGGCAGGTGACGAAGGCGGCGCAGAGAGAGAAAACAAAAGTGAGGCTGCAGGGCTGGCACGTTAGCTAGGTTACGCAGGCAGCCTGTTAAACCACCGCTGCCCAGTGTTTTTCTCACCAATGCCAGATCTCTTGTCAACAAAATCAATGAACTGAGGGTACAGGTGGCAACAAATAACATTGTAAAGAACAGTTGCGTTCTGTTGATCACAGAATCCTGGCTTCATTCATTGATGCTGGACTCACCTATCCAGATAACAGGCTACACTGCACAGTGCCATGACAGGACCAGTGACTCCGGTAAGAGCAGAGGAGAGGGGCTGTGTGTGTATGTAAATAATAACTGGTGTACAAATACAGTGACTGTAGACAGTCACTGCTCCCCGAACCTGGAGTATGTGACTGTTAGATGCAGACCCATTTATCTCCCTAGAGAGTTTACTGTGGTCTTGATTACCGCTGTTTACATAGCACCAGACACTAATGCAAACTCAGCTATTGAACTTTTATACTGCAGTATTAGCAGTCAGCCGACCAAGCACCCTGATGCTGTGCATATCGTTGCTGGGGACTTTAACCATGTGGATTTAAAACCTGTGCTCCCTAATTCCATCAGTAAGTCAAGTGTGCCACCAGAAGAGCTAACGCATTGGATAAAGTCTACACAAACATTAAACAGGGCTACAGGGCTACACCGCTACCTCACCTGGGCCACTCTGACCACACGTTACTGTTTTTAATTCCGGCATACATCCCACTCAGGAAAACTGCCCCTAAAAGCACAAGGACAGTTAAAACTTGGCCAGATGGAGCTTCTCAGCAGCTGCAGGACTGTTTCAGTAGGACCAACTGGGACATCTTTGAACACCCAGACCTTGAAGTGTTTAGTGAAAGTGTACTGTGTTATATTAAGAACTGCACAGACACTGTCACAGTGGATAAACGTATCCGGGTCTACCCCAATCAGAAGCCCTGGATGACCAGGGAAGTCCGGAGGCTACTGAAAGAGAGGAACACCGCCTTCAGGTCTGGTGACAAGGCCCTCTACAGCACAGCCCGTGCCAGCCTAAAGAGGGGCATACAAGAGGTCAAGTCAGACTATAAAAGGAAGATCGAGGAACAACGATTGTTGTAGTTGGACAGCAACAATGGCAGGCAAGTGTGGATGGGTATCCAGCATATGACCAACTACAAGACCAGTCCCGGAGCTGTGGGAGGCGATTTATCGCTGGCAGAGGAACTGAACCACTACTTTGCCCGGTTTGAAGTGGATCCACCAAAAACAGCCAGACCCCATCTAGATACCAACAACAGCCCCATCTTCACAGTGGGGGAGCACAAGGTGAGACGCACGCTGCGAGCTGTCAACCCACGGAAGGCAGCTGGACCTGACAGTATCTCAGGAAGTGTGCTGAAAGACTGTGCAGACCAACTGGCTTGGGTCTTCACCAGGATATTCAACCAGTCTCTGTTTCAGTCCACTATGCCATCCTGCCTGAAATCCTCTGTCATAGTGCCTCTGGCCAAGAAACAGACCATCACCAGTCTTAATGACTACAGGCCAGTTGCACTTACCACTGTGTTTATGAAGTGCTTCGAGAAGCTCATCAGGAACCACATCATGTCATTCATTCCTCCCATGCTTGATCCGCACCAGTTTGCCAACACTCCACTGTTCTCCATGCTGTTCTGTCCCATCTGGAGCAGCAGGGGAGCTAGGCACGGCTGCTCTTCATAGACTTCAGCTCTGCCCTTAATTCCATCTTACCCCACAGACTGGTGACCAAACTGTCAGACATAGGACTTCCACATTCCACTTGCCTTTGGATCAAGGACTTCCTGAGTGATCGCACTCAGAGGGTTTGAGTGGGCCCCTACTTCTCCACACCCATCAGCCTCAGCACTGGCTCCCCACAGGGCTGTGTGCTGAGCCCCCTGCTCTATACTCTCTACACCCATGATTGCATTCCTGCCCACTACAGTGACACCATTGTTAAGTTCGCTGATGATACCACGGTAGTAGGGCTCATCTCTGGGGGGGATGAGTCCACCTACAGGGATGAGGTGGAGTGGCTGGAAATGTGGTGTAGGAATAACAACTTGTTCCTAAATATAGCCAAGACCAAGGAGTTCATTGTGGACTTCAGGAAGAAGGCAGACAACATCTAGCAACTCATCATCAATGGGGACTGTGTGGAGAGGGTCTCAGACTTCTGCTTCTTGTGAGTCACCATTAGGGAGGACTTGACCTGGGGAACACATACTGCTGAGGTAGTGAAGAAGGCCCAAAAGAGACTCTACTTCCTGAGGGTGCTTAGGAAGAACAACATCCCTGAGAAACTGCTGGTGTCCTTTTACCGCTGCAAAGCAGAGAGCATCCTGGTCTACTGTCTCTGTGCGTGGTTCTCCAGCTGCACAGTAGCACAGAAGAAAGAGCTCCACAGGGTCATCAAGGTTGCCCAGCAGATAGTCGGCTGTCCTCTCCCCTCACTAGAAGAACTACATAGTTCCTGTTGCCTTAGGAACATCAAGAAAATTCTTCAGGACCCATCACACCCAGGAAATACATTGTTTGAACACCTGCCTTCAGGCAGACGTTTCAAATCCATATAGACTATGACAAATAGACTGAGAAACAGTTTCTATCCTTCAGCCATCACCACGCTGAATGCTGCTAAGTGGTCAATCTGACCTATTGCACCTTCATGTTTACAATACACTACACTCTCATGTTTACAATACAGCTCTAAGTTAACATTGGATAAGGGACAAGTGCAATATAATGTATGTATGAGTGGAAAACATTGTTCTGCTGTTATGGACTATTTTAATACTTATTTTATTCCCTTTTTATTTTAGTTTTAACTTGAGTAATTGTGTTTTTTATTTTATTTTTTCACTGGAAAATTGCACCTAAAATTTCATTGTACAATGTCTCATTGCTACAATGACAATAAAGATTTTTGATTTGATTTTGATTTGATTTGACACACACACACAAAAGTCCAATTAAAAAACAGTCCAATAAAAAATATCAATCAAATTTTTCATCAATTATTGTTGATGACAGTTAACATGTGGCCAATAGTCTCATAACAACCCTTGAAACAACATTGCCATAATATGAAGCCATTATGTGGGCAGCATCCAACTGTGCGTTATGCTCCTTGATGGCCACTCAAGAGAATGCATGCTTGTGAGATGTCACTGTGAAGATACCCCCCTGCATTATTTTCAAATAGTATTTGATTACCACTCTCTTCAGTGACTGGTCGCTCGCGCATGCTCTGTCGTTATGTAGGAGCAACAACAGCATTACCAACAAACAGACTGTTGTCATTTTAATGACCTGAATTGACTGACTACCCTCTTGTTATGCTCTTTTTTCTACCTTTTATCAAATCTTAAGCAACATTTAGTCAAAGCATCAGCCACGCTGCTTTTCTTTCTTTGTTTCACGGAAAATGACATTGAAGAGAGGTGGAAAGCGAAAAAACTTGTTAACCTGATAAAATCATTTTATTTTGCATTAAATAGGATAAGGTACAAAAATGTAGTTTTTTGCTTAATTAATTTTACTGCAATATAAAAATATAAACATCCACCTGAAAATGGTGCATTATCCCAAGAAATGTATTGCAATCCTTTAGTGTAAATGTATCCAAAAAAAAAAAGCTAGCAATGCATACTGTTAATGCATTCTAATTTCCCAGTTGGAATCAGGGGTATTACTTATTTAAATTACATTAGCAAATTATTCTTTCTCTAATTAATGTTTAAATGGATTTTATTTGAATGTAAATATTAACATGAGGTATACCTTAAGCCTTCCCACCTGGTTAGATAGCAAGTTGACAATAATTGGGCCTCAGCCATCAGACAGATGTTATACAATGTGATAACCTCCTTACTGGTTTACTTAATGCATAATTCTTGTGTAGTGAGAACAGAATCCTTAATTCCCTTGCATAGTTTAACATTACAAAAACTGTCATTCTTATGCGATGGAAGAATACTTATCAAACCTATTTTAATTTAAAATACTTTTTGGATTTAATAAATGTATCACATAGATTAAAAACACAATATTGTACCTGGGTATCATTTATTTTTGTAAATCAAATATCTGCAGCAAATTCCTACTACATATGATAACTGAACTGTGCAGCAAATATAGTCAATAATTAGGATGTCACTGTAAATTATGTTTTATATGGCTAGGCAGACATATGTCATTTTAGCTTTATTTATCTAGAAGTCCTAAAACCCAGCCACAGGGGATGCAAAAACCAGTGTGTTTCTTCATGATAAATGGAAAGGGTTACATCAGGAAGGGCATCCAGTTTAAAATTTTGCTAAATCAATATGCGGACAACAATGCAAATTTCAATACTGGATCGGTCGAGGCCCAGGTTAACAACGACTGCCACCAGTACTGTTAGCCAACAGGGTGCTGGTGGAAATTGGGCTACTGGGCTGAAGAAAGAGAAGAAGAGGGGTAGAAGTGTCCAGAGGCAGAAGGACAGGAGGAAGGTAAAGAGAGTGGAACTGAGGTTAGGAACTTTGAATGTTGGCAGTATGACTGATAAGGGAAGAGAGTTAGCCAATATGATGGAGAGAAGGAAGGTTGATATATTGTGCGTACAAGAGACTAAATGGAAGGTGGATCGGAGGTGGATTCAAATTGTTCTATCATGGTGTGGATGGGAGGAGAAATGGGGTAGGGATTATTCTAAAGGAGCAGTATATCAAAAGTGTTTTGGAGGTGAAAAGAGTGTCAGACAGAGTAATGATTATGAAGCTGGAAACTGAAGGTGTGATGATGAATGTTGTTAGTGCATATGCCCCACAAGTTGGGTGTTCGATGGATGAGAAAGAAGATTTCTGGAGTAAGTTGGATGAAGTGATGGACATTGTACTGAAGGGACAGAAAGTGGTGATTTTTGTGGATTTCATTGGACATATTTCTGAAGGGAACAGAGGAGATGAGAAGGTGATGGGTAGGTATGGTGTCAAGGTGAGGAATTAAGAAGGTCAGAAGATAATGTATTTTGTAAAAAGGATGGGCATGGCTGTGGTGAATACATATTTTAAGAAGAGGAAGGAACATAGGGTGATGTACAAGAGTGGAGGAAGATGCACACAGGTAGATTATATCCTATGCAGAAGAGTCAATCTGAGAGAGATTAAAGACTGTAAAGTGGTTGCAAGGGAAAGTGTAGTTAGGCAGCATAGGATGATGGTCTGTAGGATGACACTGGAGATCAAGAAGAGGAGGAGGAGAGGGAGTGCAGAGTAAAGGATCAAATGGTGGAAGATAAAAAAGGAAGACTGCAAAGTTGAGTATAGGGAGGAGATAAGACAGGCACTGGGTGGCAGTGAAGAGTTGCCAGACAGCTAGGCAACTGCAGCAGAAGTATGTAAGAGTGACAGCAAAGGGTGCTTTGTGTGACATCTGGACAGAGGAAGGAGGAAAAGGAAAACTGGTGGTGGAATGGGGAAGTACAGGACAATATACAGAGGAAGAGGATGGCAAAGAAGAAATGGGATAGTCAGAGAGATGCAGAAAGTAGACAAGAGTACAAGGAGATAAGACATAAGGTGAAGAGAGAGCTGGCGAAGGCTAAAGAAAAGGCATATGATGAGATGTATGAGAGGCTGGAAACTAAGGAGGGAGAAAAGGACCTGTATCGATTGGCTAGACAGAGGGACCAAGCTGGGAAAGATGTTCAGCAGGTTAGGGTGATAAAAGATAAAGATGGAAACATACTCACAAGTGAGGAGGGTGTGTTGAGCAGATGGAAAGAGTACTTTGACAGGCTGATGAATGAAGAGAATGGGAGAGAGAGAAGGTTGGATGATGTGGAGATAGTGAATCAGGAAGTGTAAAGGATTAGCAAGGAGGAAGTAAGAACAGCTATGAAGAGGATGAAGAATGGGAAGGCCTTTGGTCCAGATGATATACATGTGGAAGCATGGAGGTGTTTAGGAGAGATGTCAGTGGAGTTTATAACCACATTGTTTAATGGAATCTTGGAAAGTGAGAGGATGCCTCAGGAGTGAAGAAGATGTTTAACAATAAGGGAAATGTGCAGAGCTGTAGTAACTACAGGGGGATACAATTGATGAAACAAAGCATGAAGTTAATGGAAAGAGTAGTGGAAGCTAGGTTAAGAAAGGAGGTGATAATTAGTGAGCAGCAGTATGGTTTCATGCCAGGACCATAGATAGCACCATAGACGCAACGTTTTCTCTGAGGGTGTTGATGGAGAAGTTTAGAGAAGGCCAGAAGGAGTTGCATTGCGTCTTTGTGGACCTGGAGAAAGCATATGACAGGGTGCCTCGAGAGGAGTTGTGGTATTGTATGAGGAAGTCGGGAGTGGCAGAGAAGTATGTAAGAGTTGTACAGGGTATGTACGAGGGAAGTGCGACAGTGGTGAGGTCTGCAGTAGAAGTGACAGATGCATTCAACATGAAGGTGGGATTACATCAGGGATCAGCTCTGAGCCCTTTCTTATTTGCAATGGTGATGGACAGGTTGACAGATGAGATTAGACGGGAGTCCCTGTGGACTATGATGTTTGCTGATGACATTGTGATCTGTAGTGAGAGTAGGGAGCAGGTCGAGGAGACCCTGGAGAGTGGGAGGTTTGCTCTAGAGAGGAATGAAGGTCAGTAAGAACAAGACAGAATACATGTGTGTAAATGAGAGGGAGATCAGTGGAATGGTGAGAATGCAGGGAGCAGAGTTGGTGAAGGTGGATGAGTTTAAATACCTGGGATCAACACTTCAGAGTAACAGGGATTGTGGAAGAGAGGTGAAAAAGAGAGTGCAGGCAGGGTGGAATGGGTGAAGAAGAGTGTCAGGAGTGATTTGTGACAGACGGGTATGAGCAAGAGTGAAAGGGAAGGTCTACAGGACGGTAGTGAGACCAGCTATGTTATATGAGTTGGAGACGGTGGCACTGACCAGAAAGCAGGAGACAGAGCTGGAGGTGCCAGAGTTAAAAATGTTAAGATTTGCATTAGGTGTGACGAGGATGGACAGGATTAGAAACGAGTACATTAGAGTATTGGCTCAGGTTGGAAGATTGGGAGACAAAGTCAGAGAGGTGAGATTGCATTGGTTTGGACATGTGCAGAGGAGAGATGCTGTGTGTATTGAGAAAAGGATGTTAATGATAGACCTGCCAGGAAAGAGGAAAAGAGGAAGGCCTAAGAGAAGGTTTATGGATGTGGTGAGGGAGGATATGCAGGTGCTGGGTGTCACAGAGAAAGATGTAGAGGATAGGAAGATATGGAAAAAGATGATCTGCGGTGGCAACCCCTAACTGGAGCAGCCAGAAGAAAAAGAAGATCACAATAGCAGCTAAAGTAGCACTAATTTCCCAGTGTAAGAGTACCATTTGGGAAGTTACTTTACTTAACTTAGCTTATCTTGAACTTTTAGTGTCACGGATCATAATCACAAGATAACATTAACATTTGCGACAATTAGCGCAATGATTATATACCCAAATAACTAGAACTCTATTATCTCCTTAACATAAATTCAATATTTCCTTTTTTACTTATTTTAGTTTTAATTACACTTCTGGAATTTTCATTTTTTGGGAAAACATTATATCTTGTACTGGAGCTGGTCATATAAGTATATAAGTAATTTATTGCCATCTGTTTGCTTAGTAATAAACCTGTTTATCCTTGCATAATAAAAAGTTGATCACAAAGAAAATAATCTCTGCTCAAAAAAGTAATATGGTGGTTTCTTTGGCTTCCTCCAGCTATCCTCCTTGTTTTAACAGATTCACACGCTCCTTAGGGCAAAATATTTATAAATGTCAAATGCACAGAGAACATGCTGTATGTGGAATATCGCAACTGTTGTAATTAGGAAGCTCAATAACTTGCTAAACAAACAATCCAAAATAAAATTGGCATTAATGCACTTTACCTGATAATACTGACGGAGAAACATGGAGAAAATAGCACAATGTTTTCTAAAAATTACAAAGCCTGAAGTTTTAATTTCCATTTGTAGGATTTTAGAAAGGAATAATAACAGTCAGCATGAAATGAATGAATGATCACTTACCCTGCACCACTGTGTCGCTTTTGTAGTGAATTAATGGTTAGTTTAGTTATCTAACTATTGTCAAAAATATAAGTCATTTTCAGAGCACAAGTTAAGTGAAACTGTTCAAAAATCTTTTATTCAAAAATCCAAACAGTTCAGCTAAGAGAACAATGCCCCCTTCTGTCTTCCCACCCACTCCTGTGGTGTCAATCTTAGACATAGATGAAATTATATTATTTATTAAACATATGGTTTAAATAATAATTGAAAAAAATGAATAAATGAGCAATGATCACCTTCTGCTGCTATTTGTTTCCTTATTTTGAAATTGAACTCCTATTAAGAGAATTCTATTCAGCCTTCAGATGTAGTTTCCCTAAACCAAGCCACTTGAAAGAAGAAGAAACTTGCCTGTGTTATGGTGCTACCATTTCTTTTTTTCAATGTTTAAATGTATTTTACTCCTTACCCTTTTTTGTAGGTGTGTATGGTTGTGTTTTTACAGTAGCTTTAGCCTGGGGATAAAAGAATCTGTGTTTAGGGAGTATGTAAAACATGTGAAAAACAGAATCTGTGTATATTTTAGAAATCAATTAAAGTGTGTAGTCCATTTTAATTTCTTGAAATACTTTCAGTATTTGAAACAAGCAGTCCATGCTAAAAACCTTTAACATTTTATTAAGTTCAGGCAGTACACCATGGTAAAATTCCTTTTTGTAATACTAATAAATGCCCCAGAAGAATATAATGGGACTGGGACAAGGGCCAGATTTCAATCACGTTTTTTCAAAGATAATAGACAATTAAGATTCCTCAACCAGAATACTTGACTTTTGGAGTCTGAATAAAGCACATCTTGCATTGCAGATAATGATTATCCTGATCATAAATAACACAACTGTAGGTGTCCTGTTATTTTTCAAAGTCATTAACAGTCACTTTAGTTCAACTGTATCAGGGAAAATAATAAAGAAAAGTCAAGATCACCACAACAAATAACTTCTGTTGGTTGTTCTTTATTACAACAAGCATGAAGAAGCCTCGTCATGAAATCAGGTGAGAGCTGCACAAAAAGACTAAAGGATCTAACAAAGCAATGATCTTAAGTAAGTTATGTTCATTTTCCTAATACAGTCATGAAGTATTACACCAATCAGCACACAGATAAATGGTATAATCTTTTAAAATACCTATATCTTAGTATTATCTACAGCTCCCAAAATATGTAAACTGATTAAAAATCTTTGGCATATATGTATATCTAAAGGGAAACTTCTTATTTATGAATTCTTACTGAGAACAAAATAAAAAAGTATTAATTATTATTATTATCTCTTTGTTCCCTTGGTAACTGTTCTGGGTACAATGTTACAGAATGTCATGGTAAAACAGGCAGTTATACAGGGGTGGGGGTCGACTTGTTCTCAATCCTACTTTTTGTAAAAATTGATTGATTTGTATGGAATGAATCCAATAAAATAATAAAAAAAAAAAAACAGGCAGTTATAATTAGAGGCCTTTCACAAATTCATAGGAAAGTTTTACCCTAACTGCTATATAGACTCTATAAACTTGTGCTAGTTTTATATGTATAAGAGGATACTTTTTTTTCTAAGCTTTTACTAAATGATTGATTCTACACCTGACAAAGTGAGAATAAATTGTTGAAAACATGTTTCTGGAATGTACAAATTGAAGGCATGACAGGCACTTAAGAAAGAGGAAATTAATGGAAAGCATTACCTGTTTCTTCCCCTGAACTGTAATAAGGTCATCTAATAGGCAGGACTGAAATGTAAATGTTTATTGCACTGTTGTAAAGTTTTTTTTTTTAAGTTCAAAAGAACTTAACTTTAATCTTAAATCGATCACAACATTATTCTGAAAACAATAATTATAGTGGCCAATTGAACAGACTCAAGGGCAATTTTGTTTGTTTTTTTATTTTATTTGATTGAATTTAATAAAAGCAAGCAACATTCCATACAAACAAGTCAAACGTAACAAAACTAAATTCAATTCAACCCCCTATCCCATGAGAAAGAGAGGAAGGCCAACAGCCAGAGTAAAACTTTAAGAGCGGAAACGATGAAATAGAATCCTTTTTCCCAATATAAATGCTTATTCTAAAATGTTATTGATTAGATCCTGCCAGGTTTTTAAAAAAAGTTTTGAATGGATCTTCTAAGTAAGAATTTTATTTTTTCCCATTTCAAACAGTATGTAACATCAGTTACCCACCGACTTAAAAGAAATGAGTTAGGATTCTTCTAGTTGAGCAAGATAAGTCTACTTGCTAATAGTAAAGTTAAAGGCAATTACAGTTTGCTTGTCCTTCTCCATTTTAAGTCCATCTTTGAGTACAACAAACACAGCTGTTAGTGGATTATGAGTGATTGTGACACCAAGGCTGTCTTACAGGCAATTAAAGATTTTGATCCAGAATGATGTTAATTTGGTGCACAGCCAAAACATATAGCCTAGTGAGGCTGGAGCTTGATTGTAACATTAGCCAGTTGGATCTTGCCCTGGAAACATTTTGGACAATTTTAAACGAGATAGGTGTGCTCAATAAAAGATTTTAAGTTGAATAATTGTATGCTTTGTGCATATGGAGCTACAGTGAATTCTGTACATGGTTGCCTTTCACTCTTTTTCTGAAATGTTGAGTAAAAGATCCTTTTCCCACTGTACTCTGGGATCTTTGAAAGAGAGGGACTTTAAAATGTTTTTATATGTTATAGAAATGCTGTCTGAGCCTTCATGGCTGATCAGTATTTCTTCCAGAATAGAAGTAGTTGGGAGGTGAGGAACATTGGGCAGATTTTGTTTAGCAAAGTTTCTAATTTGAAAATTGTGGAAAAATTGTCTTGATAGAAAGTTAAATTTGAAGTGTAACTGTTCGTAGAAGTTATCCATGTACAAATCTCTAAGTGATTTTTATTCTGTACATTTTCCAAACATTAAAAACCGTGTAAGATTGAGAGGGTGGAAAAAGGTGGTTATTGTGCAGAGGTACCACAGATAAAAGCTTCTCTATCTTCAAGTATGTCCTACAGTGGTTTCAAATTCTGAGTGAATGAAGCACAATTGCGTTGTTAGAATATTGACAATAACTCATATTTACTGGGGCTCAAAGCAAGGAATATAAAGAAGTATTGCAGGATTTTATTTCTATTGCTTACCAATCCTGTGTGTGTTCATCTATTTGTGCCAATGTCCATGTTTTTATAGCTTGTATATTTGCCACCCAGTAATACATTTGAAATGTTCGCATTTACTTTTACTGTTTACTTTGGAATTTATTGCTTAGACTTTGGGATGGCATGTTAAAACCAATTGTTAATGGTTGTTAATGGTGTTAATGGCATGTTAAAATCCTATGAGGAAGAAAGTGATACCTTGCTTAAACTAACCCAACAGGTCAAAAAGAGCTTGTCCCAATGGAACTATTGTCCAGTGTGGCATCTGCAAGATGTTATTGATGTTATTGGGAGAGAGCACATTCCCCATTTCCTCTAACATTCTCCTACCAATAGGCTATGTTTGAAGAAATTGCCAGCATTTATGACATTACTGTAGCACTATTTTTCATTGCACAATGGGTTTTTCTCAGTTCTGTCACTCTTTTGCATAGCATGATATAATTCAAAGGACTTCTAAGTGTCAATTTAAAGCTGGCACTAAAGCTGCTCATTTGAATGAAGAATGTCAGCTCATAGGCTGCTGATTCAGTACTGATGTCATTCCCAGCTGATGTAAGAGCCAGCATTACGGTATGATACTTTGCCACTTCCTGCCTACTGCAACCATATTGCACAATCTTAACAAGTCTGAGATGCTGTATGTGATAGAATGGTAGAACATAAGTTGGAGGCATGAGGAAAGTATTTGATTTCATAAAACTCTATAATAGGAGTTTTCTATGGGCTTATGGATGAATTTGAAAATAAAATAAGTTATAAAGAGGCAAAAGGAAAGGGACTTTTTTTTTAATTCTGGGAGCAAACATCTGAGATGGTAAGGCTGCCATTCTTGATAAAACAGGAATGATCAGTGTTTATCAGAGGTAGTATTTATGTAAATTCTTGCAGTTGATTAAAATACAACGGTATTCCTGTAGTGAAGCACAGTCTACTACTTTATTTATTTATTTTATGCACATCTGTTTATTTTTCTTTGCACCTTAATTATGACAAGTTATCACTCTATGACATGCTGGATTCTGGTGTATTATTCTTTTTGGTAATAATTCTTATTTAAATAATTAAAGATAAAAAGTTAATCTTATGTTTTGTTTAATTTTAGCCAATGTGACATACTGTGTGAAGCATTAAATATAAAGGATTTTCTTCGTGATGCTGTGCGCTTACGCTATATGGCAAAGCAACTATTCCGCAGGATAGACTGATGTGTTTTCTCAGTAAAGTCTTCACATGAAAACAAGGAAATGCCACAATTGAATTTGTTTGTATTTCATTAAAACAATATATACTTAAATAACACTGAAAGTAAAAACTAAAAGTAGAAAATGTACTCTTAATGACATAACCACATGTGATGGCAAGGTACAGTACTTATAATACAGTATGATATTATTGATATTCCAGATGTGCTCTCTTACAAATATTGACATTCAAAAATTCCATTATTGACCCAACCCTATGTAAAGAATTTACAACTTATTATTTTATTTCTTGCAAACAAATCTGTAAATGAACACTTGCAAGTACAGTATGTCATACATATTTGATTGAAAATATTCTTACTACATGTAAAGATTTACCAAAACTCTTTATAACTGAGTTTAACATTGCCAATATTAGTACGAGGTAGTTATGTTAAATGAAAACAGTTATTGAAACATAGTATATCTATACTAATAAAAGGCAAAGCCCTCACTGACTGACTGACTGACTGACTGACTGACTGACTCATCACTAATTCTCCAACTTCCCGTACTGATAGAAGGCTGAAATTTGGCAGGCTCATTCCTTACAGCTTCCTTACAAAAGTTGGGCAGGTTTCATTTCGAAATTCTATGCGTAATGGTCATAACTGGAAGCTGTTTTTCTCCATTTACTGTAATGGAGCTGAGCTCGAAAGCCGTGGGGGCGGAGTTTCGTGTGACATCATCATACCTCCCACATAATCACGCAGTACGTAGAAAACCAGGAAGCTCTCCAAAAAGCGCTGAAGAAAACATGCATTATATAATTGAGAAGGCAGCGAAACAATAAGAAGCGAGCGAGTGACATATACAACCACATTCATGAGTGCTGCTACTACAGAAACAAAGCACGGTGTAAACCTAAACTTTAAATTAAGTTCATAGACAGGCTGCCGCTGGCGTTTGTAATTTAGTGCCTGCCCATATAAGGCCGTCCGTCAGCGGCAATCCAATAGAAACACTGCCACTAAATATTCACGGGTGAAGGACTGTGCTTATGCAGAGGAAGATGAGATGGTCAGGGTGGTGTTTGGCACAAACTCAGCGAAACTGCGAGAGAAAGTTTTAAGTGCCGGGACTTAGCTGACATTACATACAGCCGTGGACATAACAAGAGATGGCACCAGCACAGCTGGGAACCTTCGATGCAAGAACACCAAGCGGCTCACGTGAACTGACGCAGTGCACAGACAAAAAGCAACAGTTCCAAGGAGCACTGAACAAAAACCGAATTACACAATTGAGAAGGCAGCAAAAAAATATAAAGCGTCTGATTCATACAAGCATATTCATAAGTGCAGCTACTGCAGAAACAAAGCACACGGTGCAAAAAGTGAATGTCCCACTAAAGGAAGACAGTGTAAAAAAAAACCCGTGCATGCAGTGTGTCACATCTCAGATAAAGAGGAAGACGAGCTGTTTATTGATGCAGTAAGAAACGAATTGATAAATGAAACCTCTTGTCTTTACAACGATTTACAAACACGGAATGTAACTTGAACACAACACATCGTACAAATACGACCCTGATTGAAACAAATAATGATAATCGAATCCTTGATGACAGCAACACTCAATAACACTCACAAAACAAACGACTGCTGTGCACCTCAAAGGAGTACACATTAAGAAACCGGTTCACTTGCCAAAAAATTTGAAAAGCACTGCCCTAGTATACATTTAGAAGAAGTAATAAATTGCTAAGGTTAAAGTGTTTCTTATCTTTGTAATAGCTCTGTTTTATTTTTGTAAATTGCCATTTTGGCATTTTTGGGGAAATATAATATTTGCTATATTATATAATATCACTTACAGTATGTTTCATCAAACTGTTTTGAAATAATATCTCTGTCATAAATCTAGGAAAGATCAATATTACTAGGAAGGATCAATATTATGACTGTCATAACATTTTCCTGCAGCATTGAATGTAGTGGTATGTATTTATCGATTAGTCCCAAATTGCTACAGCTCATTATTAATTATCCAAGTCAGCTTCTGATGTCTACCAGTGAACAGCAGTTTTTAAAGCTAAATGCTTTCTTTTTTGTGATCAAATATTTATTTATTTTCCATCAATAAAAATAAACAGTCAAAAGTTTCAAATAACAAGTGTAACTGCAATGTAATAAAAAAGAAAACAATGCATCACAACCAGTACATACTTGTAATGATAACCAACCCCCAGCTAAAACCCCACTGCTAAGTGCTTTCTTGATGACATCTGTTGCCAAGATCTTTTTATTTTAAGCTACTACTGGAAGTGAATGGTGTGCCACTGCACATTTTGTTTATGTTGAACCTGCTAGCATTTATACGACCAGTTGGCCAGCTCTTTTCACTGAAAGAGGTTTTTTTTTGTTTATTCTTTGTAGCTTAATGTGGTCTATTTATGCAATTCAATTTAAAGTTCTATAGCATACGGTCAGATTTATGTATTTTGTTCACGGATTGTGCTTTCAGCAGTTATGAAAAACACTAATATGTCACAGATTGCCATGGAATTCACCAGGGTGGCGTCAGTGAACCTAAGCAACTCCTTTACAGTGGCCTTGACCAGCATCTAACAAAACTCCTAAAGTTGTACTGATCAACACGTTATGATGGGGTTGATTATATGACTGCTCTGCTTCAGAACTTTGACAAAGATGTGAATTTTGGTTTTTTTTTATTTATTTTTTATTTTTAGTTTAATAAAATCATTTTTGCTAGAAGGGATGGTTGGAGGAATTGCCTGTCTTCTTGGTGTAATTGGAAATTATATTTCAGACTGTTATATTTCACATGATGGACTGTGTAAATCACTTAAAGTTCATCATTAGTTTCTTCATAGTCCCTTAACTGCTGAACTAATACGTCTTTATAGTCATTTACCTTTGAAAATATTTGTGATGCTGATTCTGTCTGTATCTGTCATAGATAACAAGCAGATCTGGAACGTTTTGTATTCCGTATGTCCATTTACTAAGAAGTTCTTTCATGTCTAGTTATAACTGTTGGTTAATGTCTGTAATTGTTGTAAAAAGCTTGTTTCCGGAGATTTTCACTAAGAAAACATTTTCATTTGTTTATCCATTTAGATATCAAACCAAAAAAGAAGGCTTTAGTACTTTAGGACCCACCATGGTACATGAGAGAGAATCCTAAAGTCTTCAAAATCTGTGAGGTATGTTTAACAGTGCTTTGTAGGACAATCATAATAAAATGTCATGAGTGTAAGGATTGTGTAATCGTGTTACAGAATGTATATGATAGTTCTGTGTATGTGTACAATATACTTCTTTTTTTTTCGGCTGCTCCCGTTAGGGGTCGCCACAGCAGATCATCTTCTTCCATATCTTTCTGTCCTCTGCATCTTGTTCTGTTACACCCATCACCTGTATGTCCTCTCTCACCACATCCATAAACCTTTTCTTAGGCCTTCCTCTTTTTCTCTTGCCTGGTAATGTATTTTGTTTATTTTTAACCAATTAAGCCATGTACCTGAAGAAGACATCACCAAGAGTATAACAATTGTAATGCTTGCAATTGTGGAAGATATGACAGAAGTACTCTCAGCTGCTTACAGCGATCTTGCTCTTGTGATTGAAGAACAAGCTACGCTTTGCCATCTTGGTGATGTGCCAGATGCTTTTCTGAACTTGGCGTGTGCCTTAAATATGGACTATTCAAAAGAACTAAGATACACACCTTTGAGGTGATTTAGCGTCTGTTCTTGGGCATTGGGAATGATTCTTGCACAGCTCGAGTCCACTCGCTCATGAACAAGTTACTGTGTTACTGAAGTTGAGTTGAGCGTCTGGTGACCGGATGGTTTTGAATTGACCTCACCCATTTTATTTTGTAAAATATTTTTTACTGTTTCTTATTTAGTTTATAGCAAGTGATCTGAAAGATTTAAGTTGAAACACTTGAGATGAGATTGGTAACAGTTACTGTTTTATGAGAAATTATTTTTTCCCCAATTTGAGGGATACTGATTTTTGTTAGCATACACTACTGTAAATATAACAGAAGTTTTAGTTGTATTTGTTTTTGTATGCATATTTAAAACATTGGTTTTATAGCAATTTTAGAGGTTTTTGTTTGAACACTATTTCTAAGGTGGTAAATAACAAATGTAATATTTTTGTAATCTTGTTTTCCCTAGTTGTAGGGACAGTAATTTGAGCTTTCAGTTTACAAATCAGCGCAAACATTGGACATGTTTGTGCTCTTTTGAATTAAGTCAAACTTTAGTCTAATTGCAGATTTTGCATGGTGGAAATAATGTTTTAAAATGTGGACATCTAATATATAAAAGCCAGTTTACAGGCGTGCTTCACTTTATTAATAAGGCTAGTGTGTCCAAAATTTGTTTTAATGTTGTACATTGTACTTGTTTTAAAATAAACTTGTTCAATAAAATCAGGCCAAGATTATCTGGTTTAATATTTAATTTATCAAAGTAGTTTGGATTAAGTTTATTAAGGCACTAGCAAAATACCCGCGCTTCGCAGCGGAGAAGTAGTGTGTTAAAGAAGCAATGAAAAAGAAAAGGAAACATTTTGAAAGTAACGTAACATGATTGTCAATGTAATTGTTTTGTCACTGTTGTGAGTGATGAGTGTTGCTGTCATATATATATATATATATATATATATATATATAAATATATATATATTTACACACACACATAAACATATATATATACTGTACATATCTATACATATACACATATATATACACACACACATATATACATACATATATATATATCTACATATATACACATACATATACATACACACATACATACATACACACACATATATACACACAAATACATATATATATACATACACACACACATATATAAACATATATATACATATACATACATATCTACATATATACACACACAGCTATTTCGTATCAGTGCAAGACGCTGCTTGTTAAAATGGATAACTCCCATTACGTGCAAGTCTGCGTGGATATTATGAACTATCGTATTTGTTCAAGTTCTATTTAAATTTTAAATAGAAGGAATTTTTATTTAGTCGACAGAAATATCTTTGGTAGGAATGGTAAAAACAGACAGGAATATTATTCCTGAATAAATCAACTCAAACCTTAAACAACTTATAATATTTTGCTCTCCATAAAAATATATCCTGTCTAAATTATACAAGTTAGAAATAAAGTAAACGTTAAAAGAACAAACATTCAAATTTCTTTACTCTTATGTAATTTTATATAAAAAATAAACTTAGATTTTAAATATCCCAAAAGATTTTGCTCTCCATAAAAATATATCCTGTCAAAATTATACAAATTCAAATATGAACATGCTGCATAACAAAACCTGGAAATATAAATAAAATGTGTTCCTTTCAGCAATAACAAATCAAATCATTCAGTTGTCTTTGCTCATATGTCATTTTAGAGCTGGACGCCTGGCATCTTTTTTTGGCAACAAGTTCGTTTATGTTTGGTGTGAGGTTCTGTGTTGTGGAGATTCTCAGGATGGACTGCAGGTGCTCATTAGTGAGGCGACTCCTGTGTGCTGTTTTGTTAGTCTTTATCACTGAGAAGAGCTTCTCACACAGATATGTGCTACCAAACATGCACAAGGTTCGAGCCGCATGTAGACGGACTTTTTT
>JANRMT010062807.1:62446750-62465259 GCA_026402145.1 Polypterus bichir lapradei | reverse complement strand
TCTGCATAAGCACAGTCCTTCACCCGTGAATATTTACCCGTGGCAGTGTTTCTATTGGATTGCCGCTGACGGACGGCCTTATATGGGCAGGCACTAAATTACAAACGCCAGCGGCAGCCTGTCTATGAACTTAATTTAAAGTGTAGGTTTACACTGTGCTTTGTTTCCGAAGTAGCAGAACTCATGAATATGGTTGTATATATCACTCGCTCGCTTCTTATTGTTTCGCTGCCTTCTCAATTATATAATGCATGTTTTCTAAAGCGCTTTTTGGGCCTCTTCCTGGTTTTCTACGTACTGCGTGATTACGTAGGAGGCGTGATGATGTCAGACGAAACTCCGCCCCCACGGGTTTCAAGCTCATCTCCATTACAGTAAATGGAGAAAAACAGCTTCCAGTTATGACCATTACGCGTAGAATTTCGAAATGAAACCTGCCCAACTTTTGTAAGGAAGCTGTAAGGAATAAGCCTGCCAAATTTCAGCCTTCTACCTACACGGGAAGTTGGAGAATTAGTGATGAGTCAGTCAGTCAGTCAGTCAGTCAGTGAGTGAGTGAGGGCTTTGCCGTTTATTAGTATAGATAACTGTATTGGAAATACATACTTTATTATGTTTGCTAAACTTAAAGCTTAAAGTTTAGAAAAATAACTGTGTGTTAAAGTGACCTTTTCATATGTTGGGAAAACATAAAAACCAACATTCAGAGCATTGGTTATGTAGCCCAAATTACTAGAATTATACATTTGAGTCAATGTGTTGTCTACTTGTTTCCAAAAATTATAGAAAGTTATATAAACTTTACAGTTCTTGCTTAGACAACCTAACTGAGTCAAAGCAACAAGATAAGCTGAATGAGTTAAAGTTGTGGTAACAAATAATTTTTTGCAGTGTAGCGGGTAGCCTTTAGTTTTTTGTGAAGATTTCATATAGAAGTCCATTTGGACACGTGTTTAAATGCTTGAAATGTAATTCAAATCCTAATAAAGTGTTATGATAGAGCAACTGTTTTGATTGTTATTTGGCCCATATGTACCAAGGATAAATTTCAGAGCACTTTGCTGCACTTACTTACACTTATTTGCAGAGACCCAGGAAAGAAAGTGCACTGAAGTACACTTAATTTAAGTACGCTAAGTGTCCTTCCATAATATGCTAAAAGTGTGCTATTTTTGAGTTGTAAATACACTTGAAATATATTACAAATCTGTTTTCAATGTATTATCCTTGCATTTTGATTGAAATATAAATCTATTTCCTATATAAGTTTATTAACAAGATTCTGAATGGTGGATTCAAATATACTTCAAGTGGAAACAAAGTACATTTATGAAAATACAGAAATAATAAAAAAGTGTACTTAAGTATATTTAGCAGATCTTAATGGTGCCTCAAAATAGTACATTCAAGTATTTAAGTATATATTTAGTTACACTAATGATACACCATTAGCACACTAAGTACAAAATTAATGCTTGAAAAGCGCACACTTTTAATATGGAAAGTGCACTTAATTTTTTTATTAACTAGGGTAGGTTCCTCCCTTGCATTTGATACTGTGTTGATAGGCCCTGGCCTCCTAGAACAAGGTAATTGGATTAAACAGGTTTTAAAATGGAAGAATAGGAGGAGCATTCACAGACCATTTTCAGCTACATCCTTACAGCATTAATATCTTACAGAGCATTGTCTTGTAGTAGCTTACATAATTCTGAAATGTTGTTGCTAGGTGCTATGGCTATCTTACAGTTCTATACAAATACACACACAGATTCTACAGACATCTATCTGATGACAAAGCTAACCAGGTGTCACACTTCCTCCTGTGGAGTGGTAGTGTCCAAATTCTATCAGACACAGATATATGAGGTTGTAATTCAAACATTGAAATTCTGGCTGTCAGAATTCATAATTCCTATTAATGTTTATATTCATCCCTCCTCCATAAAAAACCTCACACTCCATCTGAAACAGTGTGGTGCTGAGGTGTCACCCGTTGCATGGCTGCACTTGAGTCCTAATCTGGGGATCCTGAGTTGGTTTTTCATGTAGTGGGTGCGGCAATGCACTGTATCAGCGCATGCTCCTAACCTCCTCCTCCTCCTCCTCTGCAAATGAGGACCAAGCAATGGAAATGTTTCATTCTACCACCAATACTTTAATGATGACTCACTTTGACCCTGCAGTTATAATATGTGGTGACTTTGGAAGGAACAATGAAAAATTTCTATCAGTTTGTGACTTGTTTCAATCGAGGAAATAACAAGCTGGACCTGCTGTAGTCAAATGTTAACACTAGAATTACCAGAGCCTACGAAAAAACTCGTAGGTCTGTCCCACCTTAAATCGCTTCTTAAAACCGTTCTCACCTCTCCGCCAGCATCTTTTGTTAATCTAAATGTGCTGATAAAAGAAAAGCTGCAAGTAGCCGGCTATTTCATCCCCCCAACGACTTAGAACGTGCACAAACTTCTCCCAGCTCATGCCTTGATTATCTGGGAGTGAAGTGGAGTTTTAGAGTGGAAATAATAGATCATTATTTGGAATACATGCATTTCACGTGTGTTCTGTTTCTACAGTAATCCGTGTAAACACATTTTTAAAACAGAAACGTTTTTCATATTGTAGTACTAAATGACAAAATGTAAGCATAAACTATATAATGTATGAAGCCTGAAGTCCAAATATCAAACACATTTACAAAAGGTACAAATATAACAGAACAAGTATGATTTTATTCAAAAATATAACTGCAGAAAAAAGCCACCTTAGCATACCACATTGACACATACATATCTCAACTGCCATGGTAGCATAATGGTATCAGTCGCTGACTAGTATTCAAAAGGTCATGAGTTCGATCCCGCGTGATTCAGTTTTGAGACGTAAACTGCTGTTATTCTTACTATTTTATAATAAAAACATACATTTGATTTCAGTGTGTAACAGCCGTTGCAATTTATGATACTTGTAAAAGTTAGTTTTTTTTTTATTCACTTTTCATTCTCTCAGTCGTGTTCAGGATCCTTCCCTACACCCCCCCCCCCCCCAAATTGAGAATGCTGTTTTCACATAAAGATGCGCTATAGCTCTGCAGCGTATTTGTGACTGCATTCTCGTACCAATGCTTGCGAACTGAAGAGCCTGCGTGCACTTTTCGTGGCATTACACGTCTATTTTTTTGAGCATGCCCGTGTCGCTCAAACACAGGAACATATGTTGGTGTACAAGAATAACAAAACAAGTGCACTTTTATTCTAGACTATACGTGAAGAAAAAATAAAGCAAGTTACAGTAGGCGGCTGATACGACAGCTTGCGTGGTGCAGTGCTAAGAACTGCTGATTTCCGATCCGTGCTAAATAAAATCATCACATTCAAATATTAACAATTCCCACACACCCTTCCTACATTCACGACATGTGTACTTGTTGCAGTGTACACATCTCTCTGTGCTATGGTTCCTATTACACTGAATGAGCACCTGACATTGTACTTTCTTCCCTATACAAATAACATTCGAGTGTAGCACGTCTCCAAATAAATCACATTCGAGCTATATCGCGTCTCCAAATAAATCACATTTGAGTTATAGCGCGTCTTTATGTGGAAAAAAAGCAGTGTCAGATGGGGGGGGAATCGTGGACGCGACTAAGAGAATGGAACTGAATTAAAAAAAAAGCTAACCTTTATAATTATCATGCATTTACACTGGCTCTTACAGACTGACTGAAATCAAATGTATGTTTTTATTCTAAAATAGTTCAATACATGCAATATTATTTGAAAAAGAAGAGCGTCAGATCGGGTTTGAATACACGCTGACGCTGTTACAGAAGGAGTCTGCTTATTCAGTGCAGCAGTTTCAACGCACAGTACATGCAATATTATTTGAAAACGAACAGCGTCAGATCGGGCGCATATTCAAACCCGATCTGACGCTGTTTGTTTTCAAATAATATTGCATTAGTGCGATGATGTTTTTACATATATTGTCTCTTTCATTCATCTTGCGGTTTGTAATCAGTGACCGCGTGTTTTTTCCCCGATCTTGCCAGTTCGCACATGTTGCTGTATAGTGGTGTTTCTTTTGTACTCCAGGACATGCAGAAGACAGAATAGTACAGAGCAGTAAGTTCAGCGCTATATGCAATCAGACAGACAGACAGGCAGAGAAGGCACTAGATATATAAATAAACAGGGAAGGCATTGTATAATAGATATATAAAAAACAGCTAAGGGGATAGATATATAGATAGGTAGGAAGGAAAGGCACTATATGATAGGCAGACAGGGAAGCTCCTATATAATAATAAAATTACTGTTATTACTATATAGATAGACAGGGAGTTCAGGCAGGCAGAACGGCGAAGGTTAAAAATAAATAAATAAGTTTTCTCCCTAGCGGAGATTCAAACTCGGATCTTTTGAGGTACAGCAAGTCTGCTGTGGTGTAAGTGACGAAATCTTACCAGTACGCCACAGAAGCTGTTGTAAAAGTCCTGAACCTTTTATGAAAGTGTATTTGCTCTTTGGCTGTCAGGCTTCATACATTTTATAGTTTATGTCTACATTTTGTGACATTTATTACTAAAATATGAAAAAGTTTCTGTTTTAACATTGTGTTTACACAGATTACTGTAGAAACGGAACACACATGAAATGCGTGTGTTCCAAATAACAATCTATTATTTCCACTCTAAAACTCCACTTCACTCCCAGATAATCGAGGCATGAGCTGGGAGAAGTTTGTGCACGTTCTGAGTCGGTGGGGGGATGGAATAGCTGGCTGCTTGCAGTTTGTTTTTATCGGCACATTTACAGGACAAAGGAGGCTGGCGGAGAGGTGAGAGCGGTTTTAAGAAGCGATTTAAGGTGGGACGGATCTACGAGTTTTTTCGTAGGCTCTGGTAATTCTAGTGTTAAAGATACCTTTACGTGTAATCTACTGGCTCCTTCAGGCAAATCTGACCACAACCTGATTTATTTTATTCCCGACTTTAAGCCTGTTATTAGACGACAACCTGTTACAACCAGAACAGTGAGGAAGTGGAGCCTAGAGGCTGAAATTGATTTGAATGATGGCTTCCAAATGACAACCTGGTAAATGATGTGCAAGTTACATGGAGACAATATAGAGGGAATCTGTCACTGCATCATAGACAATATCCTCTGTCGACACAGTGGTACCCTCAAAGAGAGTATGTTGCTTTCCAAACAACAAGCCATGGATTACTGAGGAGCTCAAAGGTCCTAAAAGAAGAAAAGATAGCATTCAAATCCAGTGACAAATATGCTCTAAAGGACATACAGCGTGTGCTAAAGAAAACGTTGAGTGAAGGAAAAGAAAGTTACAAAGCTAAAAGAGAAAAAAAAACTCACTCAGAAAAAAAGTAAGGGTGTCTGGAATGGACTGGGCATAATTATTGGATTCAAGCAATCTGGGGATTAGGTGCTAGAAGGGGGTGAGGACTAAGCTAACACCCTGAGACAATTTGTTAATAGACCCCCCCCACACACACACACGCATAAACTTCCTCCTTCTTCCAATCCAATCACCAGTCTCCCCACACCTTATCTATTACATCAATAACTCCTACCACATCAACTAGAATGGCCACAGATAAGTCCACCTGTGACCATTAGTGTGGACTGTTCAAAACTGAAGACTAAAGTAAGGAGACAACTGAAGAAGCTACACACAGGAAAATTTGTTGGACCAGATGAAGTCAGTCCTCGAGTTCTTAAGGCCTGTGCTGACCAACTTTGTGGCATCCTGTGTTGCCTGTTCAGTCTGTCCTTAAGGCTTCAGAAAGAGGCACTGCTGTGGAAAACATCCTGCATTGTTCCTGTTCACCTAGTGACTACAGAGCAGTGGTATTTATATCTCACATCATTATGACCTTTGAGCGACTGTTTCTGGACTGTGTGAGTCCTGTTGTGGTAGACCACCTGGACCCAATGCATTTTGCCTATTGGACAAAGATTGGAGTGGAGGTTGCAATCATCTGTCTGCTCCAAAAGGCTTATTTTAACTTGGGCAAAGCTGGTAACACTGTGAGGATTACATTTTTTGATTTATCCAGCGTCTTTAATATGTTGTACCATCCAGCCATCCCTGTTAAGGGGTAAACTCAGGCATATGCAGGTGGATGAGCCTATTGTGCCCTGGATAATGGACTATCGGTCAGGCAGACCGCAGTTTATGAAACTCAAGGACTGACATGAATGTGAGTGACATTAGAGCATCATAGAGAACACTCCTGTCTTCTTTTCTTTTCACACTGTAAACCTCCAACTATAAATATAACACCAGGACATGTCACCTGCAGAAATTCCCAGATTATTCTGCATTTATGGGGTGCATTGATAAAGGGAATGAGACAGAGTATAGTAGTCAGGTGGAGAACTTTTTTTCTTGGTGCAAAGAGAATTGTGTGCATCTTAACATTAGCAAAACCAATAAGCTGGTTATTGACTTTCGTTGCACCAAAGAGTCCCTATGTCAGGTTACTATTCAAGGAGTGGGGGTAGAGGTGTCCACTCATTGTGGTCCACATTAATGACAGGTTGGGCTAGTCTTGGAACAAAGAGACACTATATGAGAAAGGGCAGAGCAGGCTCTTTTTCCTTAGGAGACTGCTTTCCATTATTGTGGAAAGTGACATCACATCTTCACAACTCTGTGATGGTCAGTGCGATTTTCTATACTGTGATGTGCTGGGCTGGTAGCATCACTTCAAGAGCAGCTCACTGAATCAAGAAGCTAATTAAAAGGGCAAAATCAGTTATAGGATGTACTCTGGACCCCCTAGAGGTAGTAGCGAAGGGGGGATTAAAACAAAATTGAGACACATTATGAACAAAGCTGACATCTTCTCTCAGACACACTAACATTGAGGACTTTCTGCCAACCACTTATTCAGCAGAAGTTTGTCAAGAAACACTATGGGGGCTCAGTTATACCAACAGCAACACATCTGAGCAATACCTCACTGGGACTGGGACAGCCAAGTTAGGACTTTTTTTTTCTTTTGAATTTTCAAGCTTTATAGTCATTCTGGTGTGTGTTCAGACCTAAGTGTGTGTGTATATTTATTTATTTACTTATTTACTTACCTTCCTGTTTATGTATATATTTATTTACATAACTCCTGTAAAAAGCCATATTTTCCCCTGGGGACAAATAAAGCTCTATCAATCTGTCTACATGTGTGTGAGTCCCATGTCTCCTTCATAACCATTCGGTATAATCCCTTTTGTTTAGTTTTATGTGATTCATGTGCAGAGTCATGTGCTTGATTGTATGTTTTACTATGTGTGATAATTTTTTTATTAGATTTAGTGTTCATGTGTATAGTACTAGTTTGTTTAGTGACTGTTGTTATCTGTTTCTCTGCTTGGTTGACTCACGCCTTTTGCTGTTTTATCCAGTTGACATATTATTTGAAGGTATGTCATATTTTAATTCTTTATATCTGTCTAAAAAGAGCTAAAAAGGTAATTTAGTCCTTGTCTACTGATATATCCACTCAATTACACATATATGTTCAGGAATACTTTTGTCTGCAAGGTATTACTAATTATTTTTCTTTTTAAAGCATTTCTTATAATTTGCACAGGACTCAATGAATGGGAAACTCTACTCAAGCCCTTCTTCATATGCCTTGGTTTGTGCATCTGACTAAAAACTGGCATCTAAACAGTAATCCAATGGTTCAGCACTTTCTCAAAATATAGTATTAGTATAGAAGACACTTTAAATCTAAGACGCTACTCTCATTTGCACCCATGCATGACAGTCATCTCTTCCAGCTATTTAACATATGAAAGATAACATAGCTGATGTCTGTAGAATTTTGTTGGACAAAGATTCACGTGGAAGTACATTTAACCACCTTAGCATTACATTTTTTCTCAAAAAAACAAGTCAAAAGCGTTGCATTTTTTGGCTTGAAAAATGACATTTTTATTTAATCTCAACTTTCTACTGTAAAACATGCAAAACACTAAAAGTACATAGTCTGAAGTTTGTAGAAATTATAATAATGATACAAATAATAATGAGGAATAATAATAATATACCTGGAAGTGAACTTCAAACTTGTCCTAAATTGCTTTCTCACATTCTGCCTCAGTTTCAGGCTTGGAGTTTAGACACTACGGAATCCTTCTGTTCCCTCTCAGGGATCATATTAGCTCTTTCAGCTCTGTGACTGAACACTGAACACTCGAGGTCTAAACAAAGGATGAACACAGCTATACAAAGAATATCCGTCTATACAGAATTTGTCTATAAGATCATTGCCCCAAGTCTAAATGAACATGTTTATGTGAATCACAAGCAATAACACAATACCAACACACAAGTGGTCATAGATGCAAAGGTATAGTAGTAGCCAGCATATTATCCTGAAGAGAAATAGGGCTGGAAGGGTGACATCTGCCCTACACTTTACAAGCACAGGAAGGATCAAAATATAGGCAGAGACTCCTGGGGGCCTTGGATTATTAGAGCCTTGCAGAATATAAGGGGGAATCACAGAGAGAAGCACAGTATGTGAGTCTGAGAGACAGTCAGGAACACTGGAAGAGAAACAGCACCGGAATTGCTGTGGTTAGTTTCAGTACCTAGTTTTGTAAGGTGTTTCCCTTTCCTTTGGCCTAAACAGTGAGGACGTGATTCTTCTGAAAATACAACTATGGACCATTCTTTGTTAAACAGACGTGCTTTACTCTCATTCAGTGCGTTTGTCTCAGTCTTTCCATCTCAGTGCTCAGTACAGTATTACTCTTGTTGTTGTTGCGAAGTGGCAACAATTACAGGCATGCTTAGTGCAATTTTGTATATATTTATGTGTTCCTTTTTCTTCTTCTTCTTCATTTCTTATTGTTCTGAATATGGCTGCACTAGGGATGATTTAGGTGCTTTATATTAAAGGGTGTCAATATTTACATGATCAACTACTTTGTGTTTTGTATTTGTAATTAATTTTGATTATTTTGTGAAGACCTGTTTTCACTTTAACATTAAGTAATCAGTGTCAAAAAGCCAAATTAAATCCACTATGATTCAATATTGTATAATACTAAAATATGAAAACAGACGTCTAAGGGCTGAATAATACTCACTGTATATGGACATCAATTAGCTGCAACACTCTTAATGTTATCCCACATTATAATATTATATATTATTATATATAACATTTATACAGTGATCCCTCGCGCTTCGACTTTCGCGGCTTCACTCCATCGCGGATTTTAAATGTAAGCATATCTAAATATATATCATAGATTTTTCACTGGTTCGTGGATTTCTGCGGACAATGGGTCTTTTAATTTATGGTACATGCTTCCTCAGTTGGTTTGCCCAGTTGATTTCATACAAGGGACGCTTTTGGTGGCTGGCTGAGAAGCTACCCAATCAGAGTACGTATTACGTATTAAATAAAACTCCTCAATGATATATGATATGCTTCCCGTGCGGTGCTTCGCATACTTGAAAGCCCGAACAGCACGTATTGATTTTTGATTGTTTGCTTTTCTCTGTCTCTCTCACTCTCTCTCTCTGACATTCTTTGTTCCTGATGGAGGGGGTGTGAGCAGAGGGGCTGTTTGCACACTGGCCTAGAGGATACGAACGCTCCTCTAAAAAATGCTGAAAGACTACCTTCACATTGCTCCCTTCCTTGCAGCTGCTTTTTTCAGCGGTGCTTCGCATGCTTAAAAGCCCGAACAGCCCTATTGATTTTTGATTGTTTGCTTTTCTCTCTCTCTGTGACATTCTCTGCTCCTGACGCGCACTTCTTTGAAGAGGAAGATATGTTTGCATTCTTTTAATTGTGAGATGGAACTGTCATCTCTGTCTTGTCATGGAGCACAGTTTAAACTTTTGACTAAAGGGTGTTATTTCATGTCTAGAGGGCTCTAATATTGTTAAAAAACGTATTTAGAAGGTCATAAACAGGTTTGCTATGCTCTAACTGCGAAAATATTCGATTTATAAATAAAGAATCCTACTTCACGGAATTGCATTTATTGTGATAGAGTCTGGAACGGATTAACTACAATAAACAAGGGTTTACTGTATTATGAATTAATGTTTAGTTAGGGCGGCGCAGTGGGTAGCACTGCTGCCTCACAGTTAGGAGACCCAGGTTCACTTCCCGGGTCCTCCCTGCGTGGAGTTTGCATGTTCTCCCCGTGTCTGCGTGGGTTTCCTCCGGGTGCTCTGGTTTCCTCCCACAGTCCAAAGAGATGCAGGTTAGGTGCATTGGCAATTCTAAATTGTCACTAGTGTGTGCTTGGTGTGTGTGTTTGCACCCTGCATTGGGCTGGCACCCTGCCTGGGGTATGTTTCCTGCCTTGCACCCTGTGTTGGCTGAGATTGGATCCAGCAGACCCCCGTGACTTTGTAGTTAGGATACTGGATGGATGGATGTTTAGTTAGAATTTCTAAACATTTTTCAAATCTCTTTGGGATAAAACAAACAAAGAAACACTCATATTTTATAATTACACAATCCACCAGTACAAGGTGATGTATAGAAAAAAGATTAGAATAAAGAATAGAATCGAATCAACAAAGCAAATGTCTTAATGCATGCCTGATTAAATTAAACATTCAGCATCAAAAGGATCTTTGCAAATCTAAACCAACTTCACTATGAAACCTGCTAATTTATTGGGTTGACCTTTAAAAGTTATCACTCCATGTTATTCCACTGAACATTGTGTTGATGACAGAAGTAATACAGTGAATTGAAGGACCTACTAAAGCTCAAAAGATGAAGGAGCAAAACCAAAAAGAACATGTAGAGTTTCTTAGACTAAATCTGAACATCAGAAAAGACAAAGCCTCATAAACAGAGAGTTTCAGAACGACGGTCACACAAAAATAAATGACTGTTAACCTAGAGTTACTACACAGGGTTTTGGAAGAAAAAAAAAAAAAAACTAACACATATGTGTCATTTAGGTACAAAAGTATCATGAAATTTTGGAGCCCAAGAGTTTTATAAGTCAATACCAATGTTTTGAAGATGTGGTCAGAAGAGAACTGTAGATAATCTAGCTTTGGCAGTATCATTTTTAACCTGTTATTGTTTGTGCAAGAAGATGATTAAATTAAAATTGAAGCAGATCAATGAAGAAGTGATAAAAGCAAGGCAAAGTCTTATTAACCTTAGAATCCTACCTATAAAGTTAGGGTCAGGCACTGATGATGTCTTCAAGATGAAAAAATAAAATTTTGACTGCAGTACCGATAAGGGATTGAAAGGTCACCCCACAGTCTTGTACAATTACAAGGTTGATCTCAGAAGATGATGATTTAATATTACAAGAAATTAGATTTCAGAAATCATTTTGGGAGTTGTTTGAGTCCTTAAATCCACCCCACTAGCTATTCTGCTGCTTGTTGTGTCCTCAGCTTTACTGCCTTTAAACCATTTGCTATTTATGTTACTTGTTGCAATGTGGAGAATTATAGCCTATGCTAAGTCAGGCTAGGAAATTATCCTTACAGCCGGAGATGCCTATCTGGACTGGGTTGTCTCTCCACACCATTTGCAATTCATTTTAATGCAGCCACTGTGACTTTGAGGTGTTAGTGAATATTACTGTATATCTCAACAGTCATGGCCAGCTCTCGTGTAAACGAAGAGGTAGCAAAATGCCTTTTTTAAAAAAAATAAAGAATAAAAATATCTTTTTAACAGTAACAAAAATAACCTGATCAACTGAAAATAAAAATAACATGTTATAGAAAGAAGCACTACCAAGCAACCAATAAAGCCCAGTGATGTTCATACAGAGTGTATACTCTGACCGTCAGCCCATCAGCAAATGCAAAGTCTCCTGCTGCATACTGTAGGTGAACTAATCAATGAGAAACAAGCAATCTGCATATTTGCTTAAGACTGGTGATCAAATCATTCACCTTGGGAGCAGACTATCTCCCACACTAGATTTCCAAAGGTCTTATTTTTGTTCACATGAAATACTGTATGTAAAACTAGGACTGCTGGGACTGCTTTCATTCCTAAAACTACCGGAGGCAGTTGCTTAGATTATTATATATCAAACAGCTTCTGCATAAAAATATAAACAAAAAAGAAAACCAGATAAAACTTAAAAGTTTATATTAGGCTGTTCAAATCAGTCTCAGATATGAAAAACTTTGAAATGTTTTCCATGGTTTTATTCAAAAAAGTTGGTATATTGAGGCTTCCATTTTTGTTTCACCCACTTGGTTTGTTTTTGCTGTTTTTAGCTAAATCACATACATGTTTTTTCTTACATTTTAATAAATGTATCAGCACAATGCTTAGGAAACTCCTTTTGGAGTGTTAAATTTTAATTATTTATCATGTTAGGGGTAATTTAAAAAGATAAAACTCATATTTATTGTCATCTGTATAGTATATCTGTATTAGTACATTACGAACAACAGACAATGAATGCAACAATATACTTGAAAAAATAAGTTTCCTCATTCAATTGCAGGGTATGAGCAGCTGTTGGATAGTCTTATGTCCTCTAGATCAATGAATCTAGTGGCGTGAGTGCTAATGGTCCTGTATCATTGGATGGAATATAATTCTAGCATTTTTTTCTTGTTCTTTGGAAACTATTTTGTTTTTTGTAGAGTATTATTATTATTATTGTATAGTATTATATATTATTATTGTAGAGTATTATTATTTTTGTATTTTTTTTTCTTCATTCATTTATTCATTTTCTGGCTCATAATTAGGATATTTCAAGAAGAGAACATTCTTTCACTCGTAAAGTATACATTCAAAAATCTTTTTATATAACAATCTTCACACTGAATTTAGGTCCTCATAACAAAAATAAGAATCACTTGATGAAAATGAGCAGAAATAGGTCTAGCTGTTAGCTAACGCAACAATGCTTGTCTATAGTGTTCAGGCTTGTGATTCATAGCCCTGTCTTGCAGGTTGCTCATCTTTACAAATGAGCTTCTGCCTCCCGAGAGTGCCCTCTTTTAAAAGCTCCAGGAGTGGAAAAGGTGTAGTTAGTTGTCTTCAGTGGGTGGCTTCTCAGAGCTGTGGGTGGAAGATGATACAAGGTGGTCGTGCCCCCCGGTGTCACTGGATGGCAATGCTTGCCTTTGACGAGCCCAGAAGGAGACCCTTTGATGTGCATATGTGACACAATATAGAAAGTCATACAGAAAATTAACAAATGAAAAATATACACCTAAAGGTCAAAAACATGATATGAGTTGTTAGAGGGAAAAAAAGAAGAAAGAAAAACATCTCCACTTGCTTAAGATCTTCATGTGAATTAAAACCCATCAAACCCAAGTCATCTAACCAATCTGATTTTTTTTTACTAGGAATCATCCTTCCCTACAGATAATTTGTTGAAAGTGATACAAAATAATAAACTGTTCAAATATTTTAGAAACCTTTAGACTGTTACTTCACAAGGCTGATAAGCAAAATGGGGTTAGTTTATATAAAGCAATATTCTGAAACCTACTTAATCTAGTTTCACATTCTACTGCAGAAGTAATCCAATTCCGGGTGGGGTGCCACATCATATTCTGAACTGAAATTAATTTATCACGCATTTCTTAAGGAATGTGGGAGGAAAACAAGAGTACCTGAAGCCAATCCACACTGACTTGGAAAGAATATGCAAATTCAAATAGAGCAGTTAATCGTTAAAAAAAGACCTGAAATAGACTGCTTTTAATGAGCAAATGCCATATATTGATGGCGTATCCCTGCATTTTATATCATCCTTGCAAGTCTGGATAATAAAATGTGCTTTGTCAGAGTGCTGCCTATACACTCAGTTCTGCATTTAACATTTTTTTATCATCAAAGCTAAAAAACAACTTCTTATCTTGAAACTTCATGGCACCTTCTGCAAGTAGACTGTGGACTCCATTACTTCCAGATTCCAGTGTGGAGTGGAAGCTTCTTACTTACTCTCCTTAGGGTAGTGTGCTGAGCCCCCATTCTGTACTCCTCGTTCACCTACACGACTATGTGGCTAAACACATTTCCAACTCCATTAATAAATTTGGTATTGATACCACCATCACAGGCCTGATTACCCACAATGATGACATATCTTACATAGAAGAGTTTTACTTACTAATAGTGGTGTCAAGACAACAGTCTAACCCGTAATGACAGCCAAACAAAATAGGTTATCTCATGAAGCATGAAGAAGAATACAGAGGGTGAGCAATTTTACATTTCTTGGAAAACACATTTTGGACAATATCAAGAAGGATCTACTGTGTGCCTACTTACTTAGACTTCTAATGGCACCTTAGATTTCTCAATCTGCTCTCACTGACATCTATAGGTGCACAATAGAGTTCAACCTTACTGGCTGCATCATACTCTGGTATGGCTTTTGCTTGGCTCAAGACTGTAAAGCATTCCAGAGGACAGTGAAGGGAGCACAAAACATTGATGGCACTCAGCTGACTTATTTTTAGGAAATATATAGCATAGCACGCTGCCTTCAAAAAGCAAGCAGGATTATTAAAGACCTCAGACATCCTACCCAGTCACTTTTCTCTTTTCTCCATTCTACCAAACAGTACAGGTCCACTAACACTTGAGCTAGTAGTTTCATAGAAACTTTCTATGCACAGATCGTAGCGATAGATGATTACGAATATTGTACATGTTCTTTATAGTGTACTGTATATAATTGTATTAGTTGTTATACCTTGCTTTACATGGGAAACTTTCTTAGACAATTTGGCCTCAGTTATAGTGGCATCAAATTTATCAGAAGTACCATGTAAGCAGCTGAGTAATTTTCTGTGTTTCTGTGGGGTTTTTTTTCTCCAGGGGCTATTATTAGTTCAATGGAGCTTGTTCCTCTTGAGCATACTACACACAATTGCAAATTACTTTTATAGATCAGTTCTTCCATCCATTTTCCAACCCACTGAATCTGAACACAGGGTCACGGGGGTCTGCTGGAGCCAATCCCAGCCAACACAGGGCACAAGGCAGGAATCCAATCCCAGGCAGGGTGCCAACCCACCGCAGGACACACACAAACACACACCAAGCACCAATTTAGAATCGCCAATCCACCATGTCTTTGGACTGTGGGAGGAAACCGGAGCACCCAGAGGAAACCCACGCAGACACGGGGAAAACATGCAAACTCCACGCAGGGAGGACCCAGGAAGTGAACCCAGGTCTCCTAAATGCGAGGCAGCAGCGCTACCACTGCGCCACCGTGCCGCCCTAGATCAGTTCTTGCTTTTTCTTAGTCACATGGCTTTTGTTTTTGTGAAGACACAGTTTTAGAGGAAACTGTATTCTTTTGAATTTAAGCAGGTAATTAGTAGAAACAAGGGGAATTTTGGGTATAAATATAATTTTACCCTATAGCAGATTCTGTAAAAGTGATACAGTAGCTTCAATCAGATTCAAATGTAATATTGTATCGTTATAAAGTTTTGGAGGTTTCAGATCAAAAGCAATATACACTGAATCATGGTTTCCTTTAGGTTATTACATACAACATTGATGTTTACAGGCTGCATATTTATGTGGCCCATGAAATGAACTAAACATTTTAAGCATTGTACAAAAAGAACAGGTGAAAAGATATAATATCGTGAACTGTGAATGTACAGTGTCCACCTCCTCTGTGTTCTTCATGTGGGTGACGCCATTACTGAGGTATACAATCATGTAAACTGACCAAGACATGTCGTCACTTGTGAGGTACATAGGACTTGAAGTGAGCTGGTATGTCATAGTTGCACTTTCCCTGTTTCCTATTGCAAACAGGAGCATAGCAGCACATTGCCCTTTAAACTTCAAGGGGAAACCTTAGTTCTCTACAATATTGCATGTATATTACACCAAGCCACTTGTGGAAGTAACCTGCCGTTATAGCAAAATAGCTTTGTCGTTTTGTTTTTTTTTAACCCTTAGTAACTGGCAAGCAGTTAATTTTTTTTTTTCACACCACCCATCCCCCACCCCAACCCATTCTTCTAAGTATACGTAAATAATTAAATTTGCATGTATGTCATACTGCATCACAAGGCATAAGAAGCTGACAGAACAGAGAGTACTGCATGTGCTCAAGGAGGCCACTTGCTAACAATGTCTTCTTTGAGTTTCACTTAATTTTTCTTCATCCACTTCACATCTCATTTTCTACATAGCTCGACACCTCATCTTTTTTTCCTGTGCAGTGCAGCTGTCCTTCTTCACTTGCTGCCAACCCCATTTCTCCACATGATTACATTTACAGCTTTTTCCATGGTGCTGTTTACGGCATTCGTTTGCATGAATTGTAGGCCCAATTTCCATGCACGTTCACTTCTCAGTGCTGAGCAGAAAAAAGAAAATACTTTCTAAAAGTACCAAACTCGTTACAGTATTATTACTGACAAATGTCATCAAACATAAAAATACAGGTCAGCTATTTTTCTTTTTTCTATAACGTACTAAATTTCAATAAAATCAGTTAAAGCATTTTTGAGATTTTAGGGTATTTGGTTTTTCTACTTTAGCAGGGTTTCACCTGTAAATATCAATATGTTGAAATGTCCTTTCTTAGTGGATACCTACTGGCCTAGATGCATCATCGTGCCAAATTTCGACTTTTCAACCAAAGAGGAAATAGTGTTTTTGTTGACAAGTCAGTGAGACAGACAATTTATTATTATATCTGAGGTCAGCAACATCGTTCCTGGAGGGCCACAGTGGCTGCAAGTTTTTGTTTCAACCCGGTTGCTTAATTAGAAAGCAATATTTGCCAATAACAGATCTTATTTAATGTAATGGCTTGTTAGTGCAGTTGACTCTGATTAAGTGCACAGCCTCCGGATGAGATTGCTACATGCGCTTAAATAGGAGTGCAACATGTGAGTCCTGAAAGTTGACCATTCAGTTACCCCACCTACTATCCTAGTCAAACGCAATAAAACATTGTGGTAGCCGGCCTGGACACAGACAGGCGGACACGTTCATGTCACCCACAACACGTTTATTATGCACATCCATATTTACAAAAGTGCACAAACCCTCAAAAGTCCAGGCCTCTCACTCAATGCCTTTTCTCCTACAGGCCGCCTCCTTGCCTCCTCCAAGACCTTGTCCTTCCTTCTCTCCCGACACCAGCCATCGTATGGAGGGAGGCGGCCCCTTTTATAATCATCCGGATGTGCTCCAGGTGCATTCTGACAATCTTCCGCCGGCACTCCCCAGTGTGGCGGATGTGCCGGCTGCTCACCCGGAAGCACTCCTGGTGTCACCGATCCTCTTCCCCCCAGCACTTCCAGGTGTGGGGGAAGTGCTGAGGTTCAGGGCTCCAAAGGCATTTGGGCGCCCCCTGGTGGTGGCCACGAGCCCCTACAGGGTTGAGCTTCAAAGCTCTGTACCCATAGGTACCAGGGCAGTCACCCCCACGTGGTCAGGGGGAAGTATAAGCCCTCCTCCGGTCCTCTGGGGCATCCCGGCCGGGTCACCCCCCCCCAGCCACCTGTGACAACATTCATTAAAACAGACTATGGTGAAGAATATAATGGATACATGTATAATACATACATACACATTAACTGTTCAGATATACATGTACTGTACCTGTACTGTACTGGCAATTAATAGTACATGTAGATGCACGTGTCCAAGTGTCAATCAATTGCACCTACATATTACGAAAATAATCAGTCATTGTTTTCTGCATGCTATTTGCAAGATTCAGGTTGTGTATCTGATTGCTGAGGCTATAAAACTGTCCATAGTTCTGACAGCCGTTTATCTCCAGATAACAACGCAGCATGCGTAGGGACTTCAGTGCATCCATGAAGGAAACAGTCTCTGCAGGTGGCTCATTAATCATGCTGGCAGCAGCAATATCCTTATCCAAGATCTCAGCATCAGTGCCGTTAGTTAAACGATCCGCCTTCAGCCGGTCACAAGAGCTGGGCTACTTATATCACTGCACGCTGATTACGTCATTTGAGTGTGTCAATCAATATCGTTGTTTGACTAGTGGATGTGAAGAGACCATGCAGATAACTGGAGTGAATTTGGCTGGACAGAATAGCAATGGAATCAATAATGTACGTGCACTTATCGCTAGTGCTCTTATCCAAAGTTATTGCCCGTTTACTTGATTTTATATCATGCAAATGATTTGAAGCCTAAAATGGATGATTAAACCTCATTCCTTCACTTTTCTCTCTTCAGTTTCCTTTCAAATATTTTATTTAACTACATAGTTCACAATGAATATCCACACGTGTAAAAGGAAACAAGGTAAATGGAGAGCTGCTCGCCCCTTTGTCATTTATTTCTGATAATAAGTAATTTAAAACAGTGAATGCAGCTTTTAAGACTAAAATACGTGAGAAATCTTTACAAGGTGAGACAACTAAAATTTACAGCCATTGTGGCCATCCAGGACCAACGTTGGTCACCCCGATATAGATAGATAGATAGATAGATAGATAGATAGATAGATAGATAGATA
>JANRMT010062807.1:62429102-62446740 GCA_026402145.1 Polypterus bichir lapradei | reverse complement strand
ATAGATAGATAGATAGATAGATAGATAGATAGATAGATAGATAGATAGATAGATAGATATGTGTCATGCTGTGAATGCTTCTTATGTGTGTCGTTTTGTAGGTATTACTGGGTTGAAATGCAGGTAAGAATTTCAGTGTACCGTGTATACATGACAATAAACAATAAAGGTGAACATGAACTCTTTTTCATGCAAATATATGGTGACCTCATATTTCACATATAGGTGAAATAATAAATCTGCTAAATTCAAATATGGGCTGACAAAAAGGGATGTAAATTGGGCAATACATAATAAAGGGTCTTTGTGATGTTACTTGCCAACACTGATCAGTATTTTTCAATCTATCTGCGTACTACATTCCCTGATTTTTTTTTCTGAAAATGATTCATAAAAATTACTGACTTTATTTGAATTTTTTGATAAACATCATACATCTAGTTTATTTAGGTTGGAAATCAACCTGTGTCCATGATCAGCAAATTTAGTTCAAGCAGGGTATTTGTCATAGCTATTTGTATGCAGTAGTTTATTCATTTTTACCATATATTACCTCCTGCATGTTAGAATTCTTTACTTATTGTCCTTTGAATTAGAATGCACTGTGCAAAATCAAGGAAGACATTTAGAATGAATTGTGCCTGTATGTGATTATCAGAAAGTGAATAGCTTAAAATATTTTCAAAATCTAGTACAAAAGGAAAGTTCAATAGTGTTAATCTTTTCATATGTATAAAGCATATATATTATTTAATTCATTGCTTTTAAAACTAAAGCACACATGATGATTACCTGTAAAAATGTGCTATTTAAATAAGTATAATGAATTGCAGATGAATCTTTTTGTGTTTACAAAATTGTACAACACAAGAATAAGCAAAAACAGTGCTACCCCCTAGGACCAGGGTTGAGAGATGTGGATGTAAAACCCTTTGCACAATTGAATCATCTGATATGTTCACTTTACAACTAATTGCTGAAAACATATATGTTCCACGTCGTATTTATTAAAACCTATTTCTGCTTCTTCTTTTATGCCATTCTGCGTATTCCCTAGTCCTGCAAGTTCATTGATAAATACTTCAGGGAGTATGGGAGATCAAATGACATTGCACTAAAATTGTAATTCATTACTTCACATTTTAAACAAGCAAAAATGCAGTAATCTTTTTGGCTGCATTATGTCACTGTTTGTGGTACTTCAGAGATTTACTCTCATAAGTACAGGTACATTAAATCTGTTGGTGATCCAGAGGTTGCTGGTTCCATGGAGATATCAAAAGGTTGTGCAAGTAGCTGAATAGACCTTGCGTTTATGCAAGTAACTTATGCAGTGTAACTTGATAAATCAGATTCAACACTGGAGTCAAACTTAATCCAATCTGCTTTAAAGCTATTTTTTTTTTTTTGCTTTGTACCCTTCCCCACCATAACCTATTGTCTATGGGTGAGGAGCGAAAGCTTTAGATTTGTCAAAAAGTTCGATCTCCGGTTTTTAGCCAATCTCTTTTTTTTTATTATTATTATTAATTTTATTGCAATCCATACAAAGCAATCAAGTTTTTACAAAAAGAAAAATTGAATTAAAAACAGATCGATCCCCACCCTTGAGAGAGAGAGCGAGCCAAACGGCGTAAAAATTTTACGGCTTTTAAACATACCTAAATTAATAAATTCTCTGTGCTTCATTAACTTATTTTAAAATATTACTGATTAGATCCTGCCATGTTTTAAAAAAGTCTGTACGGATCCTCTAACTTAGTATTTGATTTTTTCCAATTTCAAATAATATAACACATCAGTTTCCCAATGACTTAAAAGAAGAGAGTTTGGGTTCTTCCAGTTTATCAGAATAAGTCTGCATGCCAAAAGTGTAGTGAATGCAATCACAATTTGTTTGTCTTTCTCCACTTTAAGCCCCTCTGGAAGAACACCAAACACAGCTGTTAATGGGTTAGGAGGGATTGTGAGTCCAAGGCTGTCTGAGAGGTAATTAAAAATTTTTGTCCAGAATAATGTTAATTTGGTGCAGGCCCAGAACATGTGACCCAGCGAGGCTGGGACGTGGTTGCAACGTTCACAGGTTGGATCATGCCCTGGAAACATTTTGGAGAGTTTTAGTCTAGACAGATATGCTCGATAAATAATTTTAAGTTGTATAATTGTATGCTTTGCACATATGGAGCTCGAGTGAATTCTCTGCATTGCTACTTTCCACTCCTTTTCTGATATATTAATTGAGAGATCTTTTTCCCAGTGTCCTCTTGGGTCTTTAAAAGGGAGGGATTGTAAAATGATTTTATATATTGTAGAGATGGAGTCTAAGTCCTTGAGATTTAGCAATATTTTTTCCAGCATGGATGAGGGTGAAAGATGACAAAAATCTGGAAGGTTCTGTTTAACAAAGTTCCTGATTTGAAGATAGTGAAAGAAATGTGTAGCTGGAATGTTAAATTTGGAATGTAATTGTTCATAGGAAGCAAAGACGTTGTCTATATGAACATCTCTAAGCAAATTAATTCCAAATTTTTTCCAGATATTAAAAACTGCATATGTTTGTGAAGGTTGAAAGAGGTGGTTCTCTTGCAGAGGTGCCACAGATAGAAGCTTCTCCGTCTTAAAATGCTTTCTACATTGGTTCCAGATTCTAAATGAGTGGAGCACAATTGGGTTATTTGTATATTGCCGATAACGTGTATTTATTGGAGCACAGAGCAAGGAATACAAAGAAGTAGTGCAGGATTTTACTTCTATTGCGGTCCATGCCTGTGTATGTTCTTCTATTTGTGTCCATGTTCTTATTGCCTGTATATTTGCTGCCCAGTAATAAAACTGGAAGTTAGGTAGAGCCATGCTGCCTTCTGCCATTTGTCTTTGTAGGGTCGCTCTTTTGATGCGTGGATGTTTTGAATTCCAAATAAATGAGGTTATTGTTGAATCTAATTGCCTAAAGAATGATTTATTGATGTATATTGGAATGTTTTGAAATAAAAAGGAATATTCATCTTAACAGTGTTAATTCTTCCAGCTAGAGTGAGATGAAGGGTTGACCATCTATGTCTTGTTTAATTTTTTCCATGCAGACGGCGAAGTTTTGTTGATATAGAGCTTTATGTTTACTTGTGATATTTACCCCTAGGTATTTAAACTGTTCTGCAATGATAAAAGGTAGGGTATCTAATCTAATATTGTATGCTTGAGAATTCACTGGAAAGAGTACACTTTTATTCAGATTAATTCTGAGACCAGAGATCTTTTGAAATTCTGTAAGTGCTATATGCTATATACAATACCATATCATCTGCATATAATGAGATTTTCTGTTCCAGTCCTTCTCTGCTAATCCCCTTTATCTGATCAGTATTTCGACAATGTATTGCCAGTGGTTCAATGGCAATCGCAAACAGCAGCGGTGACAAGGTGCATCCTTGTCTAGTGCCACGTTCTAGTTTAAAGTAGTCTAAGCAAATGTTGTGATGCAAACTGAAGCTTCTGGGTTAGTATACAGTAATTTAATCCATGCACAAATGTTCGGGCCAAACCCAAACTTCTCCAATGTAGTAAAAAGGTATTTCCATTCCATCATGTCAAATGCTTTTTCTGCATCCAATGGTAATAATATTTCTGGGGTGTTTGATTTAGTTGGTGCGTATATTACATTAAACAAGCGTCGAAGATTTGAAGATAAGTGTCGGCCCCTAATAAATCCAGTTTGGTTTTGTGATATTACCGAGGGGAGCACTTTCTCCATCCTTCTAGCTATGATTTTAGAGAGTATTTTAACGTCGTTATTCAGAAGTGAAATTGGTCTGTATGATGCACATTGTAATAAGTCCTTATTTTGTTTTGGAAAAACAGTGATTTGTGCTTGGCGAAAGGTTTGAGGAAGAGATTTGTTATCTCTGGCTTCTGTAAATGTTGCTAATAGGAGGTGAGCTAGCTGAGCGGAGAATTTCTTGTAAAATTCAGCAGGGTAGCCATCGGGGCCTGCTGCTTCCCCGCCTTGGAGTGACTTTATACCATCTAGTAATTCTGATAACGCCAGAGGTTTATCAAGTTCCTCCGCACTAAAAGCGTCTATTTGTGGTATCTGTAATGTATCTAGAAATGTATTAGATTGTGTATTGTCTTTTTTAAACTCAGTAGTATATAGGGATTTATAGTAGTCTCTGAAAGTGTGCATTATATTTTTGTGTTCGACGATTTTATCTCCGTTCGTGTTGGTGATTACCGAGATTGCGTTGCACACTTCTTGCTTGTGAATTTGTTTAGCTAAAAGCTTATTAGCTTTCTCTCCATGTTCATAATAATGATGTCTGGATTTGTAGATTAGTTGTTCAGTTTCTTTAGTTGTCAAGAGGTTTAATTCCGAATGTAGAGCCTGCCTCCTCCTATGTAGAGTCTCGCTTGGTAGTCTGGCGTGTTCTTCATCTATTTTAGTAATTTCGCTTTTTATCTCTGCTACTTTCTTGGCTTCGGATTTATTTCTGTGGGAAAGATATGAGATAATCTGACCTCATAAGAAGGCCTTAAGAGTTTCCCAGAGTATTCCTGCAGAGATCTCGGGTGATGTATTTGTCTCTAGAAAGAATTTGATTTGTTTGGATATAAATTCTGTACAATTCTCGTCAGCTAATAGAAGCGGGTTGAGGCGCCATCTGTGGGGTGAGTGTATGGGGCTTAGTAATTTTAGCTCCAAGATCATAGGTGCATGGTCAGAAATAACAATAGCATCGTATTCGCAAGATTTAATCATAGGCAAGAAGTTATTATCTATAAAGAAGTAATCAGTCCTTGAGTAACAATGATGTACTGGTGAGTAGAAAGAATATGTTCTTGAATTTGGGTTTAAAAACCTCCAGGGGTCTGATAAGTTGTGATCAGTTATAAACTTTGTAATTATCTTTGCGGTGTTAGATGCCGTTCCCCCTGTGGAGGAAGTCCTATCTAAAAGTGGATTTAGAACACAATTGAAGTCCCCCGCCATTATAACTTTATGAGTGTTCAGATTGCGAATGGATGCAAAGAAATTTTGTATAAATTCCTTATCATCAACATTAGGTGCATAAATATTTATCAAAATCATTTTACAGATAGATAAGTCTCCCATGACTATAACATATCTCCCTTCAGGATCCAATACTACATCTGATGCTACAAATGGTACTGTTCTATGTATGAGAATTCCCACACCTCTAGTTTTCTTTGTAAAACTAGAATGGAACATTTGGCCAGTCCAGTCTTTTTGCAGCCGGAACTGATCCTTGCTTAGTAAGTGGGTCTCCTGTAAAAATACTATTTTAGCATTTAGACCTGTTAGGTGAGAGAGTACTTTGTTTTTAGCCAATCTCAACGTTTTAGGGTCCCCTGATACCGAAAATATAAATATCTTAAAGCTAAAACGGCTAGACAGGAAAATGCCAAACTAGAAGCTTAAGCTTGTTAAGAAATAACGATGAGCTGATTAGTTTTTGAACCAAATCGTGCAAGAGAAAGAGGCACTCAAATACCATAATTCTGCAATTAATTATGAATTCTTCTCATCAATTGCTATTGTAATGACCTATTTTATGATCAGAAAGATCAGCATCAGAGTGGTAAATAATTACTGAAATGTTATAGAACAGTTCAGGTAACTTGGTTCATAGGGCGCAACGCCTACTGATGTTCACGTCCACATTTTTTTATCTTTGGTACAAATCCAAAAGACAAATGGGACATAACCTCTTATTTTCTAAAACAGAATTACAATATATATTAAAACAGTGAGGTTGTGGGTTTAAATTCCTTCACTGGCACTGTGTGAGCATGAGTCACTTCACTTGCTTATTCTCCATATGGAAAAACAAGAGAAATGTAAATGATTGTATCTCACATGTTGTAAGCTGCCTTGGATAAAGGTGTCAGCTAAATAAACAGTAAATAGTATCAGTCTGTACAATAACAGTCTATATCTCCTCATACTTCGGCCAAATTAAAGTGGAAAATCAACAGCCTCACATATTCTGTCTTTAAAATAACTGTGTTGGACTTGTTGTACTTGAACAGCACAGCAAAATATTTGCAAGTTCAGAAAAATCTAAAAAATCCTGTCAGCTTTAATGATGTGTACATAATTGCTTTGTAAAGTTCACAGGCATGAATTACACAATTCACAGTTTAGGCAGTTATCACTCCCAAAAATGTTGCCATTTTTTAAACTTGGGATTAGTCTAGAAAAAAAAAATCCTTGGTATTTATTCACTTCTGTATTTGACAACTTCTCTGCTAATTAGCTTCTCTACTGTATGCCTAATTTAAAATGACTGACTAAAGAGTGGTGTTAACTTTGAGAAAAGTGAATTCTATGTTTTACTTTGCCAAAGCTTTTAAATTGGATTGCTCTAATTTAAATCATTTTTAATACAGGAAATTTTCATTACTAGTTATGCCCAAATACAAGTCTTCCTCACTCTTTATGGCCAAAGCTATCAAAGCAAAAGTGCTATTTAATCTTGTATATTGAAGCTGCAGCTCTTGGACACGTCTACAGCCCTTCAGGGTGCCTGCATTTGCTCTATGCTAATCAGATATTCTGATCCTTATTTACTGTTTGTTTAGTCATTCTCTGAGGAATAGCTCCTGCAGAAACTGTAGGAGTTGAGGCCAAAGCCTTTTGGAATGTAAATGTATGGTATTTTGTGCTTGTTTTTTTCACATCATGAATTTCACTTTCATTTAACTGCAAACCACTCTCCTGGATGTTTTGAACTGTGGATTATAATTATTATTTACTATGGCACATTGGATGCTGATAAGCTACTGCTTACATAAAAGATAATCACAATATAAGGGAAAGCAGCATGTGTGTTTCTAAAAGTCTGACACCTAACATATGTAGCATTTTTCACAGTAATGTTGTGTAAAACATTTCTACAGCTGATTTTTTAACATGCCAACTGTGCAATTGAAATCAAAAGAAGTTTTGGAGCAGTCAATGTGTCATCAATAACTGAACGATCTCTTATCAATCTTGTATAAAAAGGCAAGCAGTCACCTACTGAGTCAGCTGTCAACTTCAGTAAGTTAATTGCCATTGATTTAACAAATGATACACACAAAGCACTCAATTATTCAACTTAAAATATTATATCAGGGACATTTATCTTGATTAAAACTATCCAAAGTGTTTCAAAGGCAAGGTTCAACCTGTGAACATTACAATCTAGCTCCAGCGTCACTGGGCCACATGTTTTGGGCGTGCACCAAATTAGCATTAATTAACATAATTCTGGACCAAAATCTTTAAATGCCACTCAGACAGCCTTGGTGTCACAATCACTCCTAAACTATTAACAGCTGTGTTTAGTGTACTACCAGTGGAGAAGGACAAGCAAACTGTAATTGCCTACACCTCACTACTAGCAGGTAGACTTATCTCACTCAACTGAAATTTTCCTAACCCATTACCTTTAAGTCAGTGGGTAACTTTTGTCCTATACTATCTGAAATTGGAAAAAATCTAATTCTCACTAATAGGATCTGTTCAAAAGTTGTTTTTTTTTAAATGTGCAATGGTCTAATCAAAAACGTTTTATAATAATCTTCAGGGAAAAGGATACTCTTCCTTACTTCCTGATTTAAAGATTTGCTTTGTTGGCTGGCTCTCCTGTCTTTCTTTTGGGTGGGTGTTGAATTTTGGTTTTGTTAAGTTTGATTTGATTGTATGGATTGTTATTAGCATTTAATTAAAATTAATAAAAATAAAAACGGTTAACAAATGATGGAAATGTTCATGTACATTTATAGGAAGGAAGTAAACAAAAAGCCATTTTCATTTTGATTATTGTTCAAAGAAATATTACTGATGCTCTCTATTTGTGCATGAGTGTGTGTGTAAATGGATTGCCAAACAGGTGATGGTTTCTGCTTTGCACTCAGTGTTTCCAGAACAGGCACCAGCTCCAAACAACTCAGAGATGAAATGATCTGATTCAGAAAATCGATACATGGATCAACACCAAAGAACCTGAAGTTTGAATATTGTGGAAACATGTCCAAGGAAGTTATGCTCAAGCCTATTGTTTTGGTCTCCAGGCTACAAAATATGCCCAGAGAAGAGCAACTAGGCTGATTCCCAGGCTACAGGGGATGAATTATGAGGAAGGATTAAAAGAGCTGAGCCTTTTCAGTTTAAACAAACAGAGATTAAAAGGAGACTGAAGTGTTTAAAATTATGAAGGGAATTACTTAAGTGCATCAAGACTGTTATTTTAAAATTAGTTCATCAAGAACATGGCAACGTAGTCAGAACATTGTTAAGGATAAATTTCATACAAACGTTAGGATGTTTTTTTTCACACAGAGAACCACAGACTAATGGAGTAGATTACCAAGTAGTATGGTAGATAGTAGGACGTTTGGGACTTTCAAAACTAGACTTGATGTTATTTTACATAGATAGGACTTGTGAGCTTTGTTGGGCTGAATGTTCTCTTCTCGTAAATTATTTTAATGTTCTAAATATGTTAATCAACAAATTAGGCACAGAGTAATGCTACTGCTTCGTAGTAAGGAGTTTTGAAGTCGGGTTTGGGGTGCTAATTGCTTAGAGGGAACATTTAAAAAGTATTGTATAGATACGGTAGATGTGTTGGGTTAAAAAGAAAGAAAGAAAGAAAGAAAGGTTTTCTTAAGTTTTCTCTTTTACACACCTGAAAGAAACTCCTGTCAGCAAACAGATTCTAGGTAGTCTGAACAAGCAATTGAAATGCAAGTGTGTGTGACTATGGCTTATGCAGTGGCGTGGATACAGCAATAGAGCACTTGTTTAATTCTCATAGATTATCAGTTACTAACAGCAAAAAGATACTGTACAGTATATTTGCAAGATGTACTATAAAGCAGGTAAGTGTGTGTACATCTGTAGAAATGCAGTACATGCAAGTAATTTTTTCACTTATTAAATTGCTGCTAGTAGGTGTAATGTACACAACAGCAGGCATGTCAAAGACATTGTTCATTGTGTCTAATATTATTTATTGGCATCAAACACATTAGCTCAACTGATAATATTTTGTTAAATACATTTTAAAAATCTCTACATATTATTTTTAAATGACCACAATTACATTTCACTGTATGTGCGAAGGTTAATCAGCAAACTGCTATAATTATTAAATAAGATATTGCGGACACCATTATGTGATCTTAAACACTTAATTTGTTAGAGTTGTATTTCTATGAAAATATTACACAAGGCCAGTACACAATTAATTTTACATGAAAAAGGCAACTTAGTTGGAGATAAGCAAGGAAGACAAGAAAAAGCATGTGGCCCTAGTGATTCGTGCTTTGTATTCCTTATAGAAAATTACCAATACACCTCCTGGTTTTTTTGCTAATCTTTATTTATTAAACAAATTCCTGTCAATAACTTCTTCAAACAGTTACTTAATTTATACTCTCAGCCTTTCGTATTAAAAGAACTCTGCCTCTGTAATGTATTATTGAAGAAGTTTAGAAACTATATTGTCACAGCCATTTTCTGTTTATTTTTGTTATATGGTTGTTGAATTTAGTTTCCTCCCATATTTCAAAGATGTGCAGATTAGGTGGACTGTCAATGCTAAATTGGCCACTGATATATATGTGTGTGTGTTCACCCTGTGATGGGCTTGTGTGAAGTACATATTCTGCTAAGCACAAAATACTTACTTGGATAGGCTAAAGCTTCACCATGACACTGCTCTGGATATGTGGGTTTAAAACATGGATGGATGGAGAATTATTGTCTTTACTTGAATTCTACTGAAAGTTGATAATTATTCATATAGATAGACAGATAGATAGAACTTTATTTGTTCCAAGGAGGAAATTTGACTTTTTAAAGATGTTTATAACATTAGAACAGTCTAGATGAGAACAGGTCATCCAGCCCAACAAAACTCACCAGCCCTAACCAGAAAGCTTGCCAGTCCTATCCTTTAAATAAATAAAAACACAATAACAAATAGATAAAAATATATATGCACCACTATCGAGTACTTGTGAATGTCATAACAAAAACAGAACCTAGATGGAGAGATACAATTCCAAGACCTTGTGAGGGCTGAAATGTAGAATCATGTCATGGCTATGCAAACCGCTGATGACAAGCACTTAGCCAAGTACACAGACTACTTAAAAGTAGTCAAAAAGCAAGTGAAGCAGAGCAAGCAGCTGGTAAAAGCAACGGTTAAGTAAAACTGGCTCTAATGAAGGTATTGCATAGTGGCAGCCTTCACAATCATGCAATGCTTAATCAGGAAGCTGGACTCCCTGCAGATGTCTGGTCAGAGACAAGGAGACACAAGAAGTCTTCCAGGATAACCAGTTTATTTTTTTAACACATTGTCCACACTATATGAAACTGACAAAGGGATCTCTTTCACATGCATGTTACATTAAGTATGTATGTCTTTTTCTTCTGAAAGACAGAAAATTAACCTTTATAAATCATCATGCATGTAAATGAAATAGTAAAAACTAATAGCATTATTTATAATGTAAATGGCAGCAATAGATCAATAGTGTATTGTACTATTATTTATTGGTATTAATAGCACCTCTAAATATATAAGTGCAATATTTACAATATTAGCACGTGAATTTGGAACTTAACAATTGACTACACATTAACATAGCTGAAATGTAGTGAAATTCTAGTCAGAGTAATGCTGCAGTAAGAAGGTAACAGAGTAAAATAAGCATGGCATGTGGAAGTGAAGATTGTGTTAATATGATGGTGTTGCATCCGGCCAACTATACTACCATGCAGCATATTGAGATCACCTAGCATTTTGGACTTCAATAACATCTTCTGCATAACAAACCTGCTAAAAATGTCTCTGGCTCTGAAAATATGTTGATTTTATTTTCAAACAGTTGAACCTGGAGTTTGCACATTGTCCTTATGGTTGGTCAATTTTCCTCTGTGAACTCCTGCTTATGCCACACATCCTCAAAGACATGGATATTAGGATCACTGGTGGCTCTAAACAATAGCACTCATGTGTGTATGAGGGGGACATTTCCTGCCTTATGCCTACAGCTGACAGAATAGGCTCTGGGTCCCCATGACCCAAAATTATATTAAGCAGGTATGGACTATGGCCAACAGCTTATCCCAGCCAATACCTACAAGCCGCCAGGTGGAACCCTTCCTGCAGCATGGAGATGCCCCGAATTCCAGTAGGGCATCATGAACCTTGGAGTTTTCCTTCACAGCCCTGCTGGATACCATGGGGGCCACCAGAGGACGCTGCAGGGAGGCTCAAGGACGTGTATTAGCCGTACAGCCCGGAAGTACTTCCCTGTCACAAGGATGGAAGAAATAAAGTACTTCCGGGCTGAAGAAGAAGAAGAGTTTTCGCCTGTCCCGGAAGTGCTGAATAATCACATGGACTGAGGGATCAGAAGCTCTTGCGGGTCAAGGACTATAAAAGACTGGGAAACAGCAGAGCGTTGAGCTGAGTTGGGAGGAAGGGTGACAACGTCTCTGGGAGTGGAGGATTGGATTATTGTATTGTTTATTGTTATTGTATATGAGTATTGTGGAGTGGAGGGTGCTTTGTGCACAATATAGTCCGAATAAATTAATATTTGGGACTTTTATCTGGTGTCTGGCATCTGATCTGAAGGTTCAAGGGGATGACAGCACCCCCTATCTGTCACACAGGTTAGAGGATGAATTAGTGATCTTGGAAAGATATAAACTCTGGAGTATTATGTTAGGAATTTGACAGCCATGAATCAAATTGTTTAGATAATTCAGCAATTTTTAATTTTGCTACAGCCACTCCAGGCCCTACTATAGTCAGTGCACAGAAATATCATCAGCCGCCTCAGTTGTGCTGCAGAATAATTGGGTAACAGTGAGATATGGGTATTGTTGTCACTAAGGAGCCGAGCAGTACTTGTGATATTTTTTTCCTTTAAAAGGGTTTTTGCTGTTTCTTTAGCTGCTCAGAATCAAAGTTACTGTGTGAGTGATTAGTGTGTGTTTAAATTTCCAACACTTGCAGGTGAGGCAAGGTCAGTTGGACAGTAAATAAATAACTAGCATCTTAGCCTCTAATAGTAAATAACTGAGTGGGTTTCCAAGAAGGGAAGAAATTTAAAGGACAGAAAAGAATCGTAGCTAAGTCAGGACCCTTTAAATCAAACTGATGAGCATCCACAACAGAAATGAAAGTGTGGGTAAACAGTACTTTAAAAGAGGAGGGGACATTTAAAAAGTATTGTATAGATATGGTAGATGTGTTGAGCCAAATAGAAAGAAAGAAAGAAAGAAAGAAATGTTTTCTTAAGTTTTTCAGTATCTTAAGCTTTAAATACCTGATATATAGGGCAGCACGGTGGCACAGTGGGTAGGGCTGCTACCTCGCAGTTAGGAGACCCGAGTTTGCATGCAGAATGGCACCAATGTATTGAGTAGATATACCCATAGATTAGTCAAGTACTGTTCAAGAAGGTGCAGGGGCAAGAGGTTCAGGACAGGACAGATTTAAAACTTCAATAAGAATAGATGGTAGTATTAACGCAAATGTACATGATGACTTTGAAATTATTACTGCACAGTTAATGTTTGGCATAATTTGAATACAAATAGTAACAAAAAACACTACTAAAGTGTAAAAGGCTAGTTGTCCTGAAAAGGACAGTAAAGGGCAAAAAAATAAATCAGGAGATGACAAGATGGAAAAGTGCTAAAAAATAGTCATAAATAAAATTACAAATTAATTTGAAAACCAACCAAATGATTGCTAAAACCAAAACATAAACCAAAAGTAAAAATGAAAAACAAAAATGAGCAAAAGTTAAAACAAGGATCAACAATTCAAAATGCCACAAAGTGTTCAAAGTGCAGTTTGTAGATAGGTACAAAATTGGCTTAAACACTGGAAACAAAAGGATTATGGTATGATGAAGGTTTTCAGAATTAAGTTATATAATAATGGTGCCCCCAAAGAGTTAGCACCAAGGCAACTGGTCTTTGTAATATATGTGTGTATATTATGGATGAAGAGCTTTTACCCAGATGGAAAACCCTAGTAATGGATGGACAATACAATGGGGCACCCTGGCCAGGATTTTTACTTTTCCTTTTCCTAGTAGGGATCCCAGTAGAAGCAAGGACAGAAGAAGACTGCTTCCTGGGGCCAAGGCCTCCATCAGTACTCTGCATGGCATCATTCCTCTGCTATGGCGTTGCTTACAGATCCACAAGGCTGCACAGGTTTCGAAGTTCTGGATGACAGCCCTGCTTCGGTTCATGGGTGCCACCAGAAGGAGCTGTTGTGAAAAGAGTTCTGGCTTCCCAGATATGGCTCTGATGTGCTGGAAATACTTCTAGGTCTGGCTAAAAAAATGGAGCCTTCCAGCTAACTCAGGGGAATCAGACTTGGGAGTGGAGTAGGGCAAAACTAACATGAAGTGAAGGTGGAAGAAGAAAAAGTTAAAAAATAATAGGTATGGGAATTGGATTTGACTGAATTGATTTATATTGTGTGAAAAACGTTTGTGTAAAGAGAAGAATAAATGACTTATTTGAACCTGGGACTGTGTGTGGTACAATGGTGTCTGACTGAAACACCCTCCAATGATCACAATATAAATATATATATATTACGGATAGAGCCCAAAAATTGGATAAACCTAACATTACCCGAGTAAAGCTCGCATTATCCAAAACACCTGGGTAAAGCTGGAGTAAATTATGAGTTTCTAACTTACTTTTAGGTTTATCCAACCCTAACTAGTTAAAGATCAATTTCAAACAAACAAGATACTTTTAATATGCTTTATTACTATTATTCAAATTATAAATGGTAAAGAGATTTTGACAATTTAAAATAATGAAAAGCAAAGCTATGGGTCTATCTATGTTAGAACATTCACATCAAATCAAATTTAGTCACGTTACTTATTTGAGCAGGATACAGTTGAATGGAACTTGGAATTGCTCTGCATTTACATTTTATGGTCTCACACATCTTTTTACAATGACACCTTTTATAGCCTTGACCGCTGGAAAATGACTGGGTATTTACTAGATGACATCATGATTTTTGTTTTTTTGTTGATGTTGCTCTGAGATAATTTAGAGGTTTGTCACAAACCAAAACCTGATTTCAGGTTCAGTGATTATCCCATGTTTCACTGATGGCAGCCATTGTAATCTCTGAGAGGGGTGGGGCAGAAAAATATGCCTCTACACACTGAGCATGCTCAAACCTGTAACAAAAGGAAAATAAAAGCTTCACCCAGACGTATGTGGGTAGGTTGCACTTTACCCGAATAAAGCCCAATTTTAACAAAATTTTATTTCCAATTCCTGCTTTACCCAGGTCTTTACCTGGGTAATGGTAGGTTTCTTCAATTTTCGGGCTCTACCCATGACATATATTGAAATAACAAGGTTGTTAATGTTATGTACTATTTTATGTGGAATGGAAGGTAATCTAGAATCAGCCAAATTGTTACAGATGGACCTTGATAGAATTCAGATAAGGGATAAAGAGAAGCTACAAGGGATATTGATACAATGTTGGTGCACCAACAATATAACATTTTAGTTTGAAATGGATCATCTTTATGCAAATTGCTCTTGGCATTAAGCTAAATAAATGTTTCTGCAATAAAGGTTGCAATAAAGTCAATTGTTATTAGCTTCTTTTGGACAAATTTATAATTTTATTGGGACAGAAAAAACAATGCTAGCAAGCAAGATCAATACTTGACTTTCAATCAAAAACTTGCTACCTGTTTATAAGTTAGTATATAAATAATATTAGCTCTAAATTCCATTACAAAACAAAGGAATAAATACTGCAGTTACAGAAGGATCCTAAATCCTAAAATGCAAGTATTAAAATAATAAAGATTTAGGATAGTTTAGTTTACTAATTTAAAAATATTGTTTCTTTTTAAATTGTACAGTATAGATATGAGCAGCTAAATATTTTAATTTACTCTTCAATTTTCAAGGTATATTTAAATGATCTGTTCATTGCGGAAGTCTGTCAACAATTTTTCAAATTTATCCTAATATTTTTCACATAACATTTTCACATTCCATTGATTGCTCTTATGAAAAAAAAACAAAAAAAAGTTAGATCTTGTTTGGTATTTTGGCTATTGCTTCAGTAGTACTGAATGAATTCTGCTAATAATGGTTGCGTTAATTAATCCAAAAAAATCCTTCACAATGAATGGATCCTCTTACACATTTTAGGTCTCATATAAGCTACTTGACTTACCTCAGAAAATGATCTGTCACAGGTGATGTCTAGAGACGCATAACAAGGATAGCCTAGAGACCGGTAGTTTGATATAATGAATTCAATACAGTATTGGCAAAAACACAGACGTTTCTGGCTCATTGAAATCAAGACTCATAAATAGCTTATAACTCATAATAAGATATTGAACAATGCAGCTTTATTCTCTTAGGCTTCTCCAGTCCAGATTTCAGTGACCCTCATTGTCACATAATCACTACAGCAAAACTGAGTAAATTGATGCCTTTTACCGCACCCATCATTTAAATGCAATCATGTTCCTTTGGCATGCTTATTATTCCTTGTCACTACAAACAGCCATCATATGAAAACAGAAGTGTTAACTGGAGATTTTCTATTAGCTTGTAACTGTATATTCTGAGACAAGCATACTTCCCATTTACTTCCTTTAAAAAACATGAAATACTTCTTCATGTATTAGAACCATATGGATTGTATTTTTATTTGTATATTTGTATTCAATAAAATGGTATTGTTAACTGTAAAATAAGGTGTTAATTTTAAACCAAATTTTATAATTAAATTTAATTATACTTACAATTTAAGATGCATACATTTCATAAAAAATTAAAAACTTAAAGCTGTCATTTACATACTGTAAGTGTTCAACCCCTGTGCTGTGGCACTCCAAATTGTGCTAAGGTGCATCTTGTTTGATTTAAGTATCGTTGAGATGTGTCTAGAATTTGATTGAAGTCCATCTGTGGCAGACTGTATTAACTGAACATCATTTAAAAAGGACACAATTTTATATATAAAGCCCCACAATTCACTGCATCTCAAGATCAAAACCAAGCAATGAAGTCCAAGGAATTATCTGAAGACCTCCACAATCAAGTTGCAGTGAGGCATAGAGCAGGGTAAGTGAATAAAACAATTTCTACAACTCTGAGTGTTCCCAGGAGCACAGTGGTCTCAATACTTGAAATGACACAGAAGAAGTTTGATACCACTAGGACTCTGCCCACAGTTGGCTTAGTAACTAGGCAAGAAAGGCCTTTGTCAGGATGATGACCAACAATCCAATGGTCACTGTAGCAGAATTTCAGAAGCTATCTGCTGAGATGGGAGAGCCTGTCAGAAGCATGGCCATCTCAGCAGCACTCCATTAATCAGGTGATTGTGATACAGTGGCCAGATGTTTGTCACACTTGAGAAAAAGGCATTTGATTGCCTGCTTGGAGTTTTCCAAGTGGCGTTTTAAGGACTTTGGTCTGATGAAGAAAAAAATCTGAACTCTTCTGGAAAGAACTCAAAATACAATGTCTGGTGAAGGGCAGGCACTGCTCATTGCCTGCCTAATACCAAGAAGACAGTGAAGAATGGTGGTGGCAGCATCATACTATAGGTGTTTCCAGCAGCAAGGACTGGAACACTACTCAGAACTGAGAGAAGGATGTATGCAGAGGCCATTGAAGAAAACCTACTTCATACTGCATGCAACCTCCAACTGTAGCAACATTTAATCTTTCAGCATGACAATGACCCGAAGCACACACCATGGCAATGCTACAGTGGCTTCAGGACAACTCTCTGAATATCCCTGCGAAATCTCAGACTCAAACCCCATAGAATATTTATAGAGAGACCTGAAGACGGCAGTTTACAGATGCTTAAAATAAAATCTAATGGAGCTTGAGAGGATCTACCTGGAAGAATTGAATAAACCATTGAAGTCCAGGTGCCCAAAACTTATACAGACTTACCCAACAAGACTCAAAGCTGTAATTACTGCCAAAAGGGGCTTCTACAAAAGACTGAACTTAGGGTTTGAATTATTACATAAATGAGAGATTTCAATTTTTGATTTTACAAAATTTGCACACCTTTCTGAAAACATGTTATAATGGACTAAGTGTAGATTAATGTGCAAAAATGTCAGATTTATCTATTTAAAATTAATAATAATACATTTTATTGATATAGCACTTTTCAGATGCTCAAGGCACTTCACAGAATCTCAGAAAGAAGAGGAGGGTATATATAACATTGGATGCAAATATTTTCTGCAGAGAATACTAAAACAGAAAAAACAGGATATACAAAGTATTAAAAATAATAAAAGACAATAAACCATGGTAAAATGCTAAAATTCAATTCTAGAAGGAAAGCCTGAACAAATAAATAATATGTGATCTAACACACACACAAATTATCCTGAGCATCTGGACAAAGAGGTGAACTAAAAGAATGGGCAGAATGTTAGGTTAAGTTAAAAGCCTTCCTGAAGAGATGAGCTCGAAGTTGTGTTGTTCTCACTTTATACAAATGACTGTAGATATTTCGACACATCTGTAAAAATCCTAAAGTTTGCA
>JANRMT010062807.1:62401126-62429092 GCA_026402145.1 Polypterus bichir lapradei | reverse complement strand
TAAACTTTACTTGGCCATCATTGAGAGTATTGTGACCACCTCCATGAGTGTTTAGTTTCCTTCTGTATCCTCTCTTTCTAAGTCTCAGTTGCAGTAGGTGATTTGTTCAGCTAAGGAAATCATTGGTTGTTTTCTCCCAACATTAAAAGATCTGTTCATCGCCAGAGCGAAAAAGGGAGCAGGGGGGTCATTCCAAAGTCCGGGTGCTACACAGCTGAATTTCCTGCCACCCATAGAGTGCAGGTTAGTGTGACACAGAACAAGATTGTCAGAATCAGAAGACCGTGTTGGGCAAATAGGAGCATAGTGATGGAGACGGTCACAGGTGTAGTCTGGTGCAAATATTTAATTGGCTGGGAAATATTTAATTTCTTTAGTTGCCGTAAGAAGTACAATTGCTGCAGTGCCTATTTAGTGATGTAGGTGGTGTTAAGGTCCCAGGTGAGAGTGTTTGTGATAGTTGCGTCCAAAAATTTGAAGGATTCTTCCATATTGACTGCAGAATCATTAATTTATAATGGAAGCGATTATAACTGCTGTTTGAGAAAGTCAATGACCATTTCCACTGTCTTGGTGGTATTGAGCACTAGGTTGTTGGAACTACATCAAGACACAAGATGTAACACCTCTTTTCTATAATGTGTTTCATTGCCATTAGTAATTAGACAACGGTGGTGTCATCAGCAAACTTAACGATTTAAACTGAAGGATCAGTGGACCTACAATCGTTGGTGTACAAGGAATAAAGTAGATGGGGAAAGTACACAGCCTTGAGGGGCACCTGTGCTAATATGAACATAGTCTGGCAGGTGGGAGCCCACACGAACATATTGTTTCCGGTTTACCAGAAAACTGTAAGTCCCAGCGGCACCCAGCGTCAAAGCAGTGCTACTGTTCCTGTTTGGTTACCCTTTCTTTTTCAGATCCACATCCCTGACACGGCTTTATAAATACACTGAAATTAACTGCATATTGTTTATTAGTTTAATGCATCTGATTGTAATTAACCAGTAACAATATAATGGTCCACGGAAAGGACAAACTATTTTAAATACAATAGCTGCTTTAGCGTTGTTACTCTCACTGCACCTTCTTCTTCTTCTTTCTGCTGCTCCTGTTAGGAGTTGCCACAGCGGGTCATCCTTTTCCATATTACTCTCACTGCATCACTCAGAGTATTTATATCACTGTATCTGAGTGGGGAATCAAAGATCTACAGAAGTCTATTGAACTGCTCTCATAAGGCAAACATTTCAGAGCCTTTCCTGTACGGACCTCGCAGTTCAGGAACAGTTTCATCCCAAGAGCTCTAAACGCACTCTATCAGTCCATCAAGTGCTCCTTGTAGAACTGTTTGTACTTATTAGTACAATCACCTCACTGTAAACTTGCACTACAGTTATAATATTGCACAACCTGAGCCACTTTGTAAAGCGCGTATTTACAGATGATGACAATATCATTTTTAAGATGAAATGCAGCAAAATATGTTTATTATATTATACAGATAAAACTTTAACTTCATTTAAATAATCTATATTGTTAATAATGAAACATGCCAGGACACGGTGCCGCAGCGCTAGCTAGGAGCTTGCGCTCCATTCACAAATTGTTCCTGCCTCGTGCTGTTTTCTTGCTGGGCTGGCACGACACTGGAAGGATAGATGGATAGAATAATTAAACACGTACTATGAAGATATTTCAATGTGCCTTAAAAGTTTTGAAGAATCGGCGCTCTAAGCTTACAGATGGCTTAACGTCTATTACAGAGCTGATTGTGTGGCGATTGGGTATTTGGAGAAAGAAAAGTAAGGACAGAAATTAGGCATTAGTACGTTTGAAAGAGACAGTACTGCTATAATAAAGTATTTAATCGAAGGTCGCGCAGCAAGCATCTTGCGTGAGACATGAACAATCACTGCGCCACCGTGTTCCCATGTTTAATAACATGATTTAACTCCTATCATCATGAAAATGATATCACGTATACATCTCAGTATTTTAATTATTCAGAGAGCTGTAATATCATGAATGTAATGGATTCTGTGTCCTGTCGGAGGAAGAGAAAGCCAGGAAGCCTGCCCCTATGCCTTTGGAGCCCTGGACCTCAGCACTTCCGCCACACCCAGAAATGCTGTGGGGAAGAAGAGAGGAGACACCCGGAGTGCTTCCGGGGATGCAGCCGGCACTTCCACCACACTGGGGCATGTAGGTGGAAGAGTGTCGGGAAACACCTGGAGCACATCCGGGTGATTATAAAAGGGGCCGCCTCCCTTCATTCAAGGCTGGAGTCGGGTGAGGAGAAGGACATAGCTTGGTGGAGGAGGCAAGGAGGTGGCCTCAAGGCAGTGAGGCATTGTGAAGAGGCCAGGACTTAGGGGACTTTTGTGGGGTTTGTGGCACCTTATTGAACTGTAAATATTGTAAATAAACATGTTGTGGGTGACATGAACGTGTCTGCCTGTCTGTGTCCGGGCCAGCTTCCACACATGTTATAGTGTGAGTTCTACGCACGGTGTTATACATGAGGCCCCTGGTGATGTGATGGCTAATTTAATTTCTTACAAAATATCTGTCATCATTTTAGATCCATATTCTTTTCAAAGGTCTCACACCTGGGCCCTAGGGTTAATGCTTCCTTTTTAATATGTGCCCAGATCCTTGTAATGATCTATAGATGTTGGCTACTGTGATCCACCTAGTGCTGCATTGTTCCAGCAGCCCAGCAGCTATTGCTGTCTTAAATGCATATGCTGAGGTACTGGCTTCAAATTTCTCATAATAATTTCCCAGGAGTGGAACATTTTAGCCATACAGACTCTTTTTGCAGGTTACTTATGAAGCTACACTTTGTTCCTTGGTATAAAAGACTTTCCCGTTCAGTAGTATGGGCTAGCAACATTGCAGTGACTCCTCTCGTGTCATATCTTTACACTTAAAAATGAACTCCTTTTCCAATTATTTGCATGCATTTTGAGTTTATTGTACTGTATTTACTGGTCTCTAAAGCTTTTTCCAACTTGTAGCTGTGTTCTTCTAGAATTTTAGCCAGATTAAAATATATAATGTATCATGGTTCCAGGAGCTTTCTTATAAATCCGCTGAGCTGTTCAATCAAAGAACATTAGATGAGAAGGCCATCCGAAATACTACATTTTAAATACTAGATTTTAACTGACACAAGAAAAAAGAAAAAAACAAAACAAAAAAAGGACAGAGTTGACTTTCTCAGGACACACAACAATATATAAAATATAAGCATTGTCTTTGAGTTTGAAAATAGTACATATTAGCACATTAATAACAACTACTGTATCTAGTCCTTACCCAGTTCTAAAATTAAATGAAAAAAAAAACTCAGGTTACAAGCAACATATAATAGGAGTTAGTTTGTCATTTTTACTTAACAAAAACTTAATACAGTATGTACAAGAAACATGTGAGAAAAAAAGTACAACCATGGCTTGTTGAACTGTTCTGTATGAGTGAGTAGCTTTTTCGAGATCATATAGGAAAAATACTCTACCTGTTTCAGTTCATTGATATTTTAGACCTTTGTTTAAAATTCTGCTCCAGGTTTAAGGTCTGGAATTAGACTTGACCGTTCAAAAACATTGATCTTCTCTTCACAACAGACTCTTTTCTGCATGTGTGAGTGCAAGAGGCTGTCTATCCAGCATGATTGTTGCCTCCATATGAACCTAAACTGGGTAGATTAAATGTAGTTCTTAGCACATCTAGGAACAAACATATTACATATACTGTACCTATAAAACTACCAATCTAAACATCTCTCATTCTCTCTAGCTTCCCTAGGTCAGTGCTTTCAAACCCTCTAAGCAGTGCTAGATTAACCATATAAGCAAAGTACGCACATGCTTAGGGCATCAAGGGTAAAGGGGGCACCACAAAAATTTTTCATGGCCGAATTTATCACATAAATTATTAAATTAATAAAATTTATAACCATTTTCAAAATTTAATGGAAAATGAATAATGCCTCCCTGTACCTCCGTATGCCGTCACTGTTCATAGATGGTGCCACAGTGCGTTCTGCATACTGGTGCCATCTACGATGGGGAATTCCCGTTTCATGGTGATTCCCTTAAATGCCATGTTATGTCAAAATATTGTGAAAATAATTTGATTCAAAACAATATGTTTTTATATTTTTAAATAATAGTTAATAGTTGATTTAAAATTATTATCACGTAATTGTTGTGTTTCGTGAATTATCTGTTATTTAACTTAAAATAAATTTCTAGTGCTTAGAAAGCGTTATTTTCTGTTTTAAGCAAAAACAAAAAAATCGTCCCAGTTTGAGGAAAAAATATTCTGGTAAGTCTATTTAATTCTACTCTTGGATATTTTTAAATTCATTTACATTATGTAAAAGTGAAAATCGTATAGCTGATTATTATTGGATAAAATTGTTTAACTTTTTTACTAATAAAGATTTATTAAAAAAATTTCACAAAATATTCTTCAAATCTTGTACTAAGAATATGTATAAATAGATTTGCTAAACTGACACAAAAGCCATAAATAAATTAAATAATCAAAATGGTAAATCTACGGTTTTCATGTCAAAATGTTTTGTTTAATTTTGAATATTTGATAATAAAATATTATTTTCTAGTTTGTTATTGTTTTAATATTTTGAATTACTAGTGTAAGGGGGCACCAAAATTACTTAGTGCTTAGGGCATCTAAGGGTCTTAATCCGCCCTGCCTCTAAGCCAAAATAAAAGCCCTATTTGCCCCCTTCCCTTCCCAATAAATTAAAGTTAAAGGAAAACAAAGTTATAATAAAAAATTCTTTAGGAGTGTCAATCAGCCTTAGGTGCTCTGAAGTACAGACAAAAAAACAGCCCCATAAGAAAATATCCATCCATTATCCAACCCGCTATATCCTAACTACAGGGTCACAGGGGTCTGCTGGAGCCAATCCCAGCCAACACAGGGCGCAAGGCAGAAAACAAACCCCGGGCAGGGCGCGCACATACACACACACACCCACACACCAAGCATACACGAGGGCAGTGGTTCTCAAACTGTGGGGTGGGCACCCCTAGGGGGGCGCGAAGTAATGAAAAGGGGGGCGCGAAGATGTGAAAAAAGAAAACAAAAATCGAAAATATGAAAAATACATCTATTGAAACCAAAACAAATTAACTTCAACTACATTCTGATACTAGAAAAATAAATAAAGAGTTAGATAAATGTTGATAAAAGTTAAGTAGGTATAATAAAATATGCATCTATTATATATCATTAATTAATAAAGAACAAATTGGTATTAGTGGGCTCCTTTTAAAAAAAAACGTTAGGGGGGCGCGATTAAAACTGTTATGAAAACTCAGGTCGCAAATACTTAAAGGTTGAGAAACACTGCACTAGGGACAATTTAGAATTGTCAATGCACCTAACCTACATGTCTTTGGACTGTGGGAGGAAACCGGAGCACCCGGAGGAAACCCACGCAGACACGGGGAGAACATGCAAACTCCACTCAGGGAGGAGTCTCCTAACTGCGAGGCAGCAGTGCTACCCACTGCGCCACCGTGCTGCCCCATAAGAAAATAATTTTATTTAATAATTATTTTAACAAAAAAACAAGAAATAAACTGAAGTCAAAAAAGAAAAATTAAGTGTGAGATGAGCCTGTATATTTATATGAATGAATATGGATGAATTTTTGATGAAATATTTGAAATAATGATTTTTAAATTTGCTTCCAAAGACTCAGTTAATATACATGGATCTGTGTATGTAATTAATTAACACTAGTGTTGAAAATGAAGACTCAGAAAGACAAATGGCTACAGGATAAGCACTTCTCTCAATAGAGTTTCAATCCTTTTGTTGGTTCATCCAAAACTCTGACAAATCACTTTGTGTGACTTTGTTCTCGAGAGAGGAGTCTGAGGTTAGCTCAACTAGTTCCTATTCAGCTGTCCATGAGAGGTGTCCAAATTGTAAGGACGGTGCAAAAGGAGTTCTTAAGCAGTTGCTTTCTTATCATGATTTAATTGTGTACTTTGCTGCTGCTGAATACAAAATATTATTTTCTTCAATAAATTCCTGAGGTGAGGTGAATGGATCTATGTTGTCTTTCTCAAAACCTTCGAGCCACAAAGAAAGATTTTCTGGAAAAGCTTAACGTTTGGTGTTCAGCATTAAGATAGTGGCACCTCTTCCTTGCAACAAAATATTCATTTCATTTATTTTCCTAAAGATATCAGCCGAAAAATAAACTAAGCACACCCAGGTTGGGACACAAAAATTATCAGGTAGATCAGGCTTGTTTTAGGTTATCTGTGCACACACTGTAGAAATTTACAGGAATATTAAAATTCAGTTTTGTGGAGATTTATTTTTAGCCTATGTGTCACCTTCCTGGATTTCTGGTATTTGTTTAGATTTTTATACCTTGGTTTTGCATGTTATTACCAAATAATTGAAAGCCTGCTTGCTTTTTTAGTTTATAAATAGCATACATAATGTGCCATTCTTATGTGTCTCATTGCGCTGTACGCTCCAAGAAAAGCTATCACTTTTCACAGTATAAGATTTGATTTTTACTTTGCATCTAGTTCAAGTTTAAACCCCAAGCAGTTTCATTTTGCACATCCCTCAAAATGAATTTCTTCTACTATAATAACATTTCTGTGCAAATTCTGAAAATTGCAAGCATTTTCTTCTGTATGCCACAGCAGTATATTGTTTATAAATACTCATTTATAAGGATAAGACATCTGATTATCATTTAATAATCCATTTAAATTTAAATGTTGTATCATATTGCTGACTCTAATTTAGATTTACTTATGGACATTAAGACAACTTAATGTCTTAACAACTTTTTCTTTTTTAATTTTATTGAATTTATTTAAAGCATGTAACATTCCATACAATCCAATGTCTTAATATCTTTTTGTTCGAAATTGCTTGGTGCAGATATATCACTGCTTATTCATCCTATGGGTCTTCTTCAGTAAATCCTTAATTAGATCTTTCTGGGAAATGCAATTCAGCCATCCATCCATTTCATGTTTTCAAATTCACTTTAATTTTAAGTCTGTAAAAAAGGATATCTTGCTTGCTTTTTTGTGTTATTTTGGAGAGTGACCCTCCATTTTTTTAATCAGGTTACATTGCCCCACTTTTTTATCCCTTCACCTAAGTCATAATTTCTACTGATTTTCATATTTTATTTGATGTTCTGTGTAGTGCTGGATGATCTTTCAAATGTTTCCTATTTAAAGAGGACAGTACTACTTAAATCATTGAATGATTGCATCCTATGCAGTCTGAACTTCCACCCTGTTCTCTGCATGTGTAGTTTTTTCTGATTGTAAGAATGGGAAGGTGCGGCAAGTATTCAAGATGCAGTGCAGTTCAGATTTTCCCTTTTTTGTTTTTCCATTGAATAGGACTGGAAAATATAGCAAATTGCCTTGTGTTTCATTTCCCCACAAGGGACTGGAATGGTGTGTCTATTAGTGCTTTACATCCGACTCTCTCCTTCACATCTTATGTAGGAGCAACAGTATCTATCACAATTTCCCTGTATGTGTATTACACATTTACATCATTCCATAACCCTGGGAAATTTGAGGCGCCACATTTATGTACTTGACATTATGTCTTACTTCATGTTGAAATGCAGAGGGAAGTAACAAGTAACTAAGGATACTGAGATGACCTCCATTGGTGACAAGTGTAATGCTACTACATTGCCCATTACAGTTTCCCATTGTAGTCCTTTGTTTTGCTTGAAATAATCACAATTTGTCTGTGCATTTTACAGCACAATATACTGTATGCATAAATGATACTATGATATTTTTTTATTTTCAACTTGGCTCAAACAGCTTATCAGAATATCTTCCCCAGGAATACAGAAAACTTTTTGATTGGTATGCTGCTCTGTGCAGAGTGACAAAACTGTTCAAGAAGACATGAAAAAGTTTACTTTTTGAACAGTTAATTTGCCAGTATCTAGTTTGTCTCTGTGTGCTCTGCGGGTTAGAACAGAGGTTCAAGCAGTTAATATCAGGCATCACCTCTTTACCATCTGATTTAGCCTGCCCTGACAAGAGTATCCAATTTGATTTTCATGCAGTATAAATCTTTGACATTCAAGACTTGGATCTGACCTGACAGCTGAAATATTCTTTAGTTGCGTTTTACAGCCGAGTCTCCTCAGTGAGGTGTCTTGGAAACTCAGGCTCCCTCTTTCACCTATTTTTAAGTACTAATTTATTTTTATCAATGTCTGATTTTATTTCTTGTATCTCAAAAGTGTACATCACATTACATCTCATGAAACCTTCTCAAATTAAAATGGTTTTTGAATACCTTTTTTAGAAAGTGCACTTAAAGAAAATGGAGCACAATGAATTAAACATGACCTCTAAAAATGTGTCACAAAGTCTGGAAAATAGCAAGCTATGCAGTGAAAATTGCAGTCCATTGTAAGCAGAGCCAAACTACGGCAAGTAGTGCATTTTAATGCACACATGGAGAATTAAAGACATAGTTTGCTCCAAATGTAAAATTACAGAATTGTTTTCTTAGTTTAAAAATGTCAGTGAATGTCAGTGAACAAGCTGCAACTACAAATTTTCATTTGGGTTAGCTGACAAAGTGGGCTACTGCAGTCAACAAATGATGAATCCTGACACAGCATTTTCAAAGTCAAGCCAACAAAAATTTACATAAAAGAGAGTGTGCCAAGGCCACTCTGCTTTTGCGCACACCATTATTTGGCATTACTATAAAATATATTACCTCATCTGAGTGTGAACTGTCAGTATTAGAGCCTTACATTTATTATGCTAACATTAAGCTAATAATGTTTTCCAAATGAATTGAAATTAAACTACATATCCAAATTATCACTTTTTTTCTTGCCTGAATTTCTGCCTGCTAAACCTAATAAATAATAAACTACAGGAAGACTTTATTCTGGACAGAATGGCAAAGAATGAGAAATTAGGGTAAGTACCACTATTTATGAAATTTAGATTTACTAATTGGAATCTGCAAACATCATAGCAAGCACATTATTTGAAAGTCTTTACATTTTCTTCCTCTTCATCTTTTTCCACTAATTGTGTGGGGTCGTTGTGCTTGATCAACCTTCTCCATACATCTCAGGCCTGCACCTCCTCGCAATTTGAAAGTCTTTACTAAGATTCTAAATTCTTTAATGCATCCTAATGGTGGCTGAAGAGCTGCTCCTAATTTATGTGACTCGACTTCATCCAGGTGTATATTCCATTACCTATAATACTTTTTATTATGATTGGCTTACCAAGTAGTGTGGTTTAAAATAGTGCTGTGGGGATCATCAAGACTCGACATGACATTTTTTACCAGTTATATGATCTGAGAATGACAAGCTTTTGGGGTTGAATAGAGTGTTCTTGCCATAATTTTTCTAATGTTCTAACACCCAGCATTAAGTCTGAGTATTGTTTTGCTAAATATCCAAAAAAGTAATTTGCTCATTCCTGCAGCTCTCGAAAAAAATAAACATCCTGTCCACTTAGAGTCCACTCTATTCCATTGAAAAGTGGCCCTTACTTTGTCAACACATGCTCAAATTAGAACCAACACAGTGAAACTTTTAAATAATAATAGGATTTTAAGATTTATTGACATTGTAAAAACCTAAAACCAGCAATTAGAAAGTAATAATATAAATAGGCTGTCAAACAATTACTTCTTAGACATGAAAGAAGCATTAGATAAAGCTGCTAGTCAAAGCTAATGAAAGGAGAAAAATTTGCACTTTGGTTTAATGAGCACACACGCCATCTAAAACTAGAAAGGCGTAAATTACAGCATAAATGGAGTTCAACAAAGCAGCAAGTAAATCAGTTTGCATAGACTGAAATTATTAAAGTTTATGAGAAAGCATTCTGCTAGGCATGCCTTTTCAGATTTAAAGATGAAAAAATGAATAATCCGTTATAATTATCTAAAAAAAAATTTAAACTGACAAAATTCTGGTTATTAATGGCAATGACGTTATGAAATTCTTTAATAATAACATAGATAACATTATTACAAATTTAGCAATCACCTACTAGATCTAGTTGAATCTATCATATCATGTTTCACCATGCACCAAGAACCTTAGTAAACTTAAACTGATGATACAACAGAAAATCTTGTTTAATTTACAAAATGAAACCTATTTCATGCCTTTTAGACCAATGTATAATTAGTTTGTTGAAAAACCCGATGCAATAGTTGCACAAGCAATATTGGACGTAATTATTAAATCATTATGAAATGGCATTATTCACGGGATAATGGAAGTAAAAAAAAATAGGGAAAAGGAGTCGTAAAGGGTCAAAACCACACAAGTAATTAAATTGAAATGAACAGGGCCAAGGGATTAGATGAGGTGAAAGTCAAATTCAGAAACAAAGCCAAAACTAGAGCCTGCTTGGAATAAAGCTAACTATCACTACAAAGTTCAAGGATTTGTAAACTGTAAAACAGTTTGTGATCACTGTCATATTTATTGTTTTTTTCTATAACGTCAACAGTGATACAATCACATGTCCAGTTCAAAGGTGTCATATAAATGAACAACAATGCAACAGCAGTCAAAATCGGAAATACAATTTAGGTAAAATCACAAAAATGGCTCAGCACTATCCTGCCTAGGTATACTAGGAGGCAGTCTGGATTGGATTTCAGACCTGAAGATTAAATGTAGTCAAATACCATGCCAAGGTCAAAGCCAAGAAATGAATTAAACCAAATAATGAACCTAAACATAAGTCCAAAATGTATTAGATAAAACAAAGCAAAATAATTTAAAACAAATAATTTGTATCGGGTGTCTGGTCACACTTACAGATAATCTAACCTGGACACAGTTAAAACATCTGACTACACCACCATGTTTTATTAAGAAACTGGAATTCTTACAGATAATAGCAGACAGGTTTCTGTAAATTTGGTAGTGAGTAAACACACAATGAAAGACAATTTCAGGAAAAGCAACATTAACTTGTATTACACCAGCCAATATAAAATACACCAAGAAAAAAGTAGACTAGAATTATAAAATATCAGGAGCGAAAATCTTTAAAACCCTTAAAAAAATAAATACAATCCACACTGTAAAAGTCTGTTAAAGACATAACAGTGGAGGATATAACCTTTAGTGATGCGACGTCCAGTTACCACAACAATTAATCGTGAAACTGTCCACGGAAACACTCTGTTCACTGGATGCTTATTCCCCTACAAAAGTTTTGCTAAATTGTTGAAATTGTTGAATATGTAACTGATAGATAGATATACCTTTATTTGTCCCCAGGAGGAAATTTAGCTTCTTGCAAACATAAATAATATACTGTATATACAGTAGCAGTCAAAATTTTTAGAACACCTTTTTTTCAGCTGTAATGGAAATGCATGCAGTTTAATGACTTAATGTTTCATGAAATCAAGACATAAACAAATAAAAAATAGCAAGTAAAAAAATAATAATAAATCATCCATCCATCCATTATCCAACCCGCTATATATCCTAACTACTGGGTCACGGGGGTCTGCTGGAGCCATTCCCAGCCAATACCCTGGGCAGGGTGCCAGCTCACCGCAGGGTGCACACACACACACACACCAAGCACACACTAGAGACAATTTAGGATCGCCAATGCACCTAACAAGGAATCATTAAGTGTACAAAAATGCATTCAAATTTTTGATTCACCAAAGTAGCCAACTTTTTCTGAGTGATGAAACGAGGCAGTCAGAGAGCCCCCAACTCCAAACACGATCACATAATCACAGTCCTGGGTTCAAATAAAGGTTTTATTACACAATACTTCCAAAAAGTTGACACAAGCACAAGTTTCCTCTCTCTCTCCACAATACTCTCTCCTCTCACCACCACACTGCCCTCCTCCAGTCAAGTGTTGCCTTCCTTCTTCCTAGCTCCGGACCCTTTTATTGAGTACTTCAACTGTCAGGGCTATTACCCATTGGAAGTAATTCTGGGTCACAGGGAAATCCCATATAATAGGGAGTGAATCTCCGTGCAGCGCCCTCTTGCAGCACCCATGGGCCCCAGCATGGCTGGCTCCCGAAAGGGTGTTGATATGGAGGGATGCTGCCATCTTACGCCTGGGGGTAATAAACAGGCCTCAGGACCATCATTCCCTGTCCTTTTGTTATCTCAGCCAGGGAAGGTCTTCAACACATGTCTGGTCGGGATGCCTTTCCAATTTCCTGGGGCTTTCCGGCTGGATATGGTGTGACAGACAGCCAGGTCCCATGCCCGGCCGTGACGCCTCTGCTGCATACGTCCCGGGGGAGCCACCATGGACAGTGCAATGCCTCCCCCGGGGTGCCTGGAGGCAGCCTCCCTGGCCGTGGGTCCTTCCTCAGTCTCCCCCGTGGCTCCATGGGACATGGAGTCCACCACAGCCCGGTTGGGAGATGGGGTGGCCGCTAGGGGGTGCTGTGGAGAGCCAGCCGCCACAATGGACGACTTACCAGCCCCACCCGGAGGTGCAATTAAGACCAGCTGGTCAAGCACCTGGAGCACTTCCGGGTGGGCTATAAAGCGGGCCAACCTCCCTTCATTCGGGGCCAGAATCGGGAGGAAGAGGACGAGGTTGCCTGGGAGGAGTGGTGGTGCCAGGAAGGGTTGTTTGTATACTGTGTTTTTGTGCTTTTGGGACTGTGTTGGGCCTGTGGGACACGGGGAAGACGTGCCCCACGGCTGAAGAAAACCAATAAAGCCTGTGTATGTTTTACACGTGCCTCTGCGTAAGTCTGTGCCGGGTCGGGCGCTATATAGCGCCTTTTACAATGGAAATCCTGGTTGGGATGTCCGTACCTCTTCCCAAGAAGTCTTTTTCTGGACTGGTGAAGGTCTGGTGTCTTTCTTTCCCTTGGCTGGGATGTCTGTCTGTCCTCCAGGAGCCTCCCTTCCAGGTAAGGTATCATTCCCTCTCCTGGTCGGGATGCTTGTACATTCCATATGCCACCCACAGCTGATATAACAAATATATATAGCAATATTTTATAGCTGTATAGATATGGCAAAATTTCCTTTTTTCAGTTTTTGGCAACCGAAACTTTAAATTTAAACCTCTGGCAGTTTACTGCTTACCTTTTCACCATTTTAGGTCATTCATTGCATTTATGGGTGGAATGGTGGCTCTGAGGCTAGGGATCTGCACCGGCAATCGGAAAAGTTGCCAGTTTAAATCCCATAGACGCCACAAGTGGCTCTACTCTATTGGGTTCTTGAGCAAGGCCCTTAACCTGCAATTACTTAATCCTGGGTATGATGTTAATCTGCATCCAGCCCTGAAAGCAGGTGATCAAATTTACAGGGAAAACTTGGGGGATGATGGGAGGATTGGCACTCCATCCACCATAAAAAACCTCAATCTGTTCCAGTGTGGTGCTGAGGTATCCCCCGTTGCACTCGGGTCCCAATCCAGGTGGTTCATTGTGTGGTGGGTGTGGCAATCAGCACATGCGCCCTCTCTATTGCATTTCAAATGATTACATTTGAAGAAAAACTAAAGTATTCTAAAACTTTTAACCAGTAGTGTATATATACACAAACTACAATGTGAAAACACACCAGAATGACTAAAAACAAAGAAACTTAAAACAAGTTCGGTAAAAAACAAAAAAAAAAGTGAAAAATATGAAGCTTCTAAGGTGATCATTCTAAGGTGAAGGTGTGTTTAAAGGATATGCTGTTTATCAGTAGTGACCGAAAGAACGAGATTGCGACTACAAGCGGCTAAAATGAGTTTCCTCCACAGGGTGTCTGGGCTTTCCCTTAAAAATAGGGTGAGAGGTTCAGTCATCCGGGAGGGGCTCAGAGTAGAGCCACTGCTTCTCCATATCAAGAGGAGTCAGATGAGGTGGCTCAGGCATCTGATCAGGATGCCTCCTGGACGCCTCCCTGGCGAGGTTTTTCCGGGCCCGTCCAACCGGGACAAGGCCCTGGGGAAGACCCAGGACATGCTGGAGGGACTATGTCTCTCGGCTGGCCTGGGAATGCCTTAGGATTCCCCTGGATGAGCTAGAAGAAGTGGCTGGGGAGAGGGAAGTCTGGGCATCTCTGCTCAAGCTGTTGTCCTCGCAACCTGACCTCGGATAAGCAGAAGAGGATGGATGTTTATCTTTATTTTCACTGGTGCAACTAAAATTACTACTTAATCTGTGTTATGGTCCATAACCTAGTTTATTTAAGGCCACTGCCTTGTCATTTTAGTCATTCAGCTACAAAGAAATTATTAGGTATGTTTAGCTGATTCTTTCAAACTTGTCATAATAAAAGACAGATTAATTTATAATGTTGACTTGTGACTCTTCTTTTATTTACAGAGTACTTTCCTTAACAGTGTATGGGCCAAATCTATTTTTTAACTTATTTTGCATATTGCAACTCTGCACAAGATAGACCCATTAAATATTATCCTATAATATTGCATTTATATTTTAGATTTCAAAAATATTTTAAATATATTTGTACTTTGTAATTTTAAAAATATGAGCAACATTTAATGGATTTTTTGATTTTGAAAGTTCTGAATGGTGATTTCATGATTCTACTTTCAGTGTATTTACAGCAGATTACTGACTTTCCTTGTAGCTGAGATGGCTCTGTTGCAAACATTAATGTTAAATGAAGTAAATGAAAACAATAGCTGCAACTCACGCACAGATATCTTTTGGTGTGTATGTATGAAAATCAAATGCAAAGTTAACCACAGGGTCATAATTTCAGTCCTTTCCACTGACTTGTAACAAATCTGTGCTCAAATTCAATGCAGGGGAAAAGCCATTTAGTAATCCTTTCTAAGTCAATAAAAAAACCCTATTAATTTAATTTAATATGAAAAGCAATGGGATTATTCCTGCTAACACAGCTTTTAAAATTATGTGAAGTCTTTTTAATATTTAATACTATTTTAAATGTAATTTCATTTATAATGGTCATAGCTATCTCAATACAAAAACAATTATACTGTAACATTCTTTTGAGAACATAGGTCAGTAACAACCACATTCCCAATTACATAAACAGAAAAATAAGTAAAAATGAAATAAATTAAGGGTTAATAGATCACATTTAAACTTCCTCTTGTTTAGCTGCATTTCTTAGAGCAATCCTGAAAATTTAAGTTAATGCATATATGTTAGCACTCATTTAAAAAGAGATGAGGTTAACCCAACCATTTGCTAGAAACTCCTCAGATAGAGTTCTTACATACTCACTCTTTCCATATATCCAAAGTCATATGTGAATTATTAACCTCTAAGAATATCACAGTAATTTGTAATCCAGCAACTCAAATTTACTCCAATGAATCTAGGCCTCACCTTCATAATGTTTTACCTATGGCAAAGGTTCAGCTTTATTAACACTAGAATTCCTGAAGCCTACAATAAAACTCATAATCCCAGCCCACCTTAAATCCCTTTGCACCTCTCCATCAGCGTCTTTTGTGTTGTAGATACGTCGATCAGCACAAGCAGCAAGCAGCCTGCTGTCTCATCCCCCACCTTGAAAGAGCTCAGCTCGGGCAAAATGTTCTCCCAGCTCAAGCCAAGGCTCCTTATCTGTGTGGGAGATCTGGAGTTGTATAGGGTAAATAATACAGTATATTGTTACTTGGAATACATGTGTTTCACGTGTGTTCCTTGTCTACAAAGATCCGGGTAAGTGTAGGATGAAAGCTAAATCAAATGCTTTTTTTTTCTTTGGTTATATTCTTGAATAAAAGTGCATTTGATTATTTGATATTTGGACTAAAGTCTTCACACATTATACACTTCTCATAATTATTAGTATAGGGTGCAGCAGAAATAACTCCCAGATTTCTAAAAATCACTGTGGGATCCCCAGAGCAGGTAGAGGGGTGCGGTCCATTCCGTTAGGTACGGTATATAATAAAGTTTTCAGTCGTCCCCATGCCGTGGTCGGGTGAGCATTGAGGCTTTGTAGTGGAGGCTTTTTTCAAAAATGGTGAATCTGTAGCTGCGACGCAGAGGGTGTTTCGCACGCGGTTCGGTTTACGTGCTAATGAAAGTGTTCCAGACCAGAAAACGATTTTGCTGTGGGTTCAAAGAGAAAGGGCAACAGGAGGTTTTCAAACATCGTCCTCGGTCCTTGGACCAACTAAAGGAGGCTATTCAAGAAGAAATTGAAGGAATTTCTCCTGACATGCTAGTGAGAGTGATGGAAAACCTCGAAGAATGGCTCCAAATCTGTATCAGCCGTCAAGGCCACCATTTGGACGATATAATTTTTAAAACTTAAAGTAAAAAAACTTTTTTATATCTACATTTGGGAAATAAAAAGTTTTTGGTGATACCTCGTAGCATTTTTTTCAATCTCCCTTTGAAATGTGGGAGTTATTTCTGCCGCACCCTGGTATAACATGGAAAAAGTTTCTGCTTTAGGTATGTGTTCAGCATTTCTTGCATTTCCTTTCACCCTGCACTTGCCCAGAAGGGATTTAAGGTGGGCTTTCGTTGGCTTCAGGAATTCTAGTGTTAAACTTCTTGTGACATTGTTCTTAGTATTAACTAACTGGCAAAGGGAAGCCTTACAAACTAATGAATCCATTAATGAATCTGTTTTTCTCAGGTCAGGTCAAGTCAAGTCAGGTTTGTGAGCATGCACTGATACAGCATGTTGCCCAACCCATTACACAATGAAACAACTTGGGATCCTGCTTGGCAATCCTTCAAGCACAGTCCGGTCCCACCCTCCATAAATGACCATCTATCTGCTGCAGCCAGATGTTACTTGCTACCACTTGGGTCTTGAACAATGAGGATCCTGTGAGCCACATCAGCCTCGGGGAATCACACCATATGGCCCTAGTGCTGTAACCAGCACTCCCTCACAATGTAGGTAATGTGCCTCATTCGGGACTTCATGTGCAACTGCTCATTTGAAACAAAGTCAAACTTACTACCTCCTCACATTTAGAGACAGGTGAATGGTTTTCATAAAAACGTTTTCTGACATGCTTAATTTAGGGAGCTGGAGCCTATCCCAGTAGCACTGAGCACAGTGTGAATATCTATTGTAGAGCCCACTTTTGTCACACTGACACTCACATATGCCAGTGCGGAACTGGCCTGTTAAGCAGAATTTACAAATTCTGGAAGGATGAGTAAGCCCAGAAAACCCTTACACATTCAGGAATATCGAAAGAAATATGCACTTACAGTGTTTGGGTGTGGGATCTGAATCCAGGATACTGCGCCTATGAGAAAGCAGTGCTAGTGACACTGCCACTGCCCCACCTCCTGTATTAATTGTTTAATTAATTGATTAACATAAATTATTGGCTTTTCTGTTTTCCTCTTGCTGCTAAAGACAATAGCTCAACAGAATTTGGGGTTAAAAGAAAGAGAATAAACAAAAAATGTATTGCACAGGAGAGGCTGTTTTCTTCTGTTTAAAGGACAGCTCCCAAACTGTGCCAGTCCATAAATGATGCATGTTGTAATTTGTTAATGCCATGAACATAGATTATTTCACTGCAAAACTCTTAAGCCTGCTTTTGGTCAATTGGTAATCACTTTCCCCAAGTGTATGCGAAACCATTCACAAATCATCAAATCTCTCTTATGCCGACGTTGCTCTATGCCATATGTATGTGTTTTTATAGTGTATTTTTCATTCTCTACAGTGAAACTGCTATCATTATTAATATTTTCTTCTCTCTGTTTTCTTTCATGGTTTCTCTGTGCTGGTGTTCTGTGCCACCACCACCACCTGATCAAAGTCCTGTGCATCGTCTCTGATGTCTGAATGAAAGTGGATACCACAAGTTATCACAAGACCCACTGTGCTGAATCCTTTAAGACAAAGCATAAAAAAACAATAAAGAACTACATAAGATCATTTATGTTAGACAGAATGCCCACTGGGGGCTGGGTTGTCTGTTGGCCTGGAATCCCTACAAATCATGTTATTTTCTCCAGCTTAAGTGAAGATTTTATTGTTTTTTCTGTCCATCCTGGCCATCTGACCTTATCATCACACTGTTATTTAGAAAGTTAAAAAAAAAAATTCTATATTTAAGGACACTACTTCTTTTAATTATATATCTTTCTTATGTAAGCGTGCATTATTTATTCATCTTTTGTATACTATTTATTCATTGTTATTATTATCTATTTTGTTATTCTTTGCATGTAAGTACTTCTTTGAAAATGTTGTAAAGCACTTTACACTACATCCTTTACATGAAAATTTGCAGTAGAAATAAATGTTGTTGTTGTAGTACCTTACTAGTTTTATCTCCAATCAAATGAGTTGTATTCATAAGATCTAATCAGGGATGGGCATATTGAAGCCAATCAGAAAGCCTATTAGTGAAAAATGAATGAAAGACCTTCTGCTCCAGTCCAAGAAAAGAAAAGTCAAATCCTTTAAGTTAATGATTTTCCATTGGCTTTTTTCAAATGATCTCACTGAAGAAAATATAACTGCGTCATTTTCCATGCTTCATGCTTTATTTCTTAGTCCACTGTTGAAAAAAAAACATTTCAGTGAGTAATCCTTTTTAAAGTAATAAAAAGTAAATTTAAAGACACATTTTAAAAAAATGAATGGATAAAGGCCAGAACATAATTTTTTGGTAATTTGTGAAATGTGCATTGTTTTTAAATGAAAAAAAGATAAAAATTACTTTTCTAATAATGGCAAATATGTTAAAGCAAGCCTCTAATGACAATGGTTCATACACGTGGTTCAAAATATTGATTTTTTTAACTTTTGTATATTTCACAAAGAATTGCTTCAAAATGAAGAAAATACCTTAACTTTTACACTTACATACTGTTAAAAATCAGTTTCATAGATATGGTGAAACATTAGCGTAGCAAATCCTATAGGCCAGGGGTTCCTAACCCAGTGTGCTCCCACTCCCATTTGGTGCAATAGGAAGGTTGCTTTGTGATTTGCCAAAATTGAGTGGGGTACATTGTCTGTCTTTATCGTGGTGCAATTGGTGCCTTGCAGTGTGTCGTAATTTGTATTTCATTTATTAGTTAGTTCTCCTGTTCTATGATGTGAAAAGAATTAAGCATTGAGCACGCCATTGCCACCTCTAAATGAGCTGCAGAAATGAACATTCTCACAGGATCCTCACTGTGGACAGAGCATTCATAATGGTGAATAACCTTTTTTAGAAAAATGGAATTTTGACCTTAAAATGATCAGTAGAGAAGAATGAGTTTTGATTTCTGTGTAAGTTCTGATCATGAAAAGTCAATGATTTTGAGGTGTGATTGACATTTTTGCCCGGCTGGAGAGGGACTAAATTGGTGCTTACACCTCCTGCTTACACTCAGCCCATCTCTCTTGCTGACGGTCCAGGCAGTAGCACAGCAATATTAACTGCACGGCACATCAGTTTTTGAGCTGTTTTTGAACTGCAGCGCAGGTGTTTTTGGGGGACAAAGCTCGTCGACTGTGTTTCATTGCTTAGCAGTACACTGGCACCTGTTGCTTCACAAGAGTCTCCAGTCCCCCTCGATCATTGATCATTGCATGTCATTTTCTTGTACTGCATGATGCTTTGTGGGATATCCCATCCCCAAATTGTCAATCAAGTGTCTAAGCTTCACGGTAGCCAGATTTACAAGATGACATTTGACATTTACAAGATTAACATTTATAAAGGTTAATTGCTCAATTTATATTTAAATTTCATGGACTGAGTTGAAAGCTTATTTGCTGTTCAGTTTGTTCACCGGTAATACTGAATGTGCTTCAAACTGTGGTTAAAAAATTTGTGATATTACTTTTGTTGTGGGTGCGAACATAAATCAAACATTTTGTAGGGGTGTGGGGCACAGAAAAGGCTGAGAACCACTGCTATAAGCTAATACATACATTAGTTCCTTTCTTCCATGCCAGGATGCTAAAAGTACTGTTGGAATCACTTAATCATGCAGCATTGTGAAAGACTATCACATAAGCAATGTCCTTGAGAGCCAAAAGGACACAATTTAGGAAAAAGTGTCAAAGCATCTAATAAGTACATATTTAGGATTAAAAAATAGATTTATTTGATCATATATGCTGGACTTAATTTCTTTACAGCCTTGATTACTTTTGATTTCACTGATTGCAAAATACATGGGTGAAATAAATTTCCATCCTGTCCAGATTTAAGAAAATAAACAATGTTCTTCTTTCTTCATATGTTCACTTTTCAAACAGAAATTAATTAAATGAAACACTGCTGTAAACACACTTGAGACAGTTTATACAATAGGCCATCAAGCCCTGATTCAAACTATATTATATGGTGTGACTTGACTTCATAGCTCAATTGTATTGATCGATTTGTACACTTAAATCTGAGAAGACTGTGTGCCATTGTGATTTTTGCTAAACGTTTTCTTGCAATATCTGTATCAAATCACTCTAGAAGGATATGAGTTGTGCCCCATGTATTTAAGTACACTGCAAGCAGATTTCTTCCAAGTATTCCGCTCTTAAAACCTATTTTTATTTTTTATCTGCGATAAGTCACCACATCCTTTTTGATCACTCCTGAAAGTGTTGCAGCTTTGAAATAGACAGTTTCATTGTGTAAGTGCCAATAACGAAATGTGCACAATATGTTTTCTCAATTTAAGAGACATAAAACATCTTGAGAAATTTTTAATAAAATGATGCCAAAGTAATATTAGGATTATGTTTTCATTTACCTTCCTATGTATGTGGAAAGCACAGCTCAGAAAATGTTACTTGTAGAACCTCTGTTATCTCACTTGTACTTGAAAATGATACACTGCAAAAAAAGCTTCAAAGATGTGTCACTACATTTTAGTAATTTCTATCTCAGAAATGTGTACTTGTTTTAAATTAAATTGCCTGGGGAGATTCTTTTCCCAGAGAGATGCTTTGAGTAAACTGAGTGTATCTCTAAAAAGTCCTTCTCAGATGAGGAGGATTGTAAGTCTGTAGATGCAGTGAAGGAATTACATGTTGTCTGTACATCATAAAGGCTCAACAGTTAATAGGAATTTAAATGGTGCACTGATCTTAATTTATATATACGATATATTATATATATTGTGGTCTATGGCCGGCTTGTCATCCCGGCCAATACCCCCAGACCGCCAGGTGGAGCTCTCCTTGCAGCATGGAGGTGCCCCGAATACCAGCAGGGAATCACGGATGATGGAGTTTTCCTTTACAACCCTGCTGGATACCACAGGGGCCAACAGAGGATGCTGCAGGGAGGCCCAGAGAGTCGTATATGCCCTATAACCTGGAAGAACATCTTAGTCACAGCGACAAGGGAAATTACGTTTCCGGGATGAAGAACAGGACTTTTTATCTGACCCGGAAGTGATAGGAGGTCACGTGGACTGAAAGATCGAAACACTTCCAGGTCAGGGAATATAAAAGGACGATGGGAAATCCCAGACGTTGAGCTGGGTGGAAGGGTGGCAACACGTCTGGGAGTGGTGGAGGATTATTGATTATTGTATTGTGGAGTATTTAATGTGTATTGTGGAGAGGAGGGTGCTTTGTGCACTATTTATTAATAAAAAGTCGAATTATTGGACTTTTACCTGGTGTCTGGCGTATAGTCTGAGGGTTCAAGAGGAAGACTTTGAAATATCTGTTAATAGCAGCACATATGAGAGTACATCATTCTAATGATATTACTCATATGTGCTCTGTGATGATATAGATGATCAAGTTTTTAAATCAAACCATCCTACTGGAAAAAAACAAAATGTCCCAATCCAGTGCTATACTAAAATGCATTTAAGGTGGTATAGTTTGAATTCAACAAGACAATCAAAAATGTTCTGCTGTTTACTAATCTCTTAAAAATCCGTCTCCCTGTATTCACCCAAACATTATGTTATATACAGCTGTTTTTATTCGGCACGTGCAACATACGTTTTTGTATGATTTAGCTATTCAATTTGGAAGACAATGGAATACATGTTGATGAATTGATTTATTACTTTACTGCTGACGACTTTAAGTCACATTGTAATTGTGGACCACTTTTTATGAGTATTTCTGTAGAATATATTTAACCCACAAATTTGAATTTTAGATTAATGATCCAAATTGTCTGGCCAACAATGCACCACTCCAAGCTACAACTATGCACTTCATCTATTAGAGACAAAGGAAGAAATTTTTCCAAAGAATAAAGTTCAATTCGCTGTTCAACTGTTAGAAATACAATAACATTTCAAAGTCTTTACTCTTTAAGGACACTAACAAGAGATAAATGTTTTTGAGAAAGAAATGAGGGGTAAAGACTGAGATTTGAAATACACAAAAGAAACAGGTAGAATCTTAATCAAAAACCCTTAAGTCCAGAGAAAGCTAACAGTTAAATACTAACCAGAATCAATATCAGGAAGCAAAGCAACAGTCCTACAATAAATTCTTTGTGGAAGCAATGTCCTTTGCATTAGTAAAAGGATACATGGAAATGTGCACTGCCATCTTATATAAAAGTGGATTGTGCTCCATCTGGTCACATGGGACCACAGGAATGTTGTCATCATAAACAATATGGCTGCAGCAATGAGAAACACAAAGATAATGATGATTTGAAATGAAGCAAAACTTACTTGACACATAGGTCATGATAGGATTACAACCTTATCTTAGCAGTGACATTTTAAAGGTTTCTTCACTTCTAAAATAGACTTTTATCTTAAGTACTCTGGCAGAAAACAAAAATAAGTGGTTTGCTTACTCAGTTCAGAACAAACATATTTTGTGGTTGAAGTACAATGATTCTGCTCTTTATTTATAAATCGAATAAATAGGATTCTTTATTTATAAATCAAATATTTTCGCAGTTAGAGCATAGAAAACCTGTTTACAACCTCCTAAATACGTTTTTTAAACATTATTAGAGCCCTCTAGACATGAAATAACACCCTTTAGTCAAAGGTTTAAACTGTGCTCCATGACAAGGCAGAGATGACAGTTCCGTCCCACAATTATAAGAATGCAAACATATCTTCCTCTTCAAAGGAGTGCGCGTCAGAAGCAGAGAATGTCAGAGAGAGAGAGAAAGAAAGAGAGAGAGAGAGTGAAAAGCAAACAATCAAAAATCAATAGGGCTATTCGGGCTTTTAAGTATGCGAAGCACCGCCAGAAAAAGCAGCTGCAAGGAAGGGAGTAATGTGAAGGTAGTCTTTCAGCATTTTTTTAGATGAGCGTCCATATCCTCTAGGCCAGTGTGCGAAGAGTCCCTCTCCTTACAGCCCCTCCGTCAGGAGCAGAGAATGTCAGAGAGAGAGAAAGCAAACAATCAAAAATCAATACGTACTGTTCAGGCTTTCAAATATGCGAAGCACCGTGCGGGAAGCATATCGTATATCATTGAGGAGTTTTATTTAATATGTAATACATGCTCTGATTGGGTAGCTTCTCAGCCATCCGCCAATAGCATCCCTTGTATGAAATCAACTGGGCAAACCAACTGAGGAAGCATGTACCATAAATTAAAAGACCCATTGTCAGCAGAAATCCGCGAACCAGCGAAAAATCTGTGATATATTTAGATATGCTTACATTTAAAATCTGTGATGGAGTGAAGCCGCGAAAGTCGAAGCGCGATATAGCGAGGGATCACTCTACATTTAAAGTCAAATTACTGTATAATGTGTAAATACTTGAACTCACCAGAGCACCCATGTAAGGTTAACACTAGAAGGCATTATTATTCCATAAGCAGTGTCTGATATAACCATTCCTTTTGTAATATGGGGTTTACAATAGGCTCTGTTAATGTTACAAAGGTTACACATCATCAAATAATTTATAGTACACAAATAAAACATTCCAATAATATTTTAACATCTATGTATAGTATAATAAGCTGCTGTCATCTAAATATCTAACCACTTCACTACTTTGAAATATCTTACAATCTACAAATAAAATTTGTATTTAAAAAGCATAATATGTCATTGTTAATGCTTACTGATGTGCAATGAGTATTAGTTATTAAATAATTAGGACTTAATTATTGCACTATGGACACTTAATGGCATCACTTTATTATTCCCGACAAAGACTTCAGATGTGACAGGTAAGGTCAGCATAAATTTGGCAGAGAACCAAGGAGAGGTGCAACAGTACAGGACTTTGTTATCTGTGACTGTTATACAGATTTATGTATGTCAATTATAGGATATGATAATTAAAGTGTTACCTGTAATACAATGTCTGGGTTTCTTATTTCATTGGAGTTTATGGGATTGAATTAGTGTGAAAAAAATTTAGATGTGTTACTTATTTTATTACTTTACATTTTGGCCACCACCACAGTATTTCAGCTATAACTGGTGCTTATTTAGAAAAATAAAAAAAAAAACTGTGAGCTTTGTCTTTGCTGAAAAAAAGCTCCCTTTGCTACTCTTCCTAAAATGGCATAGCCTGGACAAAAACTCAGGACCTTGTCAGACAGAGCAAGTTTGCTATTGGGCAAGAGCCACCTTCACAGTTAGCAACCTTGTCAGCAACTGGCTCAGGGGAGTTTCTCCTTTTAGCTCCTTTGCCTGACAATATTTTTACCCAATCTCAACATCCATGTACATCATGGAACATCTTCAAATGCATAGTCTACAAGCAATTAATTTTTTTCTTTGGTTCTATTCTTGAATAAAAACTCACACGTTTATTTGCTATATTGGACTAAAGTCTTCACATATTATACACTTCACGTTATTATTAGTATAACATGGAAAAAGTTTCTGTTTTGGTTATTTGTTCAGCATTTATTGCCTCACATTTCGTGTCATCCTACACTTACACAGATCATTGTAGACACAGAACAGACATGAAATGTATGTGGTCCAAATAACGATATATTATTTACCCTATACAACTCCACCCACCTCAGACCACGATAAAGATCCTTGAGCTGGGAGAAGTTTGTGACTGACTTCAGCTCTGTCAGGGGGTGATGGGATAGCAGGCTGCTTGTGGTGATCAGAACATTTGCAAGACAAAAGAGGCTGATGAAGAGATGTGTGAAGAATTTAAGGATATTTTCATAGGCTTCAGGGATTCTAGTGTTAATCTGAAAAGGTTCTGCTGTTTTTATCTTTCCTAATAACTCATCCTCTGCAGTCCTGGAATCAGCCTAGTCTTCTCTGAACTTTAATTTCTAGAGTGTCTATGTCATTTTTATAGTCAGAAGACAGTACTCTAGATGGGACCGCACCAGGGGCCTCATGTATAAATGGTACGTATGCACAAAAATGTTAAGTAAGAACATTTCCAGATTCAAATTGCGATGTATAAAACGTAAACTTGGCATAAAGCCACGCACATTTCCACTGTAGCTCATACCCTGTTGTACGCAAGTTTTGCACTCAGTTTTGCAGACTGGCGGCACCCAGCGTCAAAGTAGTGCTACTGTTCCTGTGTGGTTACCTTTTCTTTTTTAGATCCACATCCCTGACAAGGCTTATAAACACACTGAAATTAACCAAATATTGTTTATTAGTTTAATGCATCTGATTGTAATTAACCTGTAACAATATAATGGTCCATGGAATGGCCAAACTATTCCAAATACCACAGCTGCTTTAGCGTTGTTACTCTCACTGCACCTTTTTCTTCTTCTTTCAGCTGCTCCCGTTAGGGGTTGCCACAGCGGATCATCTTTTTCCATATTACTCTTACTGCACCACTCAGAGTATTTATATCACTCTATCTGAGTTTGAATCACAGCTGTATAGCATCTGATCGGAAAGAGAATTACCGGTACAGAGCATCAAGCACACGCTGCTTCAGCCATGCTGTCTATTGAACATCTCTCATACGTAAAAATGCTTCAGAGCCTTTCCTCGCGGCTCAGAAACAGTTTCATCCCAAGAACTTTAAATGCACTCAATCAGTCCATTAAGTGCTCCATGTAGAACTGTTTGTACTTACTCGTATAAGTACAATTACCTCACTGTAAACTTGCGATACAGTTATAATATTGCACAACCTGAGCCACTTTATAAAGCGCATATTTACATATGATGACGATATAATTTTTAAGATGAAATGCAGCAAAATATGTTTATTATATTATGCAGATAAAACTTTAACTTCATTTAAATAATTTATATTGTTAATAATTAAACATGTGAGGACATGGTGCTGCAGCACTAGAATAAAAAAAAAAAAAATTCAGGTGATGGTGGGATTGGAAGAAGGCAGATTCACCATCATTTGTGTGTCAGCTTTTATCCCTCCAGAGAATTTCCAGTTCCATTGTCTCAAAACACCACTCACATCTGCAGTTATTCCCAGTTTCAAATAAAAAGTAACCGCATCAGATCTGGGGCAGGGGTGGGTGTTGTATCGTGATCATGACTAAGAGAATAAAAGTGAAAAAAAAGCTAACATTTACAGACACAAATCAAATGTATGTTTTTATTGTAAAATATTAACAATATGAGTAGCTTACTACTCAAAACGCTAAATTTGCGGGGTAGCTGGTTTCGAAGTCGGCAGCTCTAATCACTACACCATGGAAGCTGACGTATTGTACTTGCACTTTTTGTAAAAGTGTTTATTTGATATTTGGCCATCAGCCTTCACACATTATATAGTTTATATCTACATATTGTAATTTATTACTATAACATGAAAAATGTTTGTTTTAACGATGTGTTTACATAGATTGTTGTAGAAACAAAACACACATCAAATTATTTCCCCTTACAATTTTGGTTAGCTTACTCCCAGATAATCGATCAAGGCAGGAATTGGGAGAACTTCTTGCCCGTTCTGAGGCGGTGGGGGAGGATGGTATAGCAGGCTGTTTGCTGCTTGGGCTTATCGACACATTTAGAAGGCAAAAGATGCTGACGGAGAGGTGCGAAGGGATTTAAGGTGGGCCGGAATTCTGAGTTTTTTCATTGGTTCTGGTAATTCTAGTGTTAATGGCTTCTGAACACTGTCGGGAAATTGATAGTAATGAGTCTACTACAACTCATACATTTTTCTTATAAGACTTACTTCCACGTCTCAGCTCTCCCAATATGTATTCAAACCTAACATTTTTACTTCATATGTGTATTACTTTACATTTACTTACATTAATTTCATCTGCTGCAAATCTGCCCAAGCCTATATATTCTCCAAGTCCCTTTGTAATGATTCAGTGGTTTCTACTGTAGATTATCTGCCACCTCTACTAGCTTGGTATCTTCTGCAAATCTGAACAGTTTGTTAATTATATTCTTATCATATCATTTGTATATATATATATATATATATATATATATATATATATATATATATATACTCAGCAAAAAAAGGAACGTTCCCTTTTTAGGTATTTGGATTTCAACAATAATGTTTTAAAAATCCAAATAACTTTACAGATCTTCATTGTAAATTGTTTAAACAATGTTTTCCATGCATGTTCAATTAACCATAATCAATTAATTAACATGCACCTGTGGAATGGTCATTAAGACCTTAACAGCTTACAGAAAGTAAGCATTTAAGGTCACAGTTCTAAAAACGCAGGACACTAAAGAGACTTGTCTTCCGACTGTGAAAAACACCCAAAGAAAGATGCCCAGGGTCCCTGCTCATCTGCGTGAACGTGCATTAGGCATGCTGCAGGGAGGCATGAGGACTGCTGATGTGGCTAGGGCAATAAATTGCCATGTCCACACTGTGAGACGCCTAAGACAGCGCTACAGGGAGACAGGAAGGACAGCTGATCATCCTCGCAGTGGAAGACCATGTGTAACAACACCTGCACAGGATCGGTACATCCAAATATCACTCCTGCGTGACAGGTACAGGATGGCCACAACAACTGCCCGAGTCACACCAGGAACACACAATCCCTCCATCAGTGCTCAGACTGTCCGCAATAGGCTGAGAGAGGCTGGACTGAGGGCTTG
>JANRMT010062807.1:62381670-62400726 GCA_026402145.1 Polypterus bichir lapradei | reverse complement strand
AATAGTGGCCCTAGCACTGACCTCTAAGAGACACCAGTTTTAACGTCATTGAATTCTAAGAAGGTTCCTCACACCAACACCCTCTGCTTCCTGTGTTTTAGCCAGTTTTGCACCCATCTACACACTACATCTTGAATACCCACCACTTTTAGTCTGTTACCCCACCTCTCATGTGGGATCTTATCAAATGCTTTGTGAAACTTGCGACAAATAATATCATATGCACCACTCTGATTATATTCTTTTGTTGCTTCCTCATAGAATTATAGCATGTTGGTAAAACATGATTTCCCTAGTCTGAACCCATTCTGACTGTTCAGTAAAACTGTTCTTGCCATGTGTTATTTAATCGTTTCTTTAATAATTACTTCCATTAATTTACCTGTGATGCACATTAAGCTTACTGGCCTATAGTTAATTAGATTTGTACTTCACCCTTTGTATATGTATAAAGGGATAATATTTGCCATTTTCCAGTCCTTTATAATTTTACCAGTAGGGAGTGAATTCCCAAAAATATGCGTCAGAGGTTCACGTATGAATTCACTAACCTCCTTAAGAGCTTGAGGATAAATATTATCTGGTCCTGATGATTTGTTTGATTTCAGCCTATTTAATCTAAGCAGTACTTTTCCCTTTAACAATTTCCAAATCTTTTATTATCTCCTTAGTAGTCCATTTATCACTAGGAGGTTATCAACTTCTTCACATGTGAAGACTTCAGAAAAAAGCAAATTTAGAGCATCTGCAGTTTCACTGTCCATATATTTTAATTCTCCTTTACTATTCCTTATACACTTCACCCCCTCCTTGACAGATTCTTTTTATACTAATTTTCTAGATCATACTCTCCATTCTTACCTGAATGTAAACTCATCTGATGTCAGTGCACCAGTAGTTTTGTCCCAGTGTTCTCCCAACACAAGCAAGTCACACACTAGTGCATTATTCTCTCTTAAGCTCCTGTGGAAAACAGCTACATTATTCATAAATGCCAATTAAACCTGGGCTAAAGATACACATAGTTTTCAGTTTTCTCAAAAATCTGTTTTACCTGCAAGAAGATTTAATTTAGATATCCTGCAATGGGTATATTAATTCTAGATAGCTTTGTATCATGTAATAGCTAGGACAAAATAACTAATCTCTAGACATTTCTGGTGGTCTGCAATGCACCAACATGTTCACATTTGTGTCAGAATATGTGTGATGCTGGGCTAAGACAGTTTACTGCAGCTCTGATGGCCTTATTTACCTTAGGATTGTGCCAGAACAAACCTGACTGAGCTGGTGTATATATATAATGTATTAATATTTTACTCCCACGCTGTGTTGTTTGTAGCATTAGACCTCTTTATAAAGGTAGCTCATTTTGTTCCTCTGAAAAAACTGCCTAATTCCAGAGGTAGAGTCACCATTTTATCAATCAGGTATTTAACAAGTATGGTTTCTCTGGGTCTGGGGAATTCAGATAGTTTCCTTGTTTATGTAATAGATTAGAAAGATTTCTTCTCAAGAATGTAAATAAAATTTAAACCATCTTTTCATCTATCACCCAGCAACTAAACAGACTGAATGAAGATGTTACTCATGAAATGGAGAAGTTCTTGCAGTTCTGAGTGTCCACAACTTCAGTAAGAGTCAAAAGGGCTGAAATAATTACCATAGGTGGAATATTCTTGAAATGTGTGCATTTCCATAACTACAGGTATGTCCATCCATCCATCCATTATCCAACCCGCTATATCCTAACTACAGGGTCACGGGGGTCTACTTGAGCCAATCCCAGCCAACACAGGGTGCAAGGCAGGAAACAAACCCTGGGCAGGGCACAAGCCCACCACAGGGCACACACACACACCTACACACCAAGCACACACTAGGGACAATTTAGGATTGCCAATTCACCTAACCTGCATGTCCTTGGACTGTGGGAGGAAACCGGAGCACCCGGAGGAAACCCATGCAGACACGGGGAGAATATGTAAACTCCACGCAGGGAGTACCTGGGAACCACTGCGCCACCGTGCAGCCCACTACAGGTATGTCCCTTTTCAAATACTGTATGTCCCGGACACGACCCAGCACCCTCCTGAACATCCAAAACACACAGTGACAAATCATATGCAACGTACTATACTATACTAAACTTCCTTTTTTTAAGATTTAAAAACATAGTGACTCTTGGACAATTGGTAAAGTGGGTTCATTTCCAAATTCTTCTTTATTTTACTTTTGGCTAAAGGCCCACTCACTTTACAGTTAGCCTGATTGTCTGTGAGCTCCCAAGTAGTTAAAGGATATAACCAATCTTTAGATAAATTGGTTATAGATTTGGTAGGTACTCTAGACAGTCATTTCCTGAATATGCTAGGGGTTTGGCAAAAGATTATTAATTTGATAGAATGGAATAGGAATAAGAGAGTGGGGGTTATAATGCATGGATGGGTGAATAACAATTGGATAGAGGGACAGAGGATGGATGCTGGGATAACCTTGAAGGAACCTGATCCTAATTAATCCTAATTATTCCACAACTGACACTCCTAACAAGATCAATAACCACAAAACAATTATTAGTCTAGGATAAGATCCCTGAGGTTAAAGTGGACCTAGGACAACCAGAAAAAGTTTGTGGAAGTATAATAAAATTCAGTAGTACGGAATTGGTGGTAATGGATGGAATTTTAGACAGTCTGACATTCCCAAACCCTAACCTTAAAAAAATTAAATGGGACTCTAAGGTTAATCCTGCACAAGTAGACTTGGAGGTGGAATTGGATTCCCTTATTCATAACCCTAATGTATTACTCACCTTCGGGAGTATAATATAAATATCCATAGTTTAGAACAATTTGGGGGACAGAATTAATTAGGGTTGATACGGGGGAAGGGGATAGAATGGTAGGACAAGAGGGTGAAATTGTTTTCAGGATGGAACAGTTACAAACAGAGATGGACATAATACAGAGGGAAGGAGAAGATAAGGGAGAGACAGATATTATCCCAATAGTAGTAACATATTCACACCAGGCAGAACAGGTTTTAAGGGGTATTTAAACACATTTTAGGAAATTACAAGAAATATTGGAACCCTTACACAATTTTTGACTTATTAGAAGAAATAAGAATTTGAGGGACATATTGTTACATGCCTCTTGTACTATAAAAATGCACAATAAATTTGCTTGGATTATTCCATTTAAAAATAAAAAAATAATTCAGAATGAGAAATAGAATTACCAATTTTCCAGAATTTCACACTAAACTCTCAAAATTGTATTTATGGTATCCAGTGTGCTGAGTGTAAATTGCTATACAACGGTGAAACAAAGAATTTATTAAGAGCCAGTTTTATACAACATCTTAGACTGATAGAGACTCAAACTAAACAAACAGTACTATATCAGCATTTACAACAGAATCATAATCCTGTGATGTTTGGCTTATCACACGAGAAATATTGGAATAAAACAGTATGATTAAAAAAGAAGAGAGAATGGGTAGAGCAGCTTAGTACATTTTTTTCCCAATGGATTAAATGAAAGATAGTGGAGTAAGATTCTGAGACAATAAAATTTATCTTATTATATTTAAACTAGGTGTGGAAACGCGTGCTGGAAAAAGCCCAGGGTCCTAGAAACTATTGAAATCGTCAGAAAAAAAATGGAACTGTAGAGATGTCAGGTAATTGAAAGGAACTACTCTGGGCATCTCTCTCCTAGGAGGATTCGTTTTGCCGACGTGCCCGCATCGGTTGTGCATTAGAGGCGGGAGGAAATGTAAAAGGGATACTACTTTGCCAATGTTAGCGGCTAAGCAACCTTGTCTTTCTTCTGAGGTTTCATTTTGCTGACGTGTTTGTCTTATTAGCAGCTAAGCGAATTTTCTGTTTCCTCGGAGGTGGAGCCCTTACCCCGACTCCACCTCTCACTTCCAGGCTGGACAGACACACACACCTCCACGCATAGATGTTTATATATAAGATTCTAAATAAAAGGTCAGTGTACTCATGCACAGCTGCAATGCAAATATCCCCTACCCCTAACCCTATCCCTTTTCAGGCTTTCAATGCTTTTTTCACATCCCAAAAAAATTGGACACTGTTGGCTTGAAATTATCAGTTGTGAGAGGTCATATGTACTGATTCTGTGTTTTGATTCCCATTGGCCTATCAGGAAGTGACCTCTGATTCATATATAAATAAAAAAATATTATTGTCATGCTTTTACAAAAATGGTTGTAAAACATTTGAGGATGCATGGGAAGGATAGACTGAGGAAGTTTTCTTTTTGGGGGGGTGGTCTCCCTTGGAAATTTTTGAATTCACTGACACATTTTAAATAAACAATGGGGTTGTGCTATGCATCTCCAGAACTTGGAGACATAAGGAGTAGTTTTGGCGCCCCTGTGACACGGTGCCACTAGGCCATTGTCTACTCAGCTTATTCCTAGAACTGGCCCTGCTCTCTGTGTCAAACTAAGTGGGCATTATAAAGTCTCACTCAATGATCTTGCAACACTATCACACCAGATTGTTCAAATGTGACCCCTAAAAAACCTTTTAGTGTATGCCTGCATCTGATAAGTTATTGGTACGAGTGAGTCAATTAAGTAAAGTAAAACTTTCCTAAGACTTTATAAAATCACAAAGTGAACATCTGCCCTAAGCTGATTCTTAATTAGCACCACAACAGGGTGGATATTTAAGCAATAATATACATATTTCTTTATTGGAAAAGGTTTTTACTGATTAGAATTGTTTTTTTGTAATTTAATCTGTGAATGAAGATTAGCCAATGCAGCCTTCGAGATGCTTGTGAAGAGTGTAAAGATCACATGTGTTCTGTAAGAGAAAAAGGAGTCAAAGAATTCTCAAAGAAAAGACAACTGAGAATTGACCTGTCCTTCGTCTACTGTGTAGCACAAATTTGGACTCAAAATAACACTTTTGGGGTGGTGATCCAAAAGCCGGTGTTGTGGTGTTGGAATAGATAACAATGTCATTGAGGTATACAGCACTATAGGCATTGTGGGGTTGCAGCAGGTTGTCCACCAGATGCTGAAAGGTCACAGGGGCCCTGTGTAGCTCAAAGGGTAAGACACAGTATTAAACACAGTCTTTTCCTTTGAAAAGAGTTCATCAGGGGAATGCCAGTAGGCCTTCATTATGTCAAGGGTGGACAGATGTTGGGCACTATCCAAGCCTTCCAAGAGGTTATCTGCCCTCAGCATGGGGTAGGCATCAAATGGGAGACCTGGTTCAACCAATGGAAGATGCTAAAGAAGCACCAACTTCCATCAGGAATAGTGATCAGTACAATAGGGCTACTACCAGGGGATGTGCCTTTCTTTAGTGATGCCGAAGACTAGCATATGTTGGATTCCAAGTTCCACTTCAGCTCTTTTCAACTCCTGGAGCCAGTAAGGATATTGCTTCCTCTGGGGTTTGAGGTTGTCCCCATAATTAAGCTCTTCAGTGCCCCTGCATATCCAGGGCATAAGGAGGTTTACATGGTAAATATGTTTGTGGGGAAGCCAGTTGGGCTGGAAAACCAAATATTCTACCAGACCTCCTAGGGGACATGCCAGTGAAATGTGAGGACCAAGACCATCACTCTAACCCTCAGGTGGAAATCACGTAAGTGTGAACCCTGATCATATAACTTGGTCTGGATGTGGTTCACTGACTTCAGCTGTTCCCTAAACGGGATCTGCAGCTTCATAAAGCAGTCGTAACAGTGGTGTAGTTGAGAATGTTGTGGGTGAAGGACAATGCTTCTTCCTCCTATCCCTGTTGAATCAGATCAAGTAGCTCCTAAAGCTGTGTCAAAGTTCAAACATGGAAAAACCTGTCAAGGCCTGAGGCACGTCCTGGAATGTGAAGAGGATGAGCAGTAGGAGCTGTTCCAAGTTCCTCCCATCTCTAGGTACCACCCTCTTCAGCATCTGTTTGTGCATTTGGTTGAACCATTCCACTAAGCGATCAGTCTGGGGGTGGTACACATTCGCTTTAAGGTGGGTGATGCACAACAGCCTGGTGACCACCCTGAAGGTCCTCGAAATGAAGGGTGTCACCTGGGGTTTCAGAATTGCATAATGACCCCCACCAGTTCCCCGGCATTTGTTTTGGAGTTGGCCAGGTGCAAGTGAACAGAGTCTAGATAGCGTGTGGCATAGTCCACCAAGACAAGGATGTACTTATGACTCCCTGCTGAATGTTTGAGCGGTCCGACTATTTCCATGCCGATCCACACAAATGGAATATCAATAATTGGCAGGCAGGCTAGAGGTGCATGGTCTTTCTGGTGAATTGGGGTTAACTGACACTCCTAACAAGATCAATAAGCACATGACTAGAGCAGCGCACCTCCTCATGCACGCTGCGCCAACAGACACATGCTTCAATGTGTGCAGTAAGGTTTTTATATGCCCTAAATGAGTCCTTAATCAATATCCAAATATGCAAAAATTTGCAAAGTCAAAAAAGTAGCTGAGGTCAAAACCAAACAGATTTATAAGCAAAGCTAAAATGAGAATGAAATCAAGATAAAAGTTTTAAAGTCGCAAAAGAAGATATGCATGTTTTCCACAAACTTACAGTAGATAGAAAATGGCAGATGAGATGGCCATTTAACCTCTCAACAATCAACCCCTCAAAATCATAACCCTTGCAGCCATGCTCCTAGCAATCAGGATCCACTTCATGGCATTGAAATTCATAAAATGGCAACTCCCAACAAAAAGCAAAATGCTATTGAGGCAAAGCGCAAATAAACTATTAGATCCTCATGAATGCATTAAACCTGAAATCTGAGTTAAGAATCCAGTTTCCAGATATAATTAGTCAGAAATTATTCAGGATAAAGCATACAAGCTTTATGAAAACAACCAATCACAACAACTTTATAGTTATTTGGTTTTGTGTTGAGAAACAGAGACTGAATAACACTAAAAATTGTGTCATGGAGCCCATATCATTTGAAAGGAATTTAGTCCAATACTTTAGAAATGAATACAAGAGTAATTGTTAATAAATAAGAGTTACTCTGGGAAAATGACAGAGGAACTGAATATATCATTAATTTGCTTGTTCTTTAATTTTATGCACAGTACATTATTTTATACTCAATATTTTAAAAAGCCTCTGAGAATAATATCAAAGGACAGGAGCAATAAATGAGAAATAAGAAATTGACTGTAAAAACTAATAAAAGGAAAAAAGCTATGCAAATAATATGGAGAATACCTAATTTAAGAATCTCTACTTAGCAATGAAGACAGCATTAGAAACCTGATTTCCCTGCTTTCATAATCTGTAATTGTGAATCAGGTAATTTTAGCAAAGACATACATTTCTGTGCAACTGCAAATTCTAATTTTGATTAAACATCAATTATGTATGAATGTAAATTAACTGGTGTATAATATAGCAAAAATATATGTAAAACATCATTTTAATGTTAAATGCTATAATGAAATAGCAGATTTTATTAAGGCATATTGATGTATATGAAAGAGTTGCATTTGTTTTAAGCTACCAGTAAAGCTGATTCAAATCTCTGATTACATGATAATAGATAAAATAGTCATTAGTCTTGAAACAAGCTCATCTTTAATTGCATGCATAAAATAAAGGAACAATGAGAGTATCTATAATGTATACTGCCTGGAGAACCCACAACAAGTAAGCTGTATAAAATATACTGAGATCACAATGTGTTATTTAAGAAATATTGCATGTGTGCTTGAATTAAACATGAGTTTTTAAAACAGCATAAACTTATTTTGTTATTTTTTAAATGAACATCTGTTTCGTTAATCTTTCAAAAACATTCAGTTTTGTCATAAATGTCAACAAATTACAAAATTCTTGCCAGAAACAAGATTAGTTGCAGAGAGTCTGGCTAGATGGGGACATTAAGTTCTACTTATTATCTTGACGATGCAGTGAACATCTTCCTGCTGTTGATATATTCTTGACAAGCTTTTTTGGCCTTTAAATTATTTATTACAAGTTTAAACTAATATAGTGCACATGATTTATTTTGTGACATTTCTCTTTGTAGTTATTGCTTTATGCTAATTAGGAAAAAACAACACAAGAAATTTGGAATCTTGTTAGACTGTAGAAAGTTAGAGAAAATATTTTGAAGTCACTTCATTTTTCTGCTGTAACTATACAATAAGGTACAAGGAGTTTGCCAGTCCTGGTGTTGGAAGCCTATTGTGTCTGTTTTTTAAACAAAAATAATGTGGATCTCAAATTCTCAGATAATTCTTGGAATTTTGCAAAAACTCAAACAACAGCAGTTGACAACTTTACAATGTTGTATATGGGGATGTGCAGTTGAGATTCTAAATACATCAATTTAATTAATTTAAACTCAAATACTTTTCAGTAATGTAGAGCTCATTTGCAAAGAAAGCCTGTAAATTAAATATGGGTTGCCAAGACTACGAATCAGAATCATCAGCTCAGCCAGCAATCACTATTAGTAAAGTGTTATCTTTTTATCTGGTAGCCCCCCTGTCAGCTTTAGGGGACTAATTAATTGTATATGTATCAACTCAAAGCAGGCAAGCCAATGTAACAGCTCACTGCTTGTGGCATAACTGTACTCAAACCTTTAATTTTCATAAGTTAAAAAAGTGTTATAAGAGTTTGTTATATCAAAAGCCATTTAATGTCAAAAGTATGAAATCTACTTTACAAAAAGCTGCTCACACTTTCATATTCTAAAGTGGAAAACAAAATGAAATACAAAGTGATTAATCATTTTCTGATGTGGGGTGATATTGCTAATCCTCACATGAATGATTAATTGCCAATCTCCCCATTAGCATCGCACCTGCACAGTTACCCTGATCTCCTACACCATCAAAGCAAAACGCAGTTCTTCTAAAAGCAATATTAAGTTGCCTTTTCTCAATCTGCCACATTCCCCTAGACACACCATGTAACAATAGGTGTTTCCTGAAATTTCTGAAAGAAAGGTTTTGTATATTTGAGTATTTGTCATGGTAGCAAAGCAGTTCATACTGCTACATTCTCCCTGTACCATATGGGGCTTTCCTCTCCCATTTTAAAAGATGTGCATGTTCGGTTAATTTGTGTCTCTAAACAGGTCTGGTTTATGTTGCCTGAGGCTGTTTAAGTGAGTGTTCCCTTGGGATGACCGACAATCGATTATGGCTCAATTCCTGCTTTGTGTTCAGTGCTGCCACACTAAGGCTGCAGACTCCTGTGGCTTTGTAGTTGACTAATTGGGTTAGGAAGCATGTATGAATATACAGCAGCAAACTGGTCAAAATGTAGTAGCCTCCAAGTTTGTGTCTTAATCCAGATATTTAAGCATTGTCTTTTATTATAAAAATATTTTCAATATTTACATGAGCTTCTGTCTAGCAAAGTGTTCCCATTTGACACCCTCTGTGAATTAACTGTACTCCAAGGCCTGTATGTAAGAAGTTTATACATTCTTCCCATATCTGCATTAGTTTACTCAGGGTAATTCATCTTTTTCACCACATTTACAGAGATGCACAGGGCATTTCATAACATTAAGGTAATTTTTCTTTTGTCTGTTTTGTATTTCACCTGCTTTTATGTGAAGAAACTGTATTATCTTATTCTTGATCTGATTTTTTTTACCATTATGGTCATAGGTTACCTAAAAAAGAGAACATAACAAACAGGAAGGGTATCAACGACAACAGGCTATTCAGACAGCCTTAGTTCATTAATCTCTATTCACCAAATTCTGTGTCTGTGTCAGAATTTTCCAAAAGTAGTAATCTCATTTCTACTGCAGTGGTAGGTGATTCAATGTATCTATTGTTCTCTTTGTCAATAAATAATTTTGAATGTTTGTGCAAAATTTATACTTAACCAACTTGTAAAATAATAGCTGGCATCTATCTTACTCATTCCAAAAATAATTTTAGCACCTCTATCATGTCATGTCTATCTCTGATTGCTTAAACTAGAAGATTTTAATTTGTCAATATTTCTTCTGAGTGCATCCCCCACAATCCCAGTATCATCCTAGTAGACCATTTCTGGACTTTCTCTATTGCTGATACATATATATATATATATATATATATATATATATATACTATACAGTGTATATATATATATATATATATATATATATATATATATATATATATATGTTTTTGGAAATATGAAGGACAAAACAACACACAGCATAAAACGGCTTAATCATAACCTCCCTCCTTGTTTCTTTGTACTGTGGAGGCAACGGAAGATGACACAGTGAGTGTCAGAGCCCTCTTTTGGCCCATGGTGGCATTACATACCTGGGAGGAACCCGGATGATGACCTTCTGACATGCATACATGACACTTGTTAGCTTTTCTTATCTAACACATTTGTATAAACTAAAAAGAGCAGTGGCCCCAACAATCATTCTTATGGGACTCACACTTTTAACATTACCTAAATCCAGTATGGAATTGTGTTGTGTTCAGTTGTAGTTTCTGCTAGAAGCATTGACAACTATGTTGACCACCAAGGGGATTGGTCATGCTAGGATGTGCATTGCAAGATGGTCTGCACATCTTCTGTCATTTAACTATGATGTAATATATCGTCCATGTTGTCTGAATGTTCCTGCTGACTGCCTGTCTCGTCTGCCCTTATCTGCTGCTCCTGCAGCTGCTGACGATGCTGAACCAGAGTTTGTCATCCTCCTTTCTGTGGCATGTAAGACATTGTCTCCTGCTGACTTGGAATCTGCTTGTGCTGAATGTCTAGACCTCACTAAGCTACGTACACAGATTGCGCTGAGCTGGCCTCCTTCTCCAAAGGCTTTGGATGCTGATCTACTGCCATACTACAAGCTCCATCTGAAACTTTCTGTCAGTGACAACTTTGTGTTTCGTGGTTCACTTCTGATTGTGCCAGCTAGTCTTCATACTAATTGCAATTGCACACCAAGGTGTGACACGCATCAAACAACAACTCAACGAACTTTACTGGTGGCCAAAGATGGACAATGATATTTGTATTGCCATTAGTTCTTGTCAGACATGCCAGTTAAATGACAAAACAGCTCATCCACCTTTGCTCCTTTACAGCCTATGCCTTTTCCAGATGGCCCATGGAAAAAAGTAGTTTTGGACATTGCATGGGAGTGTAGATATGCCTTGAACCTGACTGATTACCACAGTAAGTGGCTGGAAGTAGCCTTCATCCCTTCCATAACTACTGCTAATGTACTTACATTCCTGTCTTCAGCTTTCAGTCACCATGGTAAACCCGCGAGTCTGGTGACAGATAATGGGGTTCAGTTTACCTCTGCTGCTTTTGCTGCTTTTCTGGAGGAAAGACAGATTTAACACCACCACTCCTCACTGTATTACCCTGCTACCAATGGAGCTGTAAAGACATTCAATTGGGTACTGAAACATACAATTCAACTAGTTATTCAAGAACACTGCCCCTGGAAAGCTGCCATTACCGACTTTTTGCATGTCTAGCATGCTACTCCACACGCAACTACTGGTGTTTTTCCATTTGAACTCCTTCATGGTTGACGGATGCGCACAAAATTGACTGTACTACCACCTACTTCTTCAGGTATACAGTCTGCCAATGATGTTTGTACCACAGTCGAACAACACCAAAACAGAATGAAGGTCTACACAGATGCCAAATGGGGTGCTCGTTCAACTTGTTTCAAAACAGGGGATAAGGTGGGAGTATTTAAAAATGTAGAAAATGAGTCTTGAATAAAAAGAATTTTGTTGTTGGATTGAATATCAGTGTCTGCCTGTCATAAAATAAAGAAGTTAACGTTGTGAGTTACCCATGACAGGCTAATTATTTTATTTTTCTCTGGTCACAACAAACTGTTCCTTGCTCCATGATTAAGTTCTTCTTATATTTAAAGGTGAATAAAACATCTTCACTCTGCTGCTTGAATTTCAGCTTCTTTAGTTTAAACACTAATATAGCAATATTACCTTATCAGGTCCTTTTTAAAAATCAAGATAAGTGTTAAAGGGATATATATCTATGAGACCCAAAACTAAAGCATAAAATATGACAAATGTATGTTTTATTTTTAGATCAATTTTCTCTCTAAAGTATTTTAAAAAGTAAGAGCTAAACATCTCATCTTATATATTATTGCTTGTTAAGTTTCTGTGTTTCACACTGTTCATAGTACAGAAGAAATATTAACTTGTATTTTCAAGGACATCTTAAAGTCATGTGAAGGAGGAAATGCTGTTACTCTGTTGCTCAATTTAAGTGCTGCTTTTGACATTATTTACCTTACTATTCTATTACACAGGTTTGAAAATTATATTGGGCTTTCAGGAACTGCCCTTTTGTGTTTTAGTTTAACCTTATCAAATCGTTTTCATTCTGAACAGAAATGTCATGATAATAAAGGCCATTACATTATGCAATTAGATATGGAGTGCCTGAGGGCTCGGTATTGAAACTGGTACTGTTTCCACTTTACATACTACAGTACATAAGATTCATTTTCATTTTTATGCAGATGATACTCATGTCTTTACTTCTGATCAAATAACATTTCTTCTGTTGTGTCCTTAATTTTGTCAGTGAAGTAAAAGATTGTCCTTTCTTGTCCTTAAGCACACAAAATACAGAAATGTTACTACTTGGTGCTAATAATAGAGATGTTAGTTTTTCTGAAATAAGATATAACATAGGTGTCAACTTTTAAACATTTGTGTGCCTTTTCTAAACACATTTCCATTTCTGAATGAGCATATAACATAGGTATAATTTTAAACATTAGTTTCCCCTTTTATTAAACACATTCCCACACTATCTGAAACCTCTGTCTTCCAGCTATAAAAATAGGAAAATTAAGTCATTTTTTAAATATATATGATTGTGATGATAGAGGTTTGCAGTGCTGCTGAATTTAAATAAATAATCAGAAGTCCCAGAGTGTGTAGGTGGACGTGGGAACATGCATGTGCAGCTCCGAGGTTGATTGGGGTGCTTGGCTGATTGCACAGTCACATGCAGATGAGAACAGATCATTCAAGTGCTTCATTCATACCTCGGAGCAGGTGGTGGCAGCACCTGCACCTGATTGGTGCTATAAAGGAAGCTTGTATGGTAAAATCGAGGGGGAAACAGTGGAAGAATAAAATGGAGAGATAAAAGAAGAGAACAGAAGGTTAAAGGAAAGGAAAGAGGAAGATGGCAAAATTGCAGGGGAGCAGGTGCTGTAGGAGAGTAGTCAGGCAACCAGGAAAGCGAGTCCAGGAACAGGAGGCTGTGTTGTTGGAGAGTAGGCAGGCAACCGGGAAAGTGAGTCCAGGAAGAAGAAGCTGTGGCTGGTGCTCAAGGTGGGGAGAGGAGCAGTAGCAACCAAGCATTCCATGTGGATTCCCACTGAAGGCTAAGGGACAGCAGGCAGGAGAAAGGAGCATGGCTTGGCGTGGCACCCCACAGACACTGAGGGACTGGTGGGCAAAGACCCGAGCAGGTTTGAAAGGTGATTTTGCATGTCAGGAGGACATTTCCTCTTGCTGCAAGGTCCCATCCAGGATAAGCAGAGGAGATTCTGCCTTGTATGTTTACCTCATTTTATAGGCTTATTTATTGGATTTTAACCTCTGCATAACCAGTGTGATTTTAGGGATTATTTATTTATTGTATATAGAACACTTTACTTTGGGACTTTGTTTTAATTAAAAGCTCTTGAGCACTTGCACCTATTCTTGCCGACTGTGTGTGTGTCTTCATTTTTATCCTGGGTTTCATTCAAGCTGCCAGGGACTGTGGAGCCAACCTAGACATTCATAAAAATATGAATACATTTATTTAAGGATTTATGTTTGGAAAAATAATTCTATGTGTTGATTTCAGTTAATTCACAATGCTACGAGGATCAGTATATTTAGGAATAGGACAATATCACTCCTGTCTATTTTCTTTTACACTTGCTTTTAGTCTAGTTTTGTGCTGATTTTAAATCCTCCTTCTAATATATAAAGCTGTAAGTAGCTTGGGCCCTGTTTATTTAAAATAACAAATCAATGCATTCATACTGGAGTATAGTTTATTATCTCAAGATGATGGTCTTTTAGAGGTTTTAAGGATAAACCAAGTCACTGTGGGATCCTTATCAATCCTTAGCTACAGGACCTTAAAGTTGTGGAATGGTCCACTTGCTTGATTATGGATTGCACCATTATTCCCAGAATTTAAATCTAGGGTAAAGAATCACAATTTAGGTTATCATATTGTGTGACTAGAGCTACTTGGTTAGGTTGTTCATATTTCAGATCTATTTGTTATTATATGTATACAAAATAAAACAGTGGGGCTCATTATTGATTATTATTGACTCTTCTCTGTTCTGTTTCTCTTCTCAGTATTCTGCCATGGCATTTGCTGCCCTTGATATATAGGCAAGCTACTGCAATCCAGTGGGAGCCTTGACATTCAATGAAATTCAGTCCACTACTAACTTTTATATTTTTCAGAATATTCTGTTGATATTGTAGAAAACCCAGAGTAGTAAAGGAGAGTCACTGTTATACATCTCAAAATTTTGACAGTTGTATGTCCTGCCCCCCTCGCATTTCCGGTACCCACCAGATGCCAGCTGGTTAATGGCTGTTCCCACGCTCTGGTCTCTGCCTGTTGTCGGGGTGATGTTTGACAGGCTTCGGACCATTTTTCAGTTGTCCGAATGACATTGGTCAGCCAGTCTTGTCCTTTGTCCTAGAAATGGGGCTGGTCAATTTTGTAAGCCGAGACGGACCTTTGGGGACCTGAAAGGTGTCAAAAGGTACTGTAAGTCAGCAATGGGGCGGAGCAGGCATCCTGCTCCTAAGTGCGTACAGAGCTGGTATGTGTACAGAGAGTACAGACAGCATGTGTGACAGACCCAGAGACAGAATGTACAAGAAAGTTTTAGAGAGAATCTATTACACAGCCAAGGAACCTGGCAGTACAGTCCAAACACACCATGGGCATCCCGTTACCTCACCCACCTTCCAAAATCATAAAGTAGAAGATACCAAGGTGTTTTAAAAACAATAACTTTATTGAATGATTCAAGGAAGCACACAGTTTGCATCCTTTACCTGATGAACCTACCCAACCCATCTGTTATAAATGATACATAAAGGAGAGAAAAAAGACACCAAACTGGCTTAACCCTCAATGGTTCCTTGGGGTGCGTTCTGCACCCCCTGGCCATTTCTATGGCTACTACCATGTTATTATTAAAATTTCAGCAGTTATCCTCTAGGACATTGTAAGTGCACTAGTTTTTCATACGGTCATGCATAAAATGATAGAAAAAGTGTTAACGTCAATTATCGCTGGCATATTTTCATCGGGGGTGCAATATGCACCCCCAAAAAAACTTAATTTTTGACAGACGTCTGTGGAGATTCTCAGCTATCCAAGTCATGGTTATCCTAAAAAAGAGTTATGCTGGACTTTGTTTCCATCCAGAGTGCTTTCTCAATTCTAACTGATTGGTTGGCAAAGTTAAAAGAACTGCATTGTAGGTGGATTGGGAGGACAACTGATTCAAATGAACGACCGTCGTTGAACAGAGGCGGTGACCTTATACATAATCTATCACTGACCTACAATGCAGTTCTTTCAACTTTACCCAGACGGTTCCACAGTCGTTCACGCTGGGAGGATGACTGGTTCAAATAAACGACCGTCGTTGAACAGAGGAGGTGACCTTAGACATAATCTATCACCCACCTACAATGCGGTTCTTTCAACTTTGCCCAGACGGTTCCACAGTCGTTCACACTCGGCCTCAGGTGGTATCAGTGAAACACATGAAAGCCAGGGGGAACAAAAACAACCTGTTTGTTGCCACATTACGAAAATACTATATTCCAGGAACAGACATAACGGTAGAAGAACAACTAGTCCCATTCAGAGGACGATGTCCATTTAGGCAGTACATTCCCAGTAAGCCTGCGAAATATGGGATAAAGGTGTGGTGGTGCTGTGACAGTGCCACATCTTATCCACTGAATGCAGAGGTCTATCTTGGGCGGCAACCGAATGAAGTCAGAGATCATGATCAGGGTGCACGTGTTGTGAAAGCAATGGTATCACCTTGGTACAAAAGTGGTCGTAATGTAGTGGGAGATAACCTGTTTACAAGCGTTGCACTGACAGAAGAATTGCTTACACAGGGTATGACCTATGTAGGAACGATGCGCAAGAATAAACGAGACATTCCTCTGAGCATGATAGCAAAAAACAGAGACGAATTTTCTTCAATCTTTGCATTTGATGGCAACAAAACTTTGGTATCATATGTCCCCAAAAAAGGAAAGTCGGTCATCCTTTTGTCGACAATGCATCACGACAAGGCTGTTGATGGTCTGAAACAAAAACCAGAGATCATCCTTCATTATAATGCTACTAAGAGCGGCGTAGATAACATGGATCATTTGGCCTGCATCTACTCTTGCAAACGAAAAATCAACAGGTGGCCAATGGTCCTGTTTTTCAACATGCTTGACACAGCTGCCATTGCCAGTTTCGTGATCTGGATGTGCAATAACCCTGATTGGAACAAGTCATCCAAAGCGATACGTCGTCGCCAGTTCATCGTGAGTCTCGGGGAGTCTCTTGTCGAGCCACTGATTAAAAGACGTTTGGACAATGCAGCCCAGCTCAGAAGACCGATCATGGATGCAATCCAACTTCTAGAGCTGGACTCTGGAGAACTAGAAGCAGGAACTGAGAGACCAGCTAAAATGAAGAAGACACAGGGACGTTGTCACCTGTGCCCGCGTGAGTTTGACAGGAAGACACGCAAATTCTGTGATAAGTGCTCTAGGCCTGCTTGTCCAGCACATTCTGTCAATAAATCAAATGTACTTTGTGACAAATGCATATAACTTTAGACATGTCATTTGCAGAAATCTTAAACGTTTGCATCTAAAAGGTGTGATAATATATATTTTACAATCTTATTAGAACATTGGAATTAAAATGGCACTTACATCGCGGCAGTGAAGGGGTTGGCTAGACGGAATGTGCATTATATGACCAGTCCCCTCCGCTAACCCCCCACTGCCGCAACCCCATTAACTGCACTATTTCACTGCATAAGCTGTGTATGCATCATGCACTTACCTAATAAACGCATCTTAACTTTAGTTCATTGAATTTGAGCTTGGTACCATTGAATTATATATACCAACGAATAGGGGTGCAATTTGAACCCCAAGGACCTGGAATGTAACTTTCTAACAAGGACCCATTGAGGGTTAAAACAACAGGTTTTATTGAAGCAAAATTCCAAACATGGCAAAATAAGACGTGGTCTTCACTTTCAGAGTTACACACTGTGTGCTATACATTAAAATTGTTTAAAAGGTTTGAATAAAAGCAAGAGTAACAGCAGTAAAATATTCACTCAAGCTTGTTTGTATACAGATTAGCAACTCATTTGAAAAGAACCAAAACACAGGAATTGTATACATGTATGAGAACACAAATCAAATAGCAAACCAGGTCCCAGCCCAACGTGACACGTAATACAACCTATAGAAGGATTTCTCCTTATATTATGTCTGCTAGAAAAAGATTCATTATGACAATAATTGGTCGCTCAGTCACCTGGTGTCTTTTTTCTCTCCTTTATGTGTTTAGCTCTGTTGAACAAAAATGTGCTGAATGTCAAGAGAACAAATGCATACCAGATGGACACATTTGTAATATTTGGTTTACTAAACCAATCATTGCATGTGGACATTGCTTATTTATGCTCCAAAGGGCTACAAAGAATAGAATTGTGTCCTGTGTGTGTGCTTTGCTAAAAATGTATAATTTCCCTTGTTTTCGTAAAGCAATCAAGAATGATGTGGATGATGTTATAGCTGAGTTTGAGGAGGGAGAGATACCCATTGATGCTTCGCACAACTTATTCAGCCTGTGAAGACCAGCTTTTTGTGGTCGTTTTCTGTTCCAAACAGAGAAAATAGGCTTGCATAATTTAGTGAGGCTTACGCCCTGCTCGGGGTTTGTTTCCTGCCTTGCGCCCTGTGTTGGCTGGGATTGGCTCCAGCAGACCCCCGTGACCCTGTAGTTAGGATATAGTGGGTTGGATAATGGACGGATGGATAATTTAGTGAAGTACAGGCATATAAAACATGTGCTGGCTTAAACACTTTATTTAGGGGTATTACTGGCTCACTGATGGGTTGGGACCAGATTTGCAATTTGATTTGTGTTCTCATACATGTATACAATTCTTGTGTTTTGCTTCTTTTCAAATGAGTTGCTAATCTGTATACAAACAAGATTGAGTAAATATTTTACTGCTGTTTCTCCTGCTTTTATTCAAATTTTTTAAACAATTTGAATGTATAGCACACAGTATGTAACTCTGAAAGTGAAGACCACGTCATATTTTGCTATGCTTGGAATTTTGCTTCAATAAAACTTGTTGTTTTAAGCCAGTTTGGTATCTTTTTTCTCTCCTTTATGTATCATTTATAACAGATGGGTTGGGTAGGCTCATCAGGTAAAGGATGAAAACTGTCTGTGTCCTTGAATCTATACTAATAAAAGGCAAAGCCCTCACTGACTCACTCACTGACTGACTGACTGACTGACTCATCACTAATTCTCCAACTTCCCATGTAGGTAGAAGGCTGAAATTTGGCAGGCTCATTCCTTACAGCTTCCTTACAAAAGTTGGGCAGGTTTCATTTCGAAATTCTACGCGTAATGGTCATAACTGGAAGGTATTTTTCTCCATTTACTGTAATGGAGTTGAGCTTGACCGCCGTGGGGGCGGAGTTTCGTGTGACATCATCACGCCGCCCACGTAATCACGTGAACTGACTGTCAACGCACTATGTAGAAAACCAGGAAGAGCTCCAAAATACGCTGAAGAAAACATGCATTATATAATTGAGAAGGCAGCGAAACAATAAGAAGCGAGCGAGTGACATATACTACCATATTCATCATTGCAGCTACTTCGGAAACAAAGCAAGGTATAAACCTAAACTTTAAATTAAGTTAATAGA
>JANRMT010062807.1:62308395-62376670 GCA_026402145.1 Polypterus bichir lapradei | reverse complement strand
GTATTTATTGCTGGTGACCTGTCTATCGTAATGGCTGTAACATATGTGATATCGGAGACACTCAATATCTTTAAAATAATATTTAGGTTTTACTGTATATAAACAGTGTGTGTTTATATACATAATTTCAATGAATCTTACCTAATATCTAAGAGAATACAAAGGGATTATGCTGTATAACGCTGCGGGGAATATTTATAAACAGTGCGGGAGAGTTTATAAGGGCTTAAAATATATAAAAATAACCATACAAACATATGGTTTCTACTTCGCGGATTTTCACCTATCGCGGGGGGGTCTGGAACGCAACCCCCGCGATGGAGGAGGGATTACTGTATATATATATATATATACATATACACACACACACACATATATATATATATATATATATGTGAGAACAACACTCATATCAATGACAAAACAATTACATTAACAATCATGTTACGTTATTTTTAAAATTTTTCCTTTTCTTTTTCATACCTTCTTTAACACACTACTTCTCCGCTGCGAAGCGCGGGTATTCTGCTAGTCATTCAATAAAGTTATTGTTTTTAAGACACCTTGGTATCTTCTACTTTATGATTTATTTTATAAAGGGTATGGTTTTGGAAGGTGAGGTAACGGGATGCCCATGGTTTGTTTGGGCTATACTGCCAGGTTCCTTGGCTGTGTAATAGATTCTCTCTAAAACTTTCTTGTTTCTCTGTACTCTCTGTATACACACTGGCTCTGTACGCACTTAGGACCAGGATGCCTGCTCCACCCCATTGCTGACTTTCCTTTTGACACCTTACAGTTCCCCGAAGGTCCGTTTTGGCTTACAAAGTTGACCAGCCCCATTTCTAGGACCAAGGCCAAGACTGGCTGACCAATGCCATTCGTACAACTGACAAATGGTCCGATGCCTGTCAAATATTGCTCCGACAATGGGCAGAGACCAGAGCATGGGAACGGCCATTAACCAGCTGGCATCTGGTGGGTACCGGAAATGCCACGGGGGCGGGACATACACCTGTCAAAATTTTGGGATGTATAACAGTGACTCTCCTTTACTACTGCCCAGGAAGAGGGAGCAATCTCAAAACTGTGACTTTGTCTGTTTGAGCCAACCATTTACATTAAAGAAGTTTGGTTAGATGGAAAAAAAGGAGAGCAGTGACATCTCCGAAGCATCAAGCATATTGCAGAGACTGATTTCATCACAAAGAACAAAATAATAGGGAAAAAGAAAAACAAGAGCAGTGATATCTGCTGAGATTCAAGCACATCATAAAGGGTGATTAAGTGACGCACACTGAGAAAGAATAAGCAGACAAGCACATAAACAAGCAAGGGTCATTTGGTTTTGAATGGTGTAAAACTCACTTAGCACTAGAATTACCAAAACCTACGAAAAAACTCGTAATCCCAGCTCACCTTAAACCCCTTTGCACCTCTCCGTCAGCGTCTTTTGTGTTGTAAATGTGTTGATAAGCCCAAGCAGTAAGCAACCTGCTATCCCATCCCCCCACCAACGTAGAAAGGGCAGAAAGTTCTCTCAGCTCAAGTCTGTTTACCTGTTTACCTGCGTGTGAGTTGCCTGGAGTTGTATAGGGTAAATAATATATGTATTTTCTTTTTCTGCAGTTATATTCTTGAATAAAAGCACACTTGTTTTGTTATATGTGTATCTTTTGTGAAAGTGTTTATTTGATATTTGGACTTCACACATACACTTCATGCCTACATTTTGTCAATTATTATTAAAACATGAAAAATGTTACTTTTTTAAGGATGTGTTTACATAGATTGTTGTAGACACGGAACACACATATAATGTATGTATTCCAAATAATGATATATTATTTACCCTATACAACTCCAGGCAACTCACACACAGGTAAACAGATTTGAGCTGAGAGAACTTTCTTCCCTTTCTGCGGCGGTGAGGGGGATGGTATAGCAGGCTGCTTGCTGCTTGTGTTGGTCAACACATTTACAACACAAAAGATGCAGATGGAGAGGTGTGAAGGGATTTAAGATGTGCCAGGATTCAGAGTTTTTCCATAGGCATTGGTAATTCTAGTGTTAGCACAGAAGTGGTAGGTAGAGATTAGCAAATATGAGGCCTTCCTTGTCTGGATTTCCTTATCTAATGTGAGGATATTAAAACCATCAAAGAGAAAAGAATAATTCATCATTTGAACTCTTGTCTTGCTTGTTACTTTTGTTTTTGACCCTTTGGTTCTTTTGACTTCGATTCCTAAGAAGGGGGATGCCCACCTGATGACCATAAGAAAACTCCAAGGGGTGCTCACTATGAAGCATTGCCAGAAAGTAAACTTGTGAAGGTGTGATTGCTTGCCATCCATCACATACAAGCTGCAAGGAACTTCCCTGTTAATGAGTTGGTAGTGATAAACCCATTGTATTTGTAGTGTGTTTCTCTAAGAATTGCTGAGTATTACAATTAGTATAAATTATAACATACCAAGTTGCACAATCATAATGAAGGGATGTGTTCCATTGCCCTGCAACTTCAAATTCCTGGTTTCAAATCATAGCTCAAGTACTGCCTACATTAAATTTACACTATCTTCAGTGTTCAATTTGTGCTGGACATAGTTAATTAATTTTCTATGTATGTGAACTTTGTGATCGAAAAATGCCCCGTCCAGGTCTTGTTCCTACTTTTGCTTGACAATGTGTGGATAGTCTCTGGAACCATATAACCCCACAATTTACTGTATATACTCGCGGATACGTTCTCCCAAGGATAAGTTGGGACTTAATTTTACAGTATAATTTCTGGTATTTTACAATGTCGGTTGTATAAATTGAATGCGGAAAACTCACGCTGTTGGTACAAGGGATTATGATATGCTAATGCCCACCTGAGAGAGTCACCATGGAGCACACTGCCTTTTTTTCTATGTGGGTGCGGCAATGCGCTGTATCAGCGCAGGCTCCTAACCTCTCTCTCTCTATCTGTCTCTCTTTCTCTATTGTGCCTATGTGACCACACGATAATACCGAAGCAACGTTTGCACTGATTTGTGTTTTTTGTATCTCACACCCTCATACACCTTTATCATAGGAGCATCCTTTATCTACGATGGAGCATTCGGTCTGAAGAAAACGTGAAGCTGGTTTTAAATTAAACGTAGTTGAAGTAGCAAAATAAATTTTTTTTTATTTTTTTTTTTTTCATTTTTTCATTACTATTTAATTTAATATTGTTTCTTTGTATCAGTATACTGCTGCTGGATTATGTGAATTTCCCCTTGGGATTAATAAAGTATCTATCTATCTATCTATCTATCTATCTATCTATCTAATGCAACAAAATTGAATGTGTCTGAGAAATTGATGTGAGATTGGAGGAGGCAAGAAGATGTTAAAAAAAAAATGAAGTGTCACATTTTTGAACAGGTGTATAAGTCGGGGTCTGATTTTATGATCGTTTCAAGACCTGACTTATACATGAGTATATACAGTAATTCTGTTTTCTAAAAATGTAGATGGGTGAATTTATGCTATAAGTAATGATTTATATAATACAGAAAAATGCAACAATAAAAGAAAACAACTGCAAATGATGTTTAAAAAAATCCACAGACAGATGAACCAGGTGGACCACCAAGGAAAGAACTACTTTTAGCCTATTATTGGTGGCAAGACATTCATGCAAAATTGAACTTGTAATGAAAATTTGCTGTGTCATGACACACTGACCCATATATACTGTTTAGTACAGTATACTGTAAATACAAACCCTTTTTCCCCCCTATATTTTCATCTCTTCTGCAACCTTGTTCCAGAGCCAACCCATAGACTACAATTCATATTAGGCAACAGAGGAACATTGGAGCTGATGGAAGGGTGCCTATGTATTATCTTACACACAGTTTAAATATCATTTGCAAAAAGCAGGATCTTGCCTAAGACCAATGTTACAGTGTTTTCTCCTCATCTATTTTGGGTGGCATGTTTTGCCTTGGAGTTAGTTGTTTTTGTTTCTCATTGTGAGTTGTGCTTAGTCATGTTCTGTTTCCAAAGGATACATTTTTTTCCCCAATTTATTTTCATTTAGATTCTTGCCTGAGATATTTACAGGTCCAGACCCTTAGGAGGAATATGTTCCATTCTTTCCACTTTTTGAAAATAACTTTAAAAATTCAAAAAAATAGTGAGGTTTGTGGTTGCTGAATCACATGTGAAACAACTTTTAGCATCAATATCACAAAACTGTATGTGAAAGGAAACTGGGTTGTTATTCTCATAACTATCTATTATATTTTTGTCATATTATATGTTACATAGCCTAACTTGTGTGATTCAGACTACCTGACAAGTAAAGTTGGAATATCATTGTATTGTGTACACATCACAGTAAATCTGTAATAAACTGAAGACACTGTTTTTTATCAGAACAACGCCTTACATTTATAAAAATGCCAATGTTGCACACCTGCATATTGTTACTAAGTGCAATAAAATTAAGCAATGATGATAACATAATGAAACACAATTTCTTTAGCAAATACTGTAATGGTACGGTGTTACTAAATTTCCTGTTTCTAGTTGGTATTCATTTATGACAAAACAGACTATTAGGCTTTGATATACAGCTTTGAATCACCTTTATAATATCTTATACTGCTGTTGTCTAATAACCAACCTGCTGCCCCCCACTGCAGAAGAATTCTATAGTCTATGACAAAACCATCTGATGGTTGGCATGGATCAATACACATAATGCTGACTCAGTATACCAACAGAAAAATAAAGAATGCCTTCAATTATGATTTCAGTAAAATATTTAAAAAATATTGAATACCATGTTTTGGCAAAAAATTTATATTTACAAATTGGATAACCGAAATATACAAAGTAAATCTGTGAAATATAAGCACTATTAAATATATTGAAAATATTTGCCATCTTTTGTAGCAATACAGACTCAAATTAGGCCTATTGTACTTGTGTGTATTTATTCATCATTTCATTACTTAATTGCTCAGGAATATAAAAATTAAAAAGCAGAGTTTTCTGTAATGGATTGGGGTTTTTGAAATTACATATTAGATACATTTACAGTCTTTGGAAGCATATTCATGTGAATATTTCCTGAAATCTTAAATGCATTATTTGTTATTTATATTTATACCTCACCTATGTTATAATAGATAATTACATTTTCTCAAGTTGTAATGCCTTCAGTAAAACTGCTTGCAGAATTGTAGTTTTAGTTGCTCAAGATTTCTCTTATTCAGAAGTCACATTTATTTGATAACATGTTAGACCTCCACAGCTTTATTTATAATCAACTTTTTTTATTTTCCCCTCAAAACATTTCACACACTATTATGTAGCATATATTGGCGCTAAATAATAAAAATGAACTGATGAAAACATCCTTAATTACAATTTTTCACCTCCATTAAATTTGAAACCTGCTCTTCATTTTCTATCTGCACTGCAGCTCCATTTAGTGTATGAATGATAGAGCTAAAGCAATAATGAAAAACAACACTGAGTAGGTATATACGGGTAATGTTTTCACCCTTCTTTAAAGAGAAAAAAATAACTCATAAAAGAAAGAAATGATATTGATTTAATTAGTCTGCACACACAATTAACACTTATGTCATGTGTTAATTGAAGAGAATTACTTAAACAGATAAAATTTGCTAAATAAAAATATGTCTCATCTGAATGTATCCTTGCCATTGGATCAATATTCCACTCAAATTGGTAGAACTGCTTACAAAAACTATTATAAGAAGTAATTGGTACCTACGTGCATGATTATATCTGGAGAAGAAACTGCAGTTATGTTTAAGGAAAAGATTCTAAACCATTCTGTGATTCATTACCGTGATTTTTTTTTTCAAACGACCCAACCCTTTCAGTTCTATCTTTTTACAGAGGTTTTAAAGCAATCAAGAAATTAATTTTTATTTTATAAGGTGCCGGAGAGAATTAGAGTTCAGAGTCAAAAAGTTAGTGTCAAATTTAAAATGTGAGAAAGAGAAAGAAAAGGTATTCAAACCATGTGCCAGTAAAATATATGCAAAAACCACATCAGGATAAATTGGTAAATTAATGGATAGTAAATTTTGAGATAAGAGGACCACGTTATCACAGTATACCTTGTGGTATATCATCAGTGCTCTCTCAATGAAAAGAACAGACAGTCGAAACTTGCAAATCAAGGAGCACCAATTAAAAAAACAAGGAGGAAGGAATTTTATATCATAGGATCCCTACAATGAAATAAGATTTTGCCAAGAGCTGTCTAATTGAATACACAGTAAAAGTGTTAGGGTCAGAAGATCTCAACTGCGTAACTGGCAAATATTGCGCAAGTAGTATCATCCTCTGTTGGTATGAACAACTTGATGAAGCTAGATGCGAAAAATAGAGGGGTAACAACCTATATCTGAAAAGTAATTGTGCTTGTTTTGGAATTTATGTCATAGCTGTATAAGACTAATAGTTGTGATTAAAGCTCAAGGTCATATTTCTAACATTATTAAATGTCATCAGAGCCATAGGTATTATTTTTGTATTAGGTAAACTGTCTTGTCAGATTTAATAATTTCATTACATTAAATCAGATTAGATTAGACATTACATTTACATAGCACTCTTTTCACTGCTAAAGACACTTTACACGAAGAGTGGGGAGCCACTTCAACCACTGCCAAAGTGCAGCATCCACCTGAATGATGCAACTGAAGCCATTTTGCGCTAGTACACTCACCACACATTAGCTACTAGGAGGTGAAAGGATGAAAGAAGTAGCCAAATAGAGACGGGGATGATTAAGGGTCCAGAATAACCACACTGTGGTGGACATTCATAGAATTTCATTTTGGAAATGATGATCTATGTTTTTGTAAGGTACATCTTCAATCATCATGTGGACCCTCCAGTGCACAATACCCACCAACCACAGAAATGTTACTAAAATGATTGAAGTTTAAGTACAAATGATAATGCAAACGGTGTTATAGGCTTAAAACAGGTGCATCAAATTCAGGTTTATTAAAGGCTGTACAGGGCATACTTTAAACGTTCCAGCTGACAGATGTCAGGTGATAGGCTTTAGCCTAAAGGTTTTGTTAAGATGAATAGGAGTGTAGTGTATCCTGGGAAAGATGAAAAGCCAAATAGTATTTTGCTTAGATTATGCAGCTTTTGATTGTGATGGGAAAATAACCTTGAGCTTAGTAATAATGCTGTCTGAAACATTTTCTGTGTTTTGAGAGACTTGAAAATTGAAAAATGTTGGCATGCTCTGCTAATGAAGATGAAAACACTTAAGCCAGGTGCTTGAAGTGTGTAAGAAAGAAGATTTTTTTTTTTTAAAATTAACACTTGCAAAGAGTCTTTCTCTTAGCAGCTGCTTCCTCAAAACTGAAACAGACACATTCACGGTGCTTTCTGCTGCTGGTTAGATACTGGACAATTTCCAAGGAGCTCTCCCTGTTTGAAATCATTTTCTTTTCTTTTTTAGACTAAGGATATACAATTTGTAATTAACGTTTTCAAGGGAAGGCCTCTATTTTCTGCACGGGGCCCGGTCAGGCCCGGTGTGAGCACTTCTAGCGCTTAGAAGTCATAGTGCCTTCCTGAGAATGAGCTATAATAATTTAATATTCAATTCAATTATTAATTTAATTCATATTAAATTAAAATTATTTTCAAAACAGGGTTCACCTAGAGAGCAACACTCTTTGGATTGGATGCCCCCCAGATATAGATGCCTGGAGCCATTGCCCCCTCGGCTCCTCACTCAGCAACTGCCTGGCATATCTCTGTTGCTATGGCATTCCAGATATTTGGTGCATAATAGCAAAAGGCAGACTCACCACTTTTTATGCCTAGCTGTTGGAATAATAAGCAGGCCGCTATTAGAAGATCCAAGGATTACGACTTGGAATGTAGGGGGACAGGCACTTCAAAATATAGGAAGGAGCAAGATTATTTAAAGCTTTATATACCATTAGTAGTATTTTTGAAGTCAGTTCTAAAGGACATGGGTAACCAATGTAACAATGCTAAAATTGGTGGTATGTGCTCAGATTTTCTTTCTCTGGTTAAAATTCCTGCTGCTGAATTCTGAACTAAATTGCAACCATTTAATGTATTTCTTAGGTAGTCCTCTTAGGAGTGCATTACAGTAATCTACTTGACTTAAAGCAATAACTTGAATTAATTTCTCAGTATCTTGCAATGTTATAAGAGTTGAATCTTTTGCAGTGTTCCTTAACTTAGAAAATTCAGTTCAATTCAGTAATCTGGTTAATGTGTAGTTTCAAGTTAAGTTACGAGTCTATGATTACACCTACATTGTTTAATTCCACCTTGATATTTAATGTTAAGACCTTTACTGTTTCTGTTATTACCAGCAACTAAGATTTCTGTTTTTTTCCTTATTTAGCTTGAGGCAATTACTATCTATTCAGAAATATAATTAAGACATTGGATCACTAAAATGCTTTATGACAGAGTGGCATGTCACCTTCGCTTTACATTTTCATACTGGGTCATTATGAGCAGTCAGCTTCTGTTTTATCTATAGGTTAGTAGCATTTGTGTGCTGTGCTGTATGATGAAGTGTACCATGGATCCGTGAAGATTTGGTTTTAAAACAGTACATCTCAGACTTAGGGGTTGTAAGTGTGTGTGGGCAAAACACTGTGTGGCCTGGAGTATTTAATGGGGATGTTGGCATGCAAGTGCAATCAGCACAGCCATTCTCCATTCATGCACCCTGGGTTGTTTCTGAAAACACCTGCATCCTCAACACTTAAAAGTGTCTGTGCTGAGATGGAGGGAAGAAGGAAAGCTGGAGACAAGAATGAAGGTGCAGAATCAGGTGTTCATGACAGTGCACAAGGGAGAAGTCAAAGCAGTCAGGTGGCTCCACAAGGGAGTGGGAGGAACAGTGTCCCGGGGTGGGTCACTCCTATTGTGCAATTGAAAGAGCAGGTGCACTAGGTGCTCCAAAGGCTGATGACAGGAGGATAGAGCATGGGAGCGTCCCAGAAGTGACCGACTGAGGTGGCTGGGATGAGAGCAGGAGAGTGGACTGTGTTCGTTGGCATCTCAGCTTTGCTGAGAAGATCCAGTAGAGGGTAGAAGAGATGGATGAATGAGGCACAGGAGACGAGAGGTAAGAGAAGGGAAATGACAGTTATGACTTTGATTTTATACCTGTTTTTAAATTTTTTGTTTTTTATCTTGCAGGTATACATATACGTCATTGATTCTTTTGCACTTTGCAAATTTTGCTTTGGTTACTTATTTAGATGTTGATATGTGTGTGGTGTACTAACACAGTACCTTCTGTAATGAGAAATATATTTTTTTTTATTTTTACTGTTCCACCTGAGCCTAACGTCATTGGTGACTGTTTCATGCCTGCTAAATATAACAATTAATAAATACAATAATCAAACATACTATACAAATTTACATATGTATATACATACATAAAGACAGTGCAAATACAGGTTACCCTCAATATAGCCCTACAGAAGAAAAACTCTGCTATACTTTTAGACTATTAATAGAATTAAAGCATCAATAGAAACTGTTATGTCAAGCAACAGTCTGGTAACACATTAGGGAGAAGTTTAGAGTCATCCGTGAATGCTGTAGTAATTACCTAAGAGTATTTAAGGATATGTCTGCTGTTAAAAGTCTCTCTCAGAGGACTAATCTGATGAATTTTAAGTAACAGTCACATTCATCCCTTGAATATTCTCATGCAAATCGTTCTGCTTAATTTCCCGATTTTCTGTTTGTAGATGCTTTGATCAAGAACAGAATATGTAAATCAATTAATTATCACAGAAGAAGAATATGTTTGAGGTGGAGTTCAGGGTGGCATGAATAAGGGCATAGACACATACTGCCAAGTAATGACAAATTATAATATTGGATAATTATAAATAGTTATTAATTCTAATGTGAAAAAGATGCATGCTAGTATTACATTAATATAGCACTTAAATTGTACAGTAAATGAACAAAATAAGATTAATTCTGTGATAAACTATATGCTGTAAATTAAAAGTACAAGTACATGTATTTTTTTTCAATGTTTTACATGAAAGAAATATCTCTTTTCAACAAATAATGTGTTTTCTTTCCATATTATTAATGCTTGGATCATTTAATTGTCAGTGTGCTTTGGGTGTTTTACCTAATACCCATCTCTTGCTTAAATGTCTACTCTCTTTTGTTATCTTTCATGTAGTTATCTTACTGTACACTCTTAAAAATGAAGGGGGGCAGAGTGGTTCTTTAGAATAATTCTATATTAGAACCGTTTTTGGTTCAAAAAAGACCCATCCACAGGAATTTTTCAGAAAGAATCTTTATTAATTTACATCTACAACAGGCTCCATACAGTAAATAACCACAAATACACAATAACAGATTTGTGAAATACCAATTAGTCATGAATTTAAAAGTATGTTTACTGCATACAACAGCACAGGCTAAGTCCAGGTTTTCATAATTTTTTACCTATTATCTCTTTAGGATTTTTACTCCTTTATATATTGTAGCTCAAGATGACTGGGTCACAATGTGCTGAGAAAATATATTTTAAGCTTTTGCAGACGTTTCATCACCATGAGTAGGGCCCACGATTTACCGCGGCAAGAAATCGTAAATTCCGCGGCATGTTTTTTCAAAATTCAGTAAATGCAGTACCAGAACTCCATAAGACTAATTCGTAACCCAAGCAAAATAAATGCATTTTTTCTTATTCTTAATCCTTAATAATAATCAATCATAATTCGTAATACTAATCAAATAGGTATATCAAAGCGTTCACATCCACACATTTTAATCCACAGATTTGCTTTAGGCAAACGATGCTGAAACATATGTAGGCATAATATTATTCTCAACAAACTATCGAATAATGGTACTAAAGTCATTGTTTATTTATTGTTGAAGAAAACGACACAGTAAGGTTTTCTTGTGACAGAGAATATCGCAGTGGTGACAACACCGATCCATATTTTGAGAATGAACGTTCCACATCAACAGAAGAGATCGGCAACGCAATGTAAACTTTAGCAAGAGCTGCTATGCGAGGCAGTCTGTCCTCTAAGGCACGCCAAAAAGCAATGATATCAGCTGGAATTACTTCACGAGATGCTATGTCCAGATAAGCTTGCCATTCATCTGCCGAAGCCATCATTGTTGGCAATGATTGTGCATGATCAGCAAAATTCTTCGATAAGAGTGGTAGCTGTCGTGGATCAAATATTCTCACAGATCTGAATAGGTCTATTGCCAGCTGTTTGGTTACCACAAAATATTCTTCAAGTTTAGCAGCAGCATTGTGCTTTGCATCTTCACAGCTGCTGGTTGCAATTGGAAATCCGGACGATTTCAGGCAAGACAGTAAGTCAGACACTTTGTTGTAGACATCGACAGCCTTGAATGACTGTGCCTCAAAAGAAGTCAACATGTTCATAATTGGCTAGCAGTGAACAGATACAAATTCAAGTTCAGCTCTCAGCTCGTTAAGTTTATCAGCACTTTGCAGCAAGGTTAGGTTAATTCCGCAGTGTGGTGTTTTACCGCTGCAAAACCCTAAATTCCGCGGCGTGGCGTCAAATTCTGCGGGCCGCGGTAAATCATGGGCCCTAACCATGAGGTATAAGAGGTATCAAAACTGCCTTAAGGAATGGCAAATCAAACCTTTATTAAACCTTCCTCCCTAAATCCCCATATTTTGGGTCAAATTTAAACTTTCATTCAGAAATGGTTGGATGATACTTGGTAGATTAAAAAAATCATTATAAAACAATTGATGAACTACTGGAGGAATTAACTCAGTCTGATTATTTTCCCTTGTAAAAGTTTATATCTTATGCATGTAACAGAGGTAAGAATAAATTAACCCCACCTATTGAATATTTTAGAAGAATGGTGTTTGACAACTATACCCTCGACCTAAGCTTCTGTGTTACACCTGGACTGGGAGACATTGATTGAGCCACTGATCCAACAATATCAACACAACACAACAATGTATTCAGTCCTCAAGTGGTGAGCAGTCTTTGGTCCCCTGGCCCCCAAACTTTCTAAACCTCTTTCTTCATGGCCTCCATCCCTTAACCAACACAACTGAATGCATTTGGCCTCACTCACCCATGGCAATGTTGGTCATTATATAAAAAAAAATTCATAAATGTTGTTCTCCAGCTACACATTCCCCACTTAACCCCACTATTAATTAATTTGTAGCGCTAATCTTAAATGGGTTCTTTAAACATTTTTTTAGATTGTCATTCCCCTTCCCATACCACTAACTTTAACCCATCTATAAATTAATTTTTAGCCCTAATCTTAAACTCAGGGCCCTAGTCAAAGTTTTAACAGTTAATCTGCAGGGTCCCATTTGTAATGGGTTCTTTAAGAAAATGTTTAGGTTGTCCTTCCCCTTCCCATACCACTAACTTTAACCCCACTATTAATTAATTTGTAGCTGTAATCTTAATCTTAATATTGGCTAGGGCCCTGAATTTAATAGTTAATCTGCAGGGTCCCACTAGTAACCCTCACAATTAATTTTTGTTTGTTTTTTTAGAAGGACCTCATTTGGAGTAAATTCAATTATTTTAAAAGCTGTATTTTAAAGTTTGCGCAATAGCAAAATGAAATTTTATAGTAATAAAAAATTATAGTAATGTAATATAATCTGTCTTATTTTGAGGTTAATTTTAGTTAACATTTTAAATATACATGTTGAAATAGTATTTAAAATTAATTTTGGCAGGTTGCAAGGGTATTTTTGGAATAGTTATTAATATTTATATCTTAGTGGAGGAATATATATGGATACAGACAATTTAAATAAGATTTAATTTTGAAACTATGCGTGCCAGTGCCTAATCTTGTGCCTTACCTCTTCTAACACTGCAATACATTAGAGATCTCAATTTGTTTTTCTACATAGTATGAAGTTTTTCAAAGCACAAAGAACCAACTTCATATGCAGAGAAACCTTCCTGGAATGGAATGCTGAGTGTAGCTAGCGAACATATCTAACATTCCAAAATGAGATCTTGGAATACTTTCTAGGCCTGGATTATTCATTTTCTCCATGGTAACACTTTCAGGGTCAGGAGTCACACAAAAAATGTCATGTGCCAAATGAAAGTGCTACTTCTAAGAAACAAACAGCATCACTACACTCTTGGTCCAAGGCTACACCATTTAAAATAGCCCACCATCTCCTCAACAGCCCCTCAGTACTCAGTTCATGCACATTTGCTCCATTTTCAATAAATAATAAAAGTACTAGTGGTAGTATTGTCATGTGTACATTGTACAAATGAAGGGCTAGTAAAGTTTGCCTCTTGTGCAATGACTTTTGAAACACAAAACCTCTAACATTGAACCTGCATACTATAAGGATGACCCACATCTTTAAATTCATATCTATTCATGCAGTTTATTCCCTTAAGTCTTGTGCACTGACAGTTCCTTATCTAAATTTATACAACTCAATAATCAAATAATGAGGCCATTGTTTCCTTGTTTTATCCCAGAGCAGGAATTGGGGACTTGGATGATAATCAATAGTGGATCATCTGACAAATTTCCTAGATAATTCTCTTAGTCATCAGATTATAATCAGCATAGCCTGAAGTGTTTTCACTTTATCTTAATTGTCAGCTGATCTTAAAATATTTACATGTGACCATTAATCCATCTTCAAACCTTGTTAATCCGGTAAACTATTCCAGCCTATTCCAGAAGCATTAGAAGGAAGGTGGCAACCAGTATGGAAGGAGTGCCAGTCCATTGCTGGACACTTTCACACACACGCCAATGCCTGTTCATAATGGACCAGGTTAGAGCCTCCAGTTAACCTAACATACACTTTTTAATATTTTAGAGAGAAACTAGAGTACACAAAAACAGCACAGAGTGGCAGGGAACATGAGGCTCTGCATGGGCAGTGAACGGGATGGGACTTTAAATGTGCATTAGTTAATTTTTAATGTTTCTTCATCTAAAGTTTTTGTTTTTTGTTGCATTATATCATTATGAGAGTTATTTTGTGTTTTAACAGTATTCATAAATATTAATAGCATTGTGTTTTTATTGACAGGAACTGCATTATATAAACATAAATTCAATGTTTCTAAGTTAAAAACTCTGAAATTGCAAAATTATAGCTTTAGGACTGTCCTAAAACCTTTCTTTTGTAATTTAGCAGTCTGCACAAATAGTGCCTATAAAAGTATTCACAAATTTGGAATTTCTCACATTTTATTATTATACAATATTAAATCACAGTGGATTTAATTTGCCTTGTTTTCAGAGGCAAATCAACAGATCAACAGGCAAATACTCTGCAATGTCAAAGAAAACAGATTTCTGTAAAGTAATCTTAATGAATTAAACATAGAAAATACAAAATAATTGATTGCATAAGCATTCACCTCCTTCAATATGGCACTCCTAAATCATCAGTGGTGCATCCACTTGGTTTTTAGAAATCTTATAATGAGTCCAATGGAGACCACCTCTCTGTAGTCGAGGTGTTTCAATTTATTGTAATATAAATGCACCTTATCCGGAAGGACCAACTTGTGGTCTGTCAGCATCATGGCCTAACTTAATCAATGAAGACAGAAAGAGCACACCCAGCTACTCTGTGAAAAGGGGATACAAAAGCTCAAGTCATGGGATGAAAACAAGTAAATATGCAACTCTTTGAATATCCCTTGGAGCCCAATTAAATGTAATCCTCAACAAATGGAAAGAGTATTGCACAGCTGTAAATCTGCCTAGAGCAGGCCGTTCACAGATACTGAGAGATCGAGCAAGAAGAACAAAGAGGACACCAAAAGACCTATGACAACACTGAAGGAGCTGCAGTGGCTGAGACTGGAGAGACAGTGGATACAACAACTGTTGCCCAGGTGCTTTACCAGTCATAGCTTTAGTGAAGAGAGGCAAACAGAAAACCACCGGTAAAAAAAACACACACGGCATCTCATCTAGAGTTTGCTAGAAGCCACATGGGACACTCTGAAGTCAGCTGGAAGAAGCTTCTATGGTCTGATTAGATTAACAAAATAGCCTTTTGGCCATGTTTGAAAACTGTACATTATCAGAAACACACCATTCCCACCATGAAACATGGCGGTGTGCATGGTTTTCAACAGTAAGCCCTAGAAGGATTGTGAATGTAGAGAGTGAATGAATGCAGCAAAATACAGGGAAATTCTGGAGAAAACATGATGCAGTATGCAAAAACCTGCACCTTGAAAGAAGATTTATTTTCTTGCAAGACAACAACCACACGCATAAAACCAAAGCTACACTGGAATGGCTTAAAAACAACGGTAATCGCCTGGAATAGCTGAGTCAGAGTCCAGATCTCAGTCTAATTGAGAATTTTCGCCTGGACTTAAAAAGGTTGTTCACTTCACGATCCCTCATGCAACCTGAGAGATAGTGAGCAGTTCTGCAAAGAAGAATGGGGAAAAATGGCAGAGTTCATATGTGCAAAGCCAATAGAGACCTGTCTACACAGGTTCAAGGCTGTCATGTCTGCCAAAGGAGAACCCACAAAATTCTGACTTGAAGGTGTTAATACTTATGAGATTACCATAGTCGGGTCTTGAAACCTGAAAAATCGATCATAAAATCAGACCCCAACTTATACGCCCGTTCAAAAATGAGAAACTTAATTTTGTTTTTTTACATCTTCTTGCCTCCTACAATCTTGCATCAGTTTCTCAGACACATTGAATTTTGTTGCAGTAGCGCAGTTACTAATTTCTTTTGCTACTTGAAATGACGTTTAATTTAAAACCAGCTTCATATTTTCCTCTGATCGAACGCTCCATCGTAGATAAGGGATGCTCTTATGATAAAGGTGTATGAAGGTGTGAGATACAAAAAACACAAATCAGTGCAAACATTGCTTTGGAATAGTTCGGGTATTACTGTGTGGTCACGTAGGCTCATTAGAAAGAGAGAGAGGTTAGGAGCATGTACTGATACAGCGTATTGCCACACCCACATAGAAGAAAAAGGCAGTGTGCTCTGTGGTTACTCTCTCAGGAGGGCGTCAGCATATCATAACCTCTTGTACCAATAGCATGAGTTTTATGCATTCAACTTATATGACCGACATTATAAAATACCAGAAATTATACTGTAAAACCAAGTCCCGACTTATCCGCGGGAGAGCTTATCCGTGAGGTTATACAGAAATTATTTTGTTTTTCATATTCGTAATTCATCTAGATCACTTTGCAGAGATCCATTTTCATGTTGACACTGAGAGTTTTTTCAGTGTAAAAAATGCCAAATTTAATCTGTTGTGGTTCAATCTTGTGTAGCAATAATATGAGAAAACTTCTAATTGGATGAATACTTTTATAGACACTGTAGAGTAACTGATGGAAGCAGATTCTGTGCTGCAGTACATCATCTGAAGGTGTTTCACACAAGTGAAGTGAAGTGAAGTGAAAAGATGTGGTTTGAAGGATGGGTAGAGTTTGAACTCTGTTTAGCTGCTCCAAATAGAGCCCACATATTGGCATTTTACCCCATCACCTAGTTTTTAAAAAACGTTTAAATCATACTGCTTATATATATTACTGAAGAAGATATGTCATCTTCAGAAGGAAAACTCAACTTTATGTTCGTCAAAGAAGCAGTAACACTCTGTCTTGGCTTCTGGTAAGAATGAATTGTGTTGACAGAAGTGGTGTTTTCATGCTCATCTATAGAAATCCATTTCCCCTAAGGTCCTAAACAGCCAACCTTACAGAAGAGAATGCAAACATTTCTACACCCTGTAACTTTCTGTCACTTGCCACATTGGTGAGATCAAACTGCTACATCATGAACTTTTAGACTTAAAAAGTAGCTAGTTTGATGGGTTAACTTAAAAACTGTAGTGCTTGTAGACAGTATGTAAAGGGATAGCTTAAATATTTTTCTTGCGCAAGTGCAGATCGACCCAAAGCCTAACCCTAACCATAGGGAGGTGCATTGGGTGTACAGTACACTTGCTGCGATGATCCACCTTGACCTCATACTCTCATTAACAATTTTTGTTTTTGATTTGCCAGCCTAAACCTAATGATGTCCATCATGTCAAAGATATTACTTTTGAGAGTTCATTGTTCAGATTCCTCCCAAAGTTCACTGCTGCTACAACATGGAAAAACCATAAACCAGCTACAAAGAAAGCACTGGATGCCAGATGTGTTCCTGGTAGAGTTATCCTTAGAAGAAACAGTCAGATAAGTAATGATTTCAATTTTAATACTTTCACAATGATTCATATTAAAGCAGTTGAGCCTAGTCTTTAGCCAGGTATAACAAGATATGTTCCACAGGGTAAAATCAGACGGATGATATGACCATTGTCAGGGATGGCTGGGGTGGCGACCTGGCCAGGATGCCCAGGAGGACCGGAGGAGGGCTTGCGCCTTCCCCAGACCATGTGGGGGCGACCACCCTGGTACCTTTGGGGGCCATGGGTACAGAGCTTTGAAGCTCCACCCTATAGGGGCCGATGGTCACCGCCAAGGGGCGCACCAATGCCTTGGAGAACCTGGACCTCAGCACTTCCGCCACACCCAGAAGTGCTGGGGGGAAGAAGAGCAGGGACACCCGGACTGCTTCCGGGGTTGCAGCCAGCACTTCCGCCACACTGGGGTGTGTTGGTGGGAGGTTGCCGGAACACACCTGAAACACATCCGGGTGCATATAAAAGGGGCTGCCTCCCTTCAGACAATGGCAAGAGTCGGGAGTGGAGTAGGACGGAGCTCTGGAAGAGAGAACGAGGCGACCTGAAGAAGAAAGGCAGTGTTGTTGTGGCCAGGACTTTGGGGACTTGTGGGGTTTGTGTGCACTGTAAATAAGGTATAATAAACATGTTGTAAGTGACGTGAACGTGTCCGCCTGTCTGTGTCCGGGCCAGCCTCCACACCATATTTGGACAATGTAATTAACCATTAAACAAGGATTCGCTCAACAAAAAAATAATTGAAAATGTAATAATTTTACAATTTCTGTTGCAGTACTTCTGAGAGATAGGGAAGGAAAGGGCAACAGTTTCTGGGAAGACAGATAAGAAAAATGAAATGATTAATGGGGTAATTAAAATAATGCCAGCAGTAGGTGTTATCCCTTCCTGAGAATGATCTTAGCTTCTGCTGTTTTCCTATCATGGATATCATTAAACTGTTATGAAAACAAACATACCCAGAATTTCTGCTTTCACCACTATGTCTTCTTTAATTTCCTATTTTTGGATAAGGACATACAATATATTAAAATTACATGATCTTTTATTGCCATGCGGTGGGTTGGCACCCTTCCCAGGGTTTGCTTCCTGCCTTGTGCCCTGTGTTGGCTGGGATTGGCTCCAGCAGACCCCCATGACCCTGTAGTTAGGATACAGTATAACAGGTTGGATAATGGATGGATGGATGATCTTTTATTGTGTTATTGGATCACCTATGACATGCGCCTAGCACGAAAGATACCAGCTAACCTCTTAAGTTCTTTTCTAAAACAAGAAATGTCAAAGCTAGCTCTGCAACTGTAACTTGTAACCTCTTACCTGTCTCACTGGCCATGCTGCATTCCATGTGTTTCACCCTTGGGGCCTTTACATCAGGCTGCTAATTGCATGGGGTTCTCTTTACTTTTACTCCTTTATTCTAAACAAGATTACCAAAAATAGAGGGTTCACAAAAATATTCTCTTGTGTTGTTAAGGGACTGCAGTTAGACAAGAAATGAACAACAACCCCCTGGCCCACTAGTGGAAGTCAGACAGAAACACTGGCTTTTTCACTAAAAAGCTAAATTTATTTGCATTAAAACCAATAATAGCAAGTACAAAATGATACATGGAACCATCCAACCTGAATAGGTTACCTTTTTTTGCAATCCCATCAGCAACAGTTAGATGCTGGTGAACATCCAGGTTTTTCATTTCCTTAGTTACAAAATATGTGTTCTCAATCCACACAAAGTCTGAAAGAGACAATTTATATTAACCTTAATTAGTTTTCAAACAGCAAATCAAGAAAAGCAGAGTGTGTAATGAATAGTACAGCTGTGTATGTCTTAATTTTTATCCTCTAATACCAAAAGAAAAGCTTTACTTAGATCTGTATCAGTAAATGTATTTCATTTGACACTCCAAAACAAAATACATTTTGGACAGCAGGTTATCTTTTGTTATTTATCTGTTAAGTGCAAATGAGCACACCCATTTTTGCAAGTGTATAATGAACAGACTGTGCTTTGTTTACTGTCAGTTTTGTATTGAATAAACTAAGCTTTGTTGGTCTGTCACTTAAGTCTTTGTTGTGATTTAAACAAATACACAGATGAATATGTATAATGTATACTTTCTGGCACAAATGTTTAAACCACACATGACTCTTTACAGAAGTCTAGGAATTAAAGTATTTTACACTGAAGCAAAATGTTTTTGACATCTACTGTACACATGCAGTAACTGAGATACGTTTTTTATGCAATAATAACCTTTTTTCTGCTTGTCCATTCAGCCAGTCAGTCAACGTTACATAGCATCTTTACAGGAGTAATAAAATCACAAGGTTATAGGTCTACAATTATAGAAGCGAACCGTTAAAAAATAACAGTAATTTAAAAATAAGAGCTGATAGTGTGATATGTTTAGAGAATAACTAACAGGGGCACGACCAATCTGAAATGTAGAATACAAAAAGTGGGTTTCAAGGAACAATATGAATGTCATGTTTATTTACAGGCTAAAGAAGATTAACATTGTTCATATATGTATAGTAAAGGTTTGTTTCAGTTCAAATTTATTGTCATGTCTCATCTATTTCAAATTTTAAAATTAAATTTATGTCTTTTTTTTCGTCTGTACACAGAAATGCTGAATGGGGTGGGGTGGCATGATGACTAGTGGACATGATTTTAACCAGTAAAATCCACATTAGCTGTACAATGTTGTTTCAGTACACACATTGGTAAACCCAAGGTAAATACATGAGTTTACCACCTGGTTTCTGATTAAATAAGAGAATATTTTCAATAAATGTCAGGAGGCTTAATTATAACTGATCTGTACTTTCTTATAGCCAAATATTTTAATATTTTAGAAAAATTAGATGTGGTGATCATGGACATTTCCAAACATTTCCTTGGGAAACTCTATCCATATGAGAAAGCTAAAAAACTGTTATGTTATAGCCATGGGTTTACCATGGACTAGGTGTTTTTTTTTTTTTGTTCTTATTCAGGCTCTTTAGTTTGAAATATTATTGACTATGTTTTGTCTTCTTTTTTATCTTTTGATGAACTAGGGAGCTGTGTCCCCTGCTCGCTTAACTAGTCAACCCCAGTGCAGGCACTATGCGCTAGTCATTTCTCAGATCTGCTGCTTGCGGCGAATTGTGCTGTGCTTTTGGATAAACGTGAATATCAACTCTGTCTTTGATATCTCTGTCTTTTGAATCTATTATCGTTGACAATTCATCTCATGTTGGTTTATTATATATGCGAGCATGATTTTTCAGATTCATATAGAAATCCAAGGAAACTTCCTTGTCTGTGTTTTTCAGATAAATTTCATGTAAAGTGCAATACTTTTGGACATATGGATTTATATCCATTATTGGCTGTAGAATTTCTAATATGTCCGATCATTTAACTCTTTCGATTCTATGTTGCATCGCTTCTCCGTGATCATAAATAAAAACCTGACTGAATTGTGGTTTCTTTGAAATTAAACTTCATTGGGAAGAAACACTTCTTTTCCCTGATGGCAGCACGAATTAGATGATCTACAAGTCTCCGACTTAAACTTCGAAGCCAAACAATATCTTCATACTTCTGTCATATCGCCTATGTCCATATATTCGATCTCTTTTCGCTCTTCCGTTATTTCACCAAGTAATAATTTCCATTTGTTAATGCTAATGCGATCTTTACAGTTTTTTGAGACTTTCGAATTTTACTACTTTCATAATCTCTAACCTGCTCTACATGTGTATCGCGCCAATGCTTTTGAATGTCTTTACGACATTCTACTTTGTCATCTGCTCTTTGTCTTTTCTTCTTCTACTGTTTGTCTTTTATTTCCGCCCCTGCTTGGACCTGTTAGGTTTTCAATTCATCTCTTGGAACTTGAAATTATCTCTCTGAAAATGTCACTTCTCTCTGAAAAAGTCTCATCTCGTCTTAAGCTAAAGTCTTTTACACTAAGGTTTCTTATGCCCTTTACCAAAACCAATTTACTAATCAGAAACATAAATCAAAACAAGGCAAAATCAAAACCAGAATTGTTTATAAGTTGCTCAAGCATACGTATCTCGGTCTTCTACTGAAGTAGTCCTAAAGGTCAGGCATATGGTTAATATGATTGGCCATCAAAAACATCATTTCGATATTACAGGGAAGAAATTTAAGAACTGGTTCAATTTATGTCAATTAATCAAGTATCAACAATGGCAATAATCAATTAGTTAATTAATTAAGGGCTCCACAGTATTGTTCTTACCTTTCTGTGGGTCCCAGCTGCTGCACTTATATTAAGATAGATGAAGCATACTTGTTTTAAGAAGCACAATAATATCATTTATTGATATGCATATTATAACTGTTTATGTACTGTATTGACATAAAAGATGGAGTGGAAGACAGAAAAGAGAGAAAAAAATTTAACACTGAACTCGCTCCTCTAGTTCATTTATAGATTTGCTGCAATGTCATGATTTTACAGGGTCTTTCAATTTAGAAATTCTTTAATTTAGTGTTTACATGACATCACAGTCAGCCAGTCCCTGCTCTAATGCACAGACGAGATTGAGAAAGAAATATACTGACAGGCCTTTTTGTTCTTAATTTTCTTTGAAAGATATAGTTAAATGTGAGCTTGTCACGTAGTAACAATGAAACATGAGAAACACCAAGGGGCAGATTTATAAAACCGGTGTATATACAAGTAGAAACACAAAATGTTTGTTTGTAATTTTCCAAGGAAAAGTCAGAATTTATAAAAGAAAACTTGACAAGAGAATACGTGTAAATTTACACCAGCTTGACCTATCTGTAAGCAACATTTCAGGAGAAACTTGAAAATGATGACACCTTTGATCAAGTAGGGAATCAAAGCCAAATTACAAATTATAACTCACATGTATAATAAATCATACCACTGAGCCATTATTAAAAATGTGTGTTGACTTGACAAACATATTACACGCTTTGAAAGTGATGAATATGATATACAGACTGTAATTTAATTACTTTTTAAGAGGGCCAAGGATACATATTTGCACTGAAGAACTTTTTTGGTTTTTCATCAGTTTATATCAGCTTCCTGTTTCCACTTCTCAAGGAGCTATCTGATATGTCAGAAATATCTTGACCAAGCTTAACTCCATCATGCCCTCTGTGTTAGAAGCCATTAACCAACTGGTGAGGTGCTACATCCTGTTTTCGTCTAGCGTAAATATACGGACATAAAAAACATGTTTTTCCCAGCATAAAAAAGCAACTTGCAGCAGTGCCTTGTTCTCCTAATGTAATCATACCACTTTACTGCACTCATATTGCACTAAGGGCACCTAGTGAGAATGAAGCTGTTTTTGTTAACCATGAGCAGTGGCATTCCATTAATGCACAAGTCATCTGTGATACCAAGATGAGACTAACAAATGTTGTGTCTAGGTAGCCTGTATCAATTCGCAATTCATTCATTTTGAGGAAAAGTAGTTTTATTTGGCTTGTGGGTAAGGTACCCCTTTCATATGGCTGTATGATTTATTGTAACAATAATCATGTCATTATATTTGCCAGATAATCGCAGCTATAATAGCTGGTGCCTTTTGTCTCTCCCTGAACCCCTGAATGCAGAGGTGAGGTTACTATTATGCAGAGCATGATCTAGACTGCTCAGTGCTTCAGGATGGAGGCTGCTTTACCAGCCAATGAGGTTCTGCAGCATCGTGTTTACTTATGCATGAGGTTGATCAGCATGCTGTATGTACAGTTGTTTCAGGGAGGCAAACAGGTGGGTTTGAGATTAATTCATGTATGCACATTTACAAAATGATTATGATTTAAATTGCATAGAAATGTGCATACCCCAGGTTTCCTGGATCTGATTTTTTTTTGATGTACACTTTGTCCTGTTTTTATGTGTGCACATATTTTTATGCTTGAACCCATTTAAAGTTTTATAAATTAGACCCCAAGTTTACTAACTACCTTGAAATTTTATGCTGCCACATATAGTTTCATGATATGTAACATTTAAGGATAAATTTAAATGATGCATGGAATTTTATATTGTAGCTCAGGATGTAAAAGAAAAACTTTATATGCAGAGGAGTTAACTCTTTGTCTTTGCCACATTGTCCACTGTTTGTGTTCATGCAGTGTTATCATCTTCCTCAGTTTGCTGTTAGTGTAAAGCTCATAGCCATATTTTAATCTATGTAAGAAAAAGCATATATCTTTCTTTTACGAGAGTTTAAATGCTTAAATTTCCTTCTTGAAGTGATGCTGCTTCTTAGTCTTCTCAGAATGAGTTGAATTACTGGGACAGAACTTTGAAGATGTATCTCCAAAGCTAGTGATCCCAACCCTCAGCATGCTCAAAGGGATTTCAGGGTGTCCAATTTCAAGAGCTTTCAACCTCAAACAAAGTGCTCTGTGGTTTACAAGAAAGTGAAAAGATGCAAGCACCTAGTTTTTACGGAAAAAGTATTTACAAGAAAGTGAAAAGATGCAAGCACCTAGTTTTTACGGAAAAAGTAAAGGCTCAGATGATTGTATCATGGCCCCTTGCAGGTAGAGATCCAAAACATTCTGATAGGTGTGTTATTTTGTCCTACAAATTGAAAAGGGATCCACTCGTGGCTACAAGCTTTATATGACAGTCATTTTCAGTGCCTTTTTGTCAAGTCATCATTGAGTAATACCTTTTTAATTGGGTAATATTCTGAAAGCAAGCATATCAAATAGCTATTTGGAGAACTGCAGAATAGCTATATCTGGAATGGAGGTGAAGGAAGGTGCAGTGGGCTATCTGCATCTTTGTTAAGTCTGTTCTTTTCACATAGGAAGCCTGGTGTGCTTCTGTTATGTTTTGGCAAGGGTTATTTCCCTGGCTTGTATTTGTTTGTAGTTTTAATTGTTTTTGAATTATGATTTTCTTCATGTCTTTCAGGTTATTTTCACCATATTTGTTTATTCTTTGTCATTTTTATACTGTACCTTTTAATTGGAGTCTGTTCCTTGTGTTCTGTACCCCAAGAGCCAGGCCACCCTGATGTCCTGATGGAGTAGTGCATTGAAGTTATAGTAGTCTCCTGTTAGTATTGTTTTTTGTAGTCAATTTACTGTTCTTTGATAATGTTTTGCTCCGTTTATTGTAATTTATCTTTGGTTTGCATAATGGGAGCTCATTGGGGCAATCCCTTTGCTTTTCTTTTCCTTTTACTGTATTTTTCTATTTTTTGTTAATAAATATCTTCATTTAAAACGATGCAGTTTTGACTTGTCTCTACAAGCCAGAGTTTATGGTTTCTCTCTTCCTTATGAGACATGTTTATATATTTTGGAACTTTCTTTATAGAACGTTTGAAGCCAATTGCCCATTTTGGGGCCTGTACACTATCAGCCATATTGGTTGCAGTTGTAGGTTAGCCGACTTAGACTGAGTCATTTCCGGCCTGCTTTAAGGTTTTTTGGAGGCCTCACACCCCATTTCACTCTGTCTTGGATTCTAAGCATAACACAAAGGGAATAGCGCAATGTTCACTTTGTTCAACCAATATCACAGTCATATGGCACATGCATGAAATAGGAAATGGTGGCACCCAATTAAATCAAGAGACACAAAATGGCAGTGCCCATAAAAAACCAATGCGTAAAATGGTAATGTAATGACATCACTGAAATAATAAAATAAATTATGATAAAGTAAAAAATTAATTATGTTTCAAAACCAAAAAAATGATACCAATATCTAACGTATTCCTAACCAAATGACAGCTTTTTGAGTAAACCTCCCTCCAGCCATGAATAGGGTAAAGTCTTTTAAGACCTTCTCTTTCCAAACAATAAGGAGCACCCAAAAGAAGAAGAAGAATGTAAGAGACTCACCCTGTAAGATGATTTATCCTTTGAGAAACAGTGGTTACAAAACAGATACATTTTAAATTGTCTTTAAAAAAGCCAAATAAAACGTAGGATACTTTTTGAGACACAAATTGTAACACATCAGACACATTCTGATGCAGGACAGAAAAACACTAAATATATTGCAGAAACCCACAAAAAGTAAAGTAAAAATAAAAATACTGTAAAAACACATTACACTAAAGATAAGAATAGTGTTGCACATTGAAAAGCTGCTGTTAAAAGAATGTTAAAAGAAAAGATATCCAAAAATAAAGTGTTTCTATGCACAGGTAACATTCCAAGACCATGAGTGGTACTTTGAGATTTCCCTTTAATTTAACATGATATATATTACTTGACAGCTTAATTCTGGGCAAAAGCATATGATGATATGATCCTTTCAAAGTAGCAGTACCACCAAGTGCCAAAACATGACACAAAAAAAGAGAAAAAGAAGGGGTTAGTAGCAGTTGGTCACAATGATTGCTACTATTATAAGTAAGAAAAATATCTTTGAGTATTAAGCCTTGTACCAAACATTTTAACTTCTAAAAGTTTTTCTAATAATATAATTTGTCAATTTTAAATAAATTGTTCCCTGTAATGGTTCATATTATACAACCTTCTCAAACCACCTAATTGACTTTTGGATGGCCCAAGTCTTTTCTGGAAACACTGGATGCATGACAGGAAATAATTCTGGACATGGTTGAATCCATCACAAGGTACACTCGCACACAAAGGCCAGTTAAGCTAATGTGCATGTCTTTGGTTATGTTGGAGGAAAACTGAGTGTGCCCACAAAGACAAGCAGTACATGCATATCCCATAACAACAACATCCAGTCAAGGTATTTGAGCCCTGCGTGTTGGAGCATTAATTGCAGCAGAGCTACTCACTGTACCATCTCATGGCCCTAGGATGGATACTTAATTTGAATTAGGCCTATCTATATATAGATAGATCCATATGTAGAATAAATATAAAATGCATAGGCTTATCTGTTTATCATGAAAAAATTTGTGAACTGCCAAGTCCTTGAGGCTTGTTCTTGGTCAAAATTGACATCTTAAACAGTGATATGCACAACACAACCCATGAATTGGATGTATGGGGTACAGCAGGCACAAAATTGGGGTCCATCTCAAGCCAAGCAAAGATGCAGTTGCACGTATTGGCTGACAGGAGTCGCACTGCCGCTGAATGCCTTGCCTGCCGGGAACAGAACAGTGGCATGTGTTGGAGACAGGAGAAGAGCAACAGTATGCACCGCATGAAATGCCTGACAGGAAAACAACCGGTGTGTGTGTGCAGGACTGACGGTGAAGGGTATTGTAAAGGCCAAATGATCATTTGCAACACAACTGTTGCATGTGCACATGGGGCTGACAGTGAGGCACAGTGCACAGGGTGACTGAAAACCAAAAGTCATGTACTTTGATCACAAAACAAATTGCACATATGACAGCAAGAGGCCATCTATATGACACAAGAATAATAAATGCAACACAGCAACCTCTCTGGAGTAGCCTGGTGCTTCTTCAAGGGCCATATGTCTAAGGGCTTCTAGTATCTGAATATGTCTTCACACCAAGTCATGGAAGTGAACAATATCTGCATGGGCACAAATTCTCAAAGAGTGTGCAGTATCTATACAACTTGAGCAGGTAGCTGTTTCCACCATAACTTGACAATCAGAGATATGCAGGCTTCATTGCAACCCTATCCTTCAAAACATCCTACATTCATTCTGATGACATTGTGTTGAACACTTGTATGCATTTAAACACAAAAAAATACTAAAGAAAGAATTCACAGTTTATAAACTTCACTCACATGCCAAGCTCTACTACACTTAAAAAATGCAAAATGGTGAGAATTTAGTTGGTATTGAGCTTAACGCTATGCCAGTTACTAACCTTGCTGATACTGAAGGTTCTGAATAGTTAGAACCTGCTATTTTTCAGAAATATATTTGCTGTACTGGTTGTTTAGCCAAGAACAAATGGGAAATTGGCTTTAACTTCCTTTTCCAGAAAATTAAAAATGGGAGAAACCTTCTTTAGGAAAAACTGCAGTTTAAATAAGTGAGAAAAATTGAGAAGATTTGGAAACATAGACATATAAATATCTTGGATTGGGTATTTAACTCAAAATTTGATGGTACGTTAATCATTTTTATTGTTCAAAACTGTTTTTGTTCTCATTCTCTGGTTCTCAAGTGGGAATCCCCTTGGCATATGCCTTGAGAATTGTTTTACTTAGATTTGCAGGAGCACACGAGATTTGGCCTGAACACAAATTATTACCAGAACACCCAAAGTTATAAAAAGACAAGGAAATTTATTAACAAAAACAGTGAATAACAGGAGCTGGAAAAAGGAACAATATACAAAGAGGTAAAACAACAAAATGGACAGTAAGTCTCTCCATTCCTCTGGAATTCCTTTCACCCTCTCATTGAGCCAACTGGCTGCTTTACAGCTCTCAGCTTGTTGCTATACAGAATGAAAAGGGCCTTTTATCCTAAGTCATGGGGCCTCATGTATAGGGTGGTCCAGATCTAATTATGCAATTTTCATTACACTATAACTTATTAAGTTTATTACATAGAAAATCACCCGAAAAAATCCTGGACCATCAAGAAGTGTGCGAGCTGATGACATGAAGAATCATCTGGAACTGGAATCATCCCCGCATAAATCAAAGTCATTCAGACGATTTGGATCTACATAATTAGATCTGGACCACCCTGTATAAACAGTGCATACGCACAAAAATGTTGCATAAGCCCATTTCCACGCTCACATCGTGAGCTGTAATATCATGAATGTGATATATTCTGTGTCCTGTTGGTGGAAGAGAAATCCCATTTAAGAAACAAGTAGCGATTCACACACATACATAGAAGAACACAGAATATGAAGCATTTAATGTGCTACTTTAGTTATGATGGGATTTGAGAAACTAGTAAATTAAGCAATGTTCTATTTTCACGACAAAATAAACTATCTGATTAAAGTGGAAATTTCGAGATTAATGTTGACATTTGGACATTTATTCCACTGCATCCCTACTTTTTTTTTTCTTTTCTCTGTTCCCTAATATGCTTTCATATGACACTAAGACGGTGGGCTACGACATATTTATTTCGGGCACTGTGCAACTTTCTGAAGTTGAACTTTTGAGTTTCTCCACCACTCTATCACTCGATCAACTTCTTTTTGTTGTTTATATCACTGCTTAAAGCAACAAATAATACGTTTTTCCTTGCCTCTGCTTGATATTCCCTGAAATTGTTCTTTTTCCCCTGTGCTTTTGACATTGTCTTTTCACAGAACACAAAACATAAGGGGCTATTTATATTGATTTGTATATTCAAAGAGGTGTAATTCTGAGAGGAGTCAGGGTGGGACGGCAGGCGCATGCACGAGAGTTACTTTTTACGCTGACTGGGATTTATGGAGTGGAAGGACATGGGCACAGATTTATGCATCTAAGTTTTTTTTGTACGTATTCACATTTCTGCATGAACCTCCAGGTCCCATACCATATATTGTGACTGGGGAGACCCAGACTGGTTGTTCTGCTCATTACATTTAAAAGGCCACAGTATACTATGGTGGCCAGAGGAACATTTATAACAATACAAAATATGTTGATACCTGTCCCACAGTGTCCATACACACCTTTTGACTTTTTAGTTCTTTATAGAACTAGGATAACTTGCAGGAGGTCATCCTATAATCCAATATTTCCAACCAGGAGCTCTGGCAGAGAACCCAGTCACAACCCATTGTCAATATCATCCAGACAAGGAAATGAATAGGGCACACCCTTGTCAGGGAGTAGACAAACATTCTGCGCCATGCGTTGGAGTTAAAACCCCAGGGAAAAGAATCATACAGAGAGAACTCAAGACTGTTGGTCTACTCTGGGGAGAGGCAAAGCAGATAACCCAAGATAGAGAGAGATGGAAACTTAAAGTGAAGCCCTTATGCTATGACTGGTGTGAAGAGGAATAACTAACTAAACTAAAATGCAGTAATCTGGGTATGTACAGAAACAGTAATGTTGCACATGCAGATTTTGTTTTAGTTAGCATAAAATTGACATTACCTGCAAGGTGTCAGTATTATGTGTCATTGTCTCCTAGTATTGTTCTACTCAGTATTTGCTTAATAGCATCATAGCTTGCTTGTTGGTGTTACCTTCGAGCAACAGAAAGTGTAAAAGTGAATGTAAAGTGTTACTTTCTCTATGTATTTCCTTGGGGGTTACTAGTCATTTGACAGATTGTACCATCATAAGTGGGGGCTTTTCTTCTGATTTAGTTTTTGCCATATTTTCAACATATTTAAAATAAATTTTAAAACTCTGCATTATTGCCTAAATTTCTGTTTTCTTTTTGATTAGATATTTCATTACAACATTTAGAAAGACTCTGCTATAGTTGATTTTTTAGCATGGACTGGATTTGACAGTAAAATCTCATTCTTGTGATTCCGCATCTGTCTCACACTCCAGCACAGTAGGTGGAGGTAGTGCACTTTTCTGTAGAAAGCAAGTTACATGTAAATAACAATACATAGAAGAAGCTCCCTGAAAAATGCAGACTCCAGGTTCTTCCATGAAAAAGCCCACCTCATCTTATCCAGAGCCAGGGTATGTAAAATGAAGAGGTAAAGTAATTGAATAACTTTAAGGCAAAGCCAGATTCTTCCAACTTTTTTTCATTATTAACTTGCTAAGCAACATTATGGGGACCTTATATTTTGAAGTGAAGTTATTTAAAGAGAAATTTAATGCTGTGATGTATTAAATGGTCTTTCTATATCAAAAAAGCACTTATTCTAAAAAGCCCATCCTTAAATTACATTAAATATTTTGCTTCAGAATCTAAATCATTGGACTAAAGTTCTGCTTTCAAAGCAAAAGTGCGAGTAGTTTAGAAGGTATAATACATATAAATTCAAATGCATTAACTGAACTATTCTTCTAATTGATATGCAGATTTTTAAATAATTTTGCCTTCCTGTTATATTTTAGAATGGCGATTTATGCACCTCCTGCAAATTTAAAAACATCTTCCTTTACTTTGTCTGATAAGCTGCAGAGATTTCTTAGAAAAGAGTGTTGTTATGGCAACCATAGCACTCTGCAAGTGAACAAAGTAGGTGAACCCTTTCATTGGCAAATGTAGCACATATGCTACACCTTGAATTAAAAATGTACTTAAAGTCATTTGCATGACACAAATGCAGAATGGAGAGTTTATAAGCCGAAAAAGTTATCAAACTTATTAGTCAGCAAAAATGTTATATAGAAAGCTTCTATATAAAACATTCTTTTTTTCACTGCATTTTTAGTTGAATGAATAGTTTGTACATTAAGGAAAATGTTTGTTGGGTTACACCTATTTAACCATTCAGGATCTCTTAAACCCCCAGAATGTAGTCAGACTTGAGACATACAACATAACTTATTTATTTAGTACTGTTTCAGGAGACTATTATGATCAAAGCATTTGATAAATTCAGACAATGCCATTGCACCATCGTGGAGAGTCCTTGTGATAAGCAAAGCTATACTTGTTTGCACACAGATCCCTGTTAAGAGTTTACTAAAATATTGTAGCATAATTCTGAGACTTTTATACCTCTTTTATTAAAATAATAAGCAGGACAGCAAACAGTGCTGATGAGCTTTCCCAACATAGACTAGTCTTCTTCTTTTCCCACTTCTATGTGGGGTCAATGTTCTAGATCAGCCTTTTCCAAACAGCATGGTTCACATTTCCTCTCCAGTCAGGCCCTTTTTCTTCAGATCTTCTTTTACTTTATCCATTCATCCCCTCTTTGGCATCCCACGGTTTTGCTTCCCATGGACTTCCATTCCCATCACTTTTTTGCCCACATATTCATTGTTTATTCTCATCACATGTCCATGCCACTTCAACCTATTTTCCTATACTTTTTTACTGTAGATATCTCTCCCACTTTTTCTCATTTCTTACTCTGTCCTTTTTTGTAACTCCACACATCCATCTCAACATTCTCATTTTTTGCCACATTTAAATTCTTCTCATGTGCTCCTTGTACTGCCCATGTCACAGCTGCATACATTACTGCTGTCTTAAAAATCTTACCTTTAACCTTCACCTGAATGCTTTGACCACTCAATACTCCTGATACATTCTTCATATTGATCCATCAACACTGCATACTGTGGGTTATCTCTGGAACTAGATAAATAGAGAGGGTTAGTGTCAGGAAGGACATCCCGTTCTAAGCCTAAACCTTAATGATGGATATATTGTACATATAGAACAAATGTATAATTTGCTTTCAACAGAGTGTTTAAGAAAGAGAAGTTAATCATGAACAAACAAACAAGCAAAGGGCCCAGGTCAGCATGGCACTGCTAGTACCGGCAGCAGCCTGACAAGGCAGCAGCCTTACTGCAGTTGACTTCCACAGAAAAAAAGAACAACTTAAGCTATTGAAGTAGCAATTCTGAACAATATTTGGGATAGTAATATAGGATTTATAGAAACACAACCAAAGGAGTCAGATGAGTTTCAGAACATAGCAGGGAGAAAATCCCAAAAGGCATTGGCAGCTTAATACAGCACATCTCTCTCTGCAGGAAGTAAAAACTAATGTTATTGTAGAAGAAATCCAGTAGAATTACTCAGATACAAATATCAGATGCATAAAAAAGCATTTAGAGTAGTCTGACTGTCATATTGCATGGAAGGAAGAAAATCAAGCAGATGCCTTAACATGGGTATTCATCGTCTCTCCTGGAAACAAAAAATATTGTAAAAATATAGAAATCTAAAAGTATAGCTAGAAAAAAACCAAAAAAATGCTCTTAATTGGTTCTCCATGGTATGAAAATGGACAAAGGAGTTCATAAATTAATTGTTATCAATAACACTTCAGCTAAAGTTATAAGCAAGCAAGTATCCACTGTGAAAGGCCCAATTCATAGATCTATCAAAGGGTTTAAACCAGTGGCAGACCGTGCATTTCACACCTAGGCCTTCAGTAGTGCTCCGTCTGAATCAACCCGCCCCTCAAAAACTAATTTATGGTTATAAAAACCATCTTAATATGCAGAAATACAGTATAAAGAGCTGTTGCATCACAGATAGATAACTCCTGTAGCCACAATAAATGCCTTTATTGAATAGACAAACCAGGGGTGAACACGTTCCTTTCTACTGCAGCTACAGCCGGGACACACATAAAAAAACATCAATAATAACTCATAAACTTGCAATATTATTTAGGAAAATTGCAACATTTTACTCACCAAAAGTTCGGATTATTTGTAAACAAAATCCATCCTCCTCTCTTTCCTCAAAAACAGTTCAATTACTCTGTCATACAGATTATCCGTGCACTTCAGTTCCATCAAAAGTTCCACCCTAACCCTTTCTATCGCCATTGAAGCTAATGCTGAAAGTTGAAACTGCCCTGTCGTATTTCTGCCATAAGTTTTAATTCGCTTTACGGCTGAAAATGTCCGCTCGACAGAAGCAGTGGACACGGGAATGGTCACCGCCAAACATACCAATGTGAACAGCTGCCCCATGCGCTCATTCAGATTTTTCTGATGAAGGAAGTCAAGGAGATCAGTGGGAGATTTTCCTGCAAAATCATCCATGGCATATACAGTCAGTTCTGTTTTTAGCCGAGACAGATCAAAAAGTGCTCCATGGCTCTGTGTTAAACTGGAGAAGGCTGCATGCGGGAAATTTTTCTTGTATTCCCGAAACTTCTGGGGGTCGAGGAGCGTGACAAACATCAGTTTTTCGTTGTCTTGAAATCTGGTCTATGTCTGGCAAATAATATTGTCTAGAATCCTGCCATGGAGTTAGCGGTAGTGCGTGCAAGGATCTTGCGCTTGTCCTCGTAGAGTTCCTTATATCTACTTCTATGTCGCTCAACGGTGTCACAGAACTCCTTTACCCTAGCCAAACAAAACTGCACATCCAGTTTTTTGTCCTGCAGTATTGAAAAGAGCACGTCTGAATACTCAAAATGCCATTGAATGTGTGAAGCAAAAAACAAAGCTCAAAATCATCCAGATGTGCTTTAAATCCATCAGCACAGCGCACTGTGTCCTCATCATACTCGTCATGATGCTCCAGAATGTGATGAAACAGTTCCTTTAGAGCATCTCTCTTCTCAAAGACCGTATTGACCACTCTGGATGTGTACTGCCACCATGTTGGTGCCACACGAGGGAGACGCCGCTGGCAGATTTCGTCTAGTAGTTGCTGATCAGTGGCAAATAACAAGCACTCCCAGCAATACAATTTGCAGTGTTTCTCAGACCCTGTGAGCCAGGGGTACCGCTCGTAGTTGGTAACCTGAAAGTGGCGGACAAATCCTCTTCCTGGTTGTGACACGCTAGATAGCTTCGGAGTTGCCCGACCTTTCTTAACAATATCCAGCTTTTCTTGAAAAGTCTGTCTTGAAAATGGCCTTGAAAGTAAATCTGCCACCAAATCTATTTCTTCTCCTCCTTCAGCCATTGTGGGGTGACAAAATAGCTATTACACCATCGTATCCAATCAATGGATCTGAATACGGTGACGTTGCCGTACGCTTGCTAGAGGGCCCTACTGACACCAACTCAAAATCTGATTGGTTGAAGCAACAGTTTAATCGACATTTATTTTGTGTTATAGGGCCTACAGAACGGATTGTGAAGGCCTCCGCGCAGACTTCTTTGACTCTGACCCTGCCTGGCAGCAAATGATGGCTGAAATGTGATTAGTTAAATGCTTTAATACGAAAATACATGTCTGGAAGCAGCACAACCATCGGAAAAGCTATGAAAGGAAGCGGACAGACTATTTGGAATTATATAATAAGTATTCATGGACAAAATATAATTAACATCAGTTTGTGATTCAGATATTTTTTTAGACCAGCAGAGAAGGCCTTGCAGGCCCTGATGGCCCACCACTGGTTTAAACCAACCTGTCACCAGAGTTACGATTGTAGTAGAATCAGGATGATCCAAAGGCAAATCTGGAAGAAAAAACAGAAAACAATAGAAAATAAAAGAAGGGAGTAAAAGAAAAAAATACAAAGAAAGGACCAGAAGCAAGCATTTACCAATAAACCCTTTCAGAAAACCTGCCAAGATTATTACAACTTTCTAAGTAGTTTCAGAAAAATAGAGTTGTTCATTTAGGAAGTAAAAGAGGAAGGAGTGTTGTATGTAGTCACCCAAAGATCAAGGATTTACTATATACGAGAAAATAAAATCTTACATTCCATAAATGTTACTGATATGCTAGTAATTAAAAGGAAAATTACAAATGCAATAAGAACACCCATCTCACAGACCGTTTGAATAAAACACTTTAACTTTTTCCATCTCTTTTATATATGTTTTTGACAGTTAAGATGTATTTTTTAGTTTAGTCATATTTGTACAAAAATATAAAATGTGTCTTCTCAATTGCTTCCACATACACAAAAGCAAAGAGGAAACAACAGGCTTGCTGATTTACCGAGGATAAACACTACATGTAATGGGTGGCAGTCATCCAAGATGATTTCCTATTTTTTCATGATTTCCCTCCGGCACACACATATCAAGTCTTTCACATCAGCACCAATAATTTTGAATGCCTGTCTTCTTACCTGTTGAAGCTCTTATAAGTTTTGATTTGTCAGGCCACTAAACCACGCAACACAGCAAGGTCATGACAAACCGGATCATGCAAAGATAAGAGGACAGCATGAGGTCTCTCTCCAAATGCCGATTTTATTAAGTAGAAATGAGCACTAACTGCATTTAGAACAGATATTTTTTGGAGTAACATTCATATCGCTCAATTTCTCAATTAATACTGTATGTGAATCAGGATGGTATTGTAAGACAGACTGGCATTACTCATTTTGCTATACCTGGAATACAAGTCTTTGACTTACAAAGCCACTGTTGGGCACTCCTAATGCCAGCTAAAAAGCCTCAGTCCTCCTAACTGGGCCTCTCTGAAATGATAAAATGATGAATCACCCAATGACACACCAGAGATGTCCCAGTGAAACACCATCTAAATACTTATTGAGGAAAAAAGGACCATAACTCAGTGATGGACAACATTGATGGACAAAACATGATACACCAACTGTCAACCGGAACGTTGGGTTTATGTGCACCCCAGAAACCACTGTCAAAACATCCACTATTATCTTTAAAAAACCTTGCATGCCCCATATCTCTGTAAAGCTCACTGCTCAGTCTGGTCAAACCTTCTACTCTCTATAGCAAGTATTCCATTGCCTATGGTGTGATTGTAAAAAAGAACTGAGCACTCCCTTTTATTCTAAAGGGCAACCAGGGGTGGAAGACTTGTCTGTATTTGAGTTGTATTGGGGACACACAAGTCCAAACCTTGCTAAGGAAAAACAAGTGCATGAACAAGAGAGAGATAGCGACCTGTGTAAAAGCCACACATTTTTCCTGCTAATGATGGGAGCTGATGGATTACCAGCTGCTCAGCAGGCATACATTTACTGTAATAGAATGTTATTATATGTAATAGAAATGTGGAAATACCAAAACGTTAACATAATCAAAGCAGGAAAAGTATTTTTAATGTCCACTGTGTGGTAGAAAAATTAGAGCTAGGGGTCGCATAGTTTTTTACAGATAATATAATTACTGCGCACAAAGTGTTTTAGTATACTTTCCATATTAAAGGGTAACAGTTGTTAAGTATTTTGGTTTGTAGAGCACATTGAAATATATAAGCATTTGCTTTATGTCTTTTAACTAATCAGTGTATGATATGTAAGCTTTAATCAGCACTGTTATGTGAATTCAGTTATCAATACGTATCAGTTTCTGCTTTTATTCTGTGATCATTCTATAACAGACTAATGTGATGAATGCTCCCTCTTCAAGCATTTGCTGAAGGGAAATTAAAGACACAATGAACAAGTTTTCTCCTGCCTGGTTTCTGACTCAAAGAGGTTTTATCAAACTTGTCCTACTAAAGGATACATTTTTTTCTTTAATTAATGTGTTTGATTTCTACCAAAACTACTGCACTGTTGCAGATTTAGTACATGTCACCAACACACACAGGCATTGCTCAAGCAAATGTCAAAAGATTTTTTTGGTAATATTTTTTCTGTTGCTTCCGCATGACAGGACAGAATATCAGTGCCTAACCCGCATGATTGTATTGAATGTACTTGCCAGCTCACTTTGTCCCTCTTCCTGATGTACCTAGAGCTTGCTTCGCACAATACATAGAACTTGATACTGTATTGTGCCCATTTGGATGCAATATACTGTATATACAACTGTCTTCATTTGTAACCAATGATGCTTTTGTCAAAACGTTTGTCCTGATCAGGAGCATAAAACCTTCTGCATATTTTTGATGATTGCCTGATAAACATCCCACAGTCTGTATGGGTTTGGTGCAGGGCTATTGGCTTCATCATCTCATCATTGTTAGTGGTATTCATAGTGAGTGAAAAGTGACACCTACTCATAACTTCACAGGAAACAGGTGTCTGCAAGTACTGGTTTATGGACCAGTACCTTCTCTGGACTGGTTTACCCAATATGCCCTGCAGTATCAGGAGACTGAAAAACAGCCACATGTCATCTGGAGTAAAAGGCTGCCAGCAACTGTGACAAGCTAATGGTTTACTGTGACTTTTCCAACACTGCTCAGCATAACGGTTCGTTTCAAAAATGTTTTTTTCCACCAGAATATTAATGACAAAATGTAAATAGAATCCATTAAACAGGTGTCAGTTTCACTGTCCATGTTGATTTCTGATGAGCAATTCACAATGGCATCACTATCACTCAATTTGAGCAATGGTTCAGTTTCAGTTTATTCTGAAACTGGTTTTATGTCTTTTCATTTGCTATTGTGTTTTTAGCTGAATGCTCCGCTCCACTCATGAATATTAATGAGTTTCCAGAGTTACCATTATGTGGCAGAATGCATTAAAGTATTCATGATTCTGAAACCATCATGACCACATGATATGAAAAATCACAATTCATAAGTTATATGCCTTTTCTTATAGGAGAAAAACATTTTATCTAAGCTAGCATAAATGTATGTGTTTTTGTTATTAGTGATTTTCCTTTTGTTTGCATGTTGTATATTTATATACACATGCAGTAAATCTCTCTCTCTCTTATATATATATATATATATATATATACAAGTATACTTGCATATATACATCTCCTATTATCCTTATGTTATAGATAAATTGTGTTACTTAGTTTATTTTAGCAAGCATGTCTAGGTTATTTGTTTAAAAATAGTCTAACACCACATCTGTATTACTACAAAGAAAGTGAATGTTATTTAAAGTTGACTTTCACCAATTTAAGAACTTTGTTTTTAAATTGTATAGATCCTTTTATAATTCTGGTGTCCTGGTTAGAAGGTGATACAGTGAACCCATACATTGTACAAAGAGTTTTTCCACTTCAACATAATTTTTCTGTCACTTTCCCAAAGTGTCTCCCTTACCTATTTATATCTGGAGGGTAAAACCATTGTTCCAATTCTTGCATAGTTTGTTAACAGTCAGCTTGTTGTCCTTGTATATTTTAAAGGTCACCTTTTTATTAGCACCCAGTCCTGTGACCTTTCAAGACCTGCTTTAGCTTCTTACAATTAACCCACCAGTTGATTTTTTTTTCTCCATAAGTCATTAAATTTTACTGAATGACTTACCATTTTCTGTAAATTATATTTTACCTCTACTTTTCCCAGAGATCAAGTTTTTCTAAAAGAAGTGTTTTAATATCTTCAATAATCTGTAGCTTACTATTTGCATATATATTGGTGTTTTTCTCCTCAAAGATCATTGACACATAGAAAGGCATACACTTAGTGACATTCTCATCCAGTTTCGGCGGGGATGTCATCACATCGTGTTCAGTGTGTGGCCATTTTTTCTGTTTCAGTTTCTGCTTGGATTTGGGTAGTAAGGCTACATACTTCTGTAGCTCTCTGTGGTATTTCAGCATCAGTATAAAACATAATTTGCAGTACATCAGTAAAATCAATTACTGTACCATATATTCTATGGCCTCTGCAGTGCATTTTAAAAGACATGCTGCATATTTTTATGTATCTGTGAATGGAAGTGGTCTATATGAAAATGTACAGAATTTATGTCAATGTGAAAATACCCATGGAAAAGATATATGCATTATTATATAAGCAGGGAAATGTCTTTCCATACACATAGTCATAGACTAAGGCAAATGATGTTGGGGTCAGATGTACCAAGAGATGCTCTTCCAAGGGTTTTGAATGGATTTCAAATATTTCAATAACATCTCTCCAGTGTGATGCCCACTCTAGTATTAACATTAACATACAGATGGCAATGTGACAACACCAGTACCAGACTGCATTAATGGAAATCACACATTAAGGATTTCCAGTTCCTGCATAGTTTCATAAATTGTTTTAGCTACAGCTACCACACCTATTAATGATAGCACATAAACTCATACCACAAAGATTTGTTTAAGTAGATAAGGAAGAGATGTTTTCATCAAGTTCATCAGTAATTAGTTTAAACTTTTGAGGGCAAATGCACTCCCTAATGGTAATATCATTATACCATTTTTTATTGATGCACATACAGACCCTGCCACAAATCTGCGTACCTGTAGTTGCCTTGACTTTCAAATCTATTACAATATCCTCATGTGAGTTTGTATTTAAACCAACTTTCATTAAAACAGAAATTCTCTGCTTGTCCAGTTTGCTCTGCTAAGACTGTGTTCATAATGATTGCTGGCATTGGTGGCTTAAACTTCTTCAACTCATTTAAGCTCAAAGTCTGCCTTTCCCTGCTTACAGTGTTTAGGATTTGATTTCATAAAAATCATAGTACGTTGTACATTTCAGATTTATTTAAATATTTTATAAAATTAAACGCCAAACTTTCTTACTTCTGATAAAAACAAATAAACAGGCTACCTTAAAATCACAAACAAGAACACTAAAAAGGGAGCTGCACTGAGAGGACCACTACAGTGCAGCAGTCATTAGAGATATGGCAAAAATGTCCACTGTCACATTCCACCTGATTGAATTCAGTTAGAATTTGTGTATAAAATTGCAGACTCTGTCATGCACTTCCTAGTGGCTACAAGAATATTGCATGAAAAGAATGGAAATATCATTCAGAATATTACTAGATCTCTAATGTGTAGTCATAAATTTCAGAAGATCAGAACAGATCTGTAGTCAGGTCCTTCTAAGAAGGGTAACTTCAGAACTGATATAAAGAGTTGCAAAAGATTAACACAATCTTTAAACATTCAGCATAGAACAACTGACCACATCTTTATGATACTGGAGTCACTTTCTGGGTCAGTCATAGAACAGTTGGGACTACAGTGTCCTTTCTTGGCCTCTGGCTACTCTGCATGTGGGAACATAATTGAATAACACAACACTTATAACTGGCTTTATGGTGCCTGTCCCCTGCTATAAGCAGTTGGGACCCAGTATCTATCTTTCTGTTTTTTTTTTCATGCGTGTTTGCTACAGTATGGGCAAATCCATTTGATCAGTTACTTGTTACTCTAGCATCACCTCTCTTCCTGTAGTGCTCACAGGAATTTTCATGCCACCTTTCTAGCCATAATGATGTTACCACCTCTTAGCTCACTAGTCACCATTTTAAATGACCCCTTTCAGATGCTAATTACCTCATATTTGTTGAAAGTTCACTTTACAATGCACATCATTCTAAAAGCAATTTGATCCTCAAAAGTCTGACTTTGGAAAAGGAAAAGGGACTCTGGCTCAAGTTTGCTCTGTGTCCCAATGTAACCAACTATCTGGCAGTAATCATTACTCTAAATTTATTTTTGCATATCTTTTGCACTGGACTGAGATGTGGTATTGAGGGAGTAATACTGTACATTAAGCCAACATTTCTCTCGCACTATATCTTTAGCCTTTATGGTCTGTAATTCTGTTATGTCAGGAGAACCCACTGTTACCATGAAAGGATCTGTCTATCTGGCCTAAAAATAATATACCACATTCCAATCCAAAACAAAAAGGAGACGCAAATCTTCCAAAAACAATGCTGTAGAGTGTCTGAAAGGCAAAACAGATTATATAAACCTTGAGAACAAAATTCTGAACTATTTTAAACATAATGCAGTATATTGCTTTAGCTGTAGCGTCTGAGTAAGTGTTAGTGGTAAGATTAATGTTAAAGACAGTTTTACACAAGTTTGCTACATTATGTTGCTGCCTCTTAATTTTCACCCTTTCACACCATTAGCAAAACATATACACTAATAATTTCAAATGATTGCATAGGACTGCCATTTTTATATTATAAATATACTACTAACATTTATTGATACAGATATCTTTGTTTATTTTAGGGTTTTGAAGCTTGACAATTTTGCCTTGTAGTTTAAATGGTGATTTTCATGAAAGTCATAGTATTTTCAAGTTTTGAAAGCCACAGAAACTCAATTTTCGCACTGCTGATGTGACAAAAGTTATGGTAAAAATATTTTTTCTTTCTAGATGCAGAAACAATTGATCTTCAAAGAGATAATTAGCTTTAATTCTAAGTAGTCCCTAACATTAGGAGTTTGTGCTCTTGTGACCCTTTTCTGATTCTGACGTTTCATTCTTTTTTTGCCCTTTGATTCCCTTTCCCCTTTGATTCTCAGTCATCTCCTGGGTGTTTTGATGGTTACAATAATTTTCGAAACTCTGGCGGTCACAACAGTAGAGTGCCAAAAAATTGGAAAAAAATATGTTGGAACTACAAAATAGCATTGAGCAAATTAATAGCAAAATATAGAGTTTGTTGGAAGCCAACACTTTTCCATTGTACAAGAAGGTTCCAGATGTAAAGTGAGGTGTAAAAGTAATACTTGATAATCAGTTGATTTAGCTTTTTACCTCAATATTGGTCACATAATAGATACTTAAAACACTGTTATGAAAGTTACCTTAAAAAATGTTAATTTCTAGTAAACGTAGTTTACTTATTAAACTTAATTGCTGTACAGCAGGGGTGTCCAAACCTCGACCCAAATGTGGCCCAACAAGCAATTTTAAATTAACATAAATAAATAATTTACTAATGTTTTTAATACTGTTTTGGGTATATTTCAAGTGTCTTTTTTCACCAAGGAATGGGGGAAATAGCTCGACTCGACTGCTCATTTTATTTATGTTTTCAACAACAGAAGGCACGCTCTCCAGTTTAATGTGTATAACTTGAAGACTAGGCATAGCACTGCCGTGCGTCGTGGCTTACAGATTTAGCATTTTTAGTGAATGTGACTGCTCATTTAAATGAGTAAAACATGTGTTTTCAAGGTGAAAGTAATGTTTCAAAACATAACTGTGTTCCAAATGAAACTGAAATTAAGGCAATTTTATGCATTTCGACGCATTGGCTAAACACTGTCCTGTGAACAATGAAATAGGTGAAGCGTTGCTTTTCAATTTGATACAAAAATTAGAAAACAGGTTTGAAGATTTCCGGAAAAATAATAAAAATTTGTGTATATTTGTAACTCCAATTTCAGTCTATAGAAATATATTATATGCCAATTTTCAAATGGAATGCATAGAGCTGCAATCTGACATTCAACTGAAAGAGAAATTTGAACATGTCTCTTTACTGGACTTTCATAAATCCTATCTTCCCAGAGACAAATATCCCTCGCTTCACTATCATGCCTTATTCACATCACTGCTTTTTGACAGCACCTACATTTGTGAACAACTGTTTTCAAGGATGAAGCACACTAAAATTAGAACCAAAATATCTGATGAGCACCTTGGGAACTCCCTTAGAATCGCATCTACTTCCATCGAACTAGATATTGATGCATTAGTTTCTCAAATACAATGTCAAATATCTCACTAGTTTTATGCTAACCTCTTTTCTTTCTTTGTTTGCTTACTTTTATAATAAAAATGTTTAAAAAAATAGTGAAGTTTTATTATTTGGATATGTACATTTTCTATATTAGTAATTGCAAATGGATATTATGATCAAACATAATCTCTGTCTTAAACAGCAATCGTACCTTTTACGACTTCAATAATGTAACAACAGATATCACAAAAATTATCCACTGACCTTTTTTGCACATCAGCGGTCTTTAGTGTTTGTATTTTAAGTGTGGCCCAAGACAATTCTTTTTCTTCCAATTTGGCCCAGAAAACCCAAAAGGTTGGACACCGCTGCACTAGAGTTTTTTTTTTCTCTACCTGAATTAAAGTGATAATGCTGCCTGTTTATACCAGAAATACTGCAGACTGTCCACCTTTGAATGGATTGGGAGATAGCTATATGTCTGAACAGACACTAAAGTAATTATCAACTAACTACAGTCTATTCATGTTACTTTGCCTACTGGGAATAGTACGAATGTCACCAATCTGTAGCCAACGGTTAATTGGCTTATGGGTCTAATTGCTCTACTAAAAATCCATGTTTCTGTTTTGTTCTACCATGAGTAAATTCTGCTTACAAGCTGTGTCACACATGCATAGTAGAGACGGGATGAAAGAGCAGAAAACTAATTGATGGCGGTCATATGCTTGCTGTCTTTATTCAGTCACAGCTCTCTTCCTTCTTTATCAGGCAGATTTACAGAAAGAAAATGTACTTGGACAGACTTTAATGGTAAAATTGCATTTATCTTGACTCTCTAGTAACAGGATGGAAGGCCTACTGATAAACTCTAAAAGCAAGAATCATTTATGATACTGATGTATCAAGTATTCATCCAGTTAATGTGTCTAAACATTTGAATCTTAATATACAAGTTGATGTTTTGACAATTTAATGTCAAAACATGTATGCATACATGGAACTGAAATGCTGAAAGTTGTTCTTGTCAAGAGCTTAAACAGAAATTCTAAAATACAAAGTTTTTTATTGAGAAGGAGAGATTTGCGTAGAAATACTGCAGAAGGGAAATCAGATGTAGCCAAATTTGATAGCATTACAAGGTCAAGAGATCATTTGTGAAAGTTTTAAGAAAAGAGGCAAATTTAAAATTGATACCAAAATTAGATTTGTAAGCAGATAATACTAGACCTCATACACAAAGTTTTCACATATCTTTTTCCTTTATAATTCAAAAAGGTTCATCCATCCATCCATCCATGTTCCAACCCGCTGAATCCAAACACAGGGTCACGGGGGTCTGCTGGAGCCAGTCCCAGCCAACACAGGGCACAAGGCAGGAAACAATCCCAGGCAGGGTGCCAACCCACCACAGAAAAAGGTTCAAGTACTACTTAATTTATGGATGTAGCAAATGTACCATCATAATGACCAGCTGCACAAAAAATTCCACAAAAGCCAGAAACACCAAATGATGGTACCTGGACAAACAAAACTACAAAATTCTAGTTTTTAAGAAAAAAAATAAGAACACAAAAAAATGGTATCTCTGTAATCCTAATAAACCATTTGAGAACCTAGATGGTGGGAATCAATAATTTTATTAATTCCATTACCAGGATTTCCATCAATCATACCACCAGCAAGAGAAGCAGATGCTGAAAAATAAGAGCTAGAATACGGAATCTTCAAAGAGGGCAAAAGTAATTCATAAGTAACAGTCTCAGTTGCATGACAAATTTATATGCATAAACACTTAGAGTTAAATTCCAGGGTAAAAAAAATCTTATCTTTGACAGCCACAGTTTCTGACATTGACATACTGTACCTTTTCCCTTACAGTCACTGAATTTTTTAATTGAGGTACCCATCTTAAGAAGTTTCTCACAAACTTTATCCTAAACTGTTCTGATTTTTATTTTTTTTTTTTATTTGGAAACACAAGGCACAGAGAACAGTAAGGAATGACTTGATATCAAATGAGATTCATAACCATAATCAGAAATGAAGAAGGTCCTACTGGAACTACTGGAAACATTGAAAATTGCATATACAAGTCTTTTCCTCATGCTTGATTTGTTCTGTCAGCCTCTGCACTAGTCTCTAGATGATACCCAAGTCAAATTAAGATTAATGGCTACAAAAGTGGGAAGCACAATGGATTTCAGGAAGCATGTTGCATTATATATACAAATTATGGAAATAAGGAAGTTGCTAAAGAAAACAACAACTATTATAGTGGTATAGCTTTGAGAGGGGATCAGGTGAACTATAAAATACACATTATTATATCCTTTTAGGAAATATTGTAACTTGGCTATATAACACATGCTTTGACATACTCATGAACATCTTGCTATAGTCAAAGCTACAATAAACATCTCAATATTCATATAATATAAAATGGTGACCTCACCATAACATTCTTTTTGATGAACTGACTCAGGAACAAATGGCAACAATTCCACTGCTGCTATGTAACACTGAAACAACAATTAACAGACAGTATCTATTTGATATTTTTGTTATCTGAGCTATGTGAAGTTTTAAAATTGAAGCAGCCGACACACACACTCATCATATTTGTTGTGCATGTGAATGTCTTAGAGATGTTAAATTCTTATGATCTGTACTCTCTAGTCACTGCCTTCATTCTTCAATTGTCAATCTGACAGAGAATAATTCTTGGTTACCAACACCATATTTTTTTTTTAGTTCAATTTTATCTCACTTCATTTTGTCTGTTCTAGTTATCTAATTGTTGGCCCGTGGTTGTTAACTCACAGACCTGTGCTTGCAGAGTGCATTCATTATTTTGCCCAGACACTTTTTAATCTATCCTCTGAATCACTCTTTATTTCTAGTATGAATTTATATTGTTCTGGAATGAGTCCTGAAGGACCAAATTTACTTATTGAGTAAGGATATTTCCAAAGGAATACTACAGAAGGAAAGTCAGACCTAGCCAAAGTCAGTATCACTAAAGTTGAAGACATTATTTGTTTTTTAAAAGGTGGCAATGATAATATTAACATCATAAGAGTAAAATAGCTTATAAATAATGAAATGAGAAAAAACAGAGCTTTTTTCTGTGTGATTCTGACATTGGGATGTTTGCTGCCATAGCATCAAGCTCCATCAGTTCTTTCAGTCCTAATCAGAATCTGATTACAGTATATATTCACGTATAAGTCGGGTCTTGAAACCCGAAAAATCGATCATAAAATCAGACCCCGACTTATACACCCGTTCAAAAATGCAACACGTATTTTTTTTTTTTTTCTTACATCTTCTTGCCCCTTATAATCTCACATCAGTTTCTCAGACACATTGAATTTTGTTGCAGCAGTGCAGTTACCAATTACTTTTGCTACTTCAATGACGTTTAATTTAAAACCAGGTTTATATTTTCTTCTGATTGAACGCTCCATCTTCGATAAGGGATGCTCTTATGCTGAAGGTGTATGAGGGTGTGAGATACAAAAAGCACAAATCAGTTAAAACGTTGCTTCGGAATAGTTTGGGTATTACTATTATGTAGGGAGAGAGAGGGAGAGAGAGAGAGGTGAGGAGCACTTGCTGATATAGCGCATTGCCGCACCCACATAGAAATAAAAGGCAGTGTGGTCTGTGGTTACTCTCTCAGGTGGGCGTTAGCATATTATAATCCCTTGTACCAATAGCATGAGTTTTCTGTATTCGAATTATATGACTGACATTATAAAATACCAGAAATTATACTGTAAAATCAAGTCCCGACTTATCCGCGGGAGAACTTATCCGTGAGTATATACAGTAATTAGTGAATTAACTAATTTTTTATAAAATATCTGTAGGTATATCATTCTACTAGAAAATGCTGATCATATGCAAAATTTGAGCCACTTAAAATCAGTCCATGTCTCTCTACTACTCCTATCTGTGATGTAAAACAGCAATATCTATATCATAAAGTTGAATATTTGGCAATGGCTAAGCGTAGAGAAAAATGAAGAGTTTATACAGGTAATGTGTGAATGAAAAAGGATGAAAGTGACTTTCATTTTCTTACACGAGGAGTCATTCACATTTACAAAAACATCCATGATTCTATCAAATACATTAGTCACTTTGTATTATTTTGTCATCAGTTTGAATTAACCACCTTGTTGGAAAGCATGAGCATTTGTCTCTTTCACTCACTCTCTCTGTAATATCACATTTCCTTGAGCTGCCATATAAATGCATCTTTCTAATATTTTTTTGCTTGTTGATTTTTTTGATTTTAATTTTTGATTTGCTATACTATATTAACCCCCGATGGGAAATTGTCTTTTCTCATTACCTTTGGTGATCCGTGCACAGGATCAGCCATTGTACAGCACCCCTGGAGGGTTTAGTGCCTTGCTCAAGGGCCCAGTAAAGTAGGATCTCTTCAAGTGCAAGTCATTAGCCTCGGAGCCACCGCCACCCTAACTTTTGCTAACTTTGCATACATCCTTACTGAAGTTAGTAACCATTTTTTTGTCTAAACAAAATATAATCCAAGAATTATTTTGACTGTGTATGTAAAATGCACAAAAATGTTTTTTTCTGACATGCCTATACAATGCAGATTAAAATTCATACCTCTTTGGAAAACAGACATACACACTAGTATCTGTGTGTTGTATCTGATATGTTTTTGGTATGACAGTCAACATGTTGATGTAAGTTTTCGTAACAGTACAGCTTTCGATACACTTTGCGACCATTCTGCCTTTCTGAATGACTGCATTTTATAATGTTCTCTAAGGTCGATGCTGCCACTTTGAGATCTATATAGGTATAGCCCTTAATAAAGGTGTTTGTTTTTTATTTTTTGCACTTTTTGTTACTGCTTGTAAAAGGTTTGTGACATTCTTAATTTTGTTCTGCCTTTAAATCCTACACATAAACATGATTTTATACAGGTTTTAGGAAGCTTCAGAAATTAAACAACTAACCTTCTTCAACCATCTTACCATCGGCTGCTGCGCGCATACTATGGTGATTCATGCAATGTTCAACGCATACAGATTTTAAATATACTGTGTCAAGTAGATTATCTTTGTTGATGTAACATTGTTTAAAACCTACATATAAAAAAACTGAATGTTACCATTTGGCAGTGTGTGTGCAGTGACGGTCGAAGCACATAATGATACCAAGGGGTTCCCCTCAATGTTCAGAGAGCTTACTGTTTGAGCGTCATAAACGGTGCCCTAGAATAGCTTTGTGTGTGTGTGTGTGTGTGTGTTAAACAATTAGGAATTCAACAACCAGGCATAGGTAGCTCAGAGATTAGAATTGGCAGTAATCAGCAACTCTAGTTTCTTTGAATATCTAAACACCAATGTAAATATATTCATACATCTGAGTTGTACTAGCTCAGACACTGAACTTTAATGCACAAGGCTACCAATGTAATTTCCATTGTTCATCCAAGTCTTAAAACTCAATGGGCTATAAAACATTTAACCATATACTGTACATATACTCGTTACCAATCCTAGGATGATCTTCACTGTAGGTAGGAACAATCTATCCCTCCAATTTCAGTCTGACTTAATCCTACTTAGCATTTCTTTTTTTATAGTATCTTCCATTTTTTTTGGTGCTTGAATTGTACAATTTAATAATAAATTAATGCAAAATTATATGTGGTTGGTATACAGTGCAATACAAAGACTTCAAAATGCTTGTACCTTGGGATGGATTGGATATTGCCAGGGTACCATTGTTAGTGAAACCAACAAGCAAGTAACAATTGCAAAAAAAAGATTCTAGTTTTCATAGTTTTTAGAAAGCAACAAACATATTTTACATGTAAAGAATTTTAGTTATAAATTTTAAGCAGAATTTTACTGTAATATTGATGGAGGAACCTGGGTTTATTTGCATCTCTATACATATATAAAATCCAATGTCTTGTATGTCTGTCCGCTTTTCACGAGAGAACTACTAAACGGATTTAGATAATTTTTTTTAATGTTTTGCTTGAATATTCCGGTTGATTTTGCGACTTCTATCATTGCACTATGTATCATAGTTCGCTTGCAGGAGCAATATATTTGTGCTAATTCGAGACAAAGGCTGGGGGCAGAGGGGAGGAGGAAGTGTATCGTCAGGAGTAGGGAGCCGGGCAGGGCCCTCCTCACTGTCTTCTTTTACTTCTACGAGCCACGGGGGACAGCTAGCAATAAAGGTAAGAAAGCAAATATGTGTTTTTTAAAAGTTGACCCTATTATCATTGCCGGATTCAGTGCTAATGCTCAATCTGTCATCTACACTATCTTTTTGATAATTAACAATTTCTCTGCTTTCATAAGTTGACAATTTGTTGTTATTATGTATGATTGTTGTAACTCCTTGCTGGGATAGGTCCATGAATGATACTTATTTGTATTTCCTAGTTTAGTGAGGTTTCAAGAATAGATATTTAATCCCAAATTGATCAACTGGCTGGCTTGTTGAATAATTGAATTCACAAATGCAGAGGCCACCATTTCTAAAAATGTTCAAACAAAAGAGAAAATTATTTATGTTAGTTTTGACTTCCCAGTACCTAACAAGCTGAGCTGTAACTCAAATTTAGGGTCAGATTGGTTAAAAAAGCTGCAATAACTATTTAAATCTCCCAGATACAGTGGTGTGAAAAACTATTTGCCCCCTTCCTGATTTCTTATTCTTTTGCATGTTTGTCACACAAAATGTTTCTGATCATCAAACACATGTAACCATTAGTCAAATATAACACAAGTAAACAGAAAATGCAGTTTTTAAATGATGGTTTTTATTATTTAGGGAGAAAAAAAATCCAAACTGTAACACTCTGGGTACAAAATATGACACTGTTTAATGGCTGCTATTGGTGATGATGTAGCCAAAGCAGTAGCCCCTACATTCTGTTGCAACACACCCAATTCAACCTCTATGCCATGTAGCCTATATTTTAATTTGGACCAATGACAACATACATGGAAAATTTCTTTAAAACAAGTTCAGTCGTTTTTGAGTGATTGGGAAACAAATAGATTTCAGTTTTTTTTAGTATATATAGATATTGTGTTGGCTTTGCAAATCTGGCAATGAATGAAAAATACATTTGATTTAGGAGTAGTAAATTAAATTTCAAAGCCTTTGTTTTTATTTTCTAAGAGTTACAACATTTGGTCCTTAAGGTTTACTCTGTCATTCCAGATGTAGCCTTTTTTAATGGGGCTTTAACAGGTTCAGGTACTTGCTATAGGCCTGTAGCCCTTGTTGTTTAGTAGTTCATAACTCTAATCCTGCTTAACCGTTCAATGAAATCCCTAGGTTGACACCTCCCACACCTGAACTTCTGACATCACAAAAATATAAAAATGTAAACCAAATAAATATTAAAAAGTTGTATCTTATTTATTAAACTGCAAAGCAAAATATAGCAGTAAAGATTAAGTGAAAATAATACAAAGTCTTCTGCCTTGTTAGTATCTGGTGATACTTCTACACATGGTTGAATCTTTTCATTTCTCATTGCAGCAGCAAACAGACAATCCACAGAATAGAGACAACAGAAGGGGCTTGCTGACAAAAGGCAGTACCTCAATTATTTGTGATTGTTTTTTTTGCGATTAACTGCAAATGTATTTTGAATGTTGAAACTGGAACTTAATGAATGATAATTTTTTCAGAAAGTTGCTTGAGTAATTGAATGTGTATGCTATAACATGACTTTTCATTAAAATTGGGAACTTTACAAAACACACAACGTCTTTAGAAAGCTGTCCTTGGTGAAAAAAAAAAAATTAATGTAACAGAAAATAAGAAGATGCCAACAATATATTAATTAGTCCAATAGTTTCTGTTCATTCTGCATTGGTGAAGGTTGCATAGGAATAACTCTCCCCCATTTTCGAGTGTGCTTTTCACAGGATTTAAAATAATATCTGCATGTACAAAACACTTAGTAACTTTAACCAAGCTGAAGTTTAAATTTATTGTCATATCGACACAGTACAAGAAAATTCTTGTGTGTAAGTCTCCCATAGAGTAACATAATAATGGGAACAGACAATAAAACATGCACAGTGGATATATCATCATATATTAACAATATCAAGTGATATATACAGCAATATATACAGCCACTCATGCATTTGTCAGTATGAGTTGTTGTTGTTAGGTACAATCGAGTCATGGCTTGCATCAATTTATGAATACAGGCATTTACAATTATTGGCTTAGCAGATGCTTTTTTCCAAAGCGACTCACAGAAAAGGTCAACATAACTGAGTAAACTTCAAACGCTTCTTAAACACATTTAGGGAGTCATAATTTTGGATGGAGGTGGCCAGCTTATTGCACCAGCTAGGAGCTACATGAAAGAATCTGGATTGAGATTTGTGTTCACGTTGAGGTGCCATCACCATAAGTCAAGAAGGAGCATAGGGCCTCATAAGTGTCTCCATAGTGTATTGTAAAGGAGGGGGGGGGGTGGGGGGCTTGACTACTCTATTGGCATGCATCGAGGATTTGAACTTAATACATACTTGCTACAGGGAGCCAATGTAGTGATCTGAAAAGTGGAGTGACATGGGCTGCTGCATTTTAAATCATCTGCAGCAGCTTGGTGACACATCCTGGTACACCTACCAGCCTAGATTTATAGTTGTTCAGATATGACAAGACCAAAGCCTGGACCAGGAGTTGCATGAGATGCTGTGTTAGATACGGCCTGATTTTGCAAATGTTGTTTAGAACTGATTGCAAGACAAACAGACCAGAGACCAGAGCAACATTGTCAGTGAATGTTCATCATCTACCACTCCAAAGTTGAGAAGAAACTTGGTGGATGTTAGTGACAATGGGTTGAGCTGAACAGTGATGGAGTGCTGAATATATGGAGGAGCTGGGATACCAAAAAGATCTGTCTTTTCCAGACTAAGCGGGAAATGCTGTTCCTTCATTCATGTTGCAATATCAGTGAGACATACAGAAATTCTAGCTAAATCTGTGTGGTCCTCTGGAGGGACTGGATAATACAACCTTGTGAAGAGGTGTAAACTGAGGAGTGAAGAGGAGAGGGGCCAGCACTAATCCTTGGGGCACCCCCATGCTTGCCTAGTGCTCTGCCCAAGAGGTGGGACTCGAATATCTTGACATCGGTCTCAGTAACGCCAAGGTCAGAGACCATGACAAGGAGGATCTGGTGGTTGACCATGTCATAGGCAGAGGAGGGGTCTTGCAGAATAATAACAGATGACATGTTGGTAACTGTTGCCAGATGTAACACGTTGACAATGGTGACTAGGGCCATCTTAGTTGAATGGCCCCTATTGCAGACAGATTTGCTAGGTTTGCCCTTTTACCCCTCCTTACAGTATCTTCACATTCTGCACTCAGTTACTTGTGGAAACAAAGTAACATTTAAATTTATTAAGTGTTCAGTTTTGTGGTCATAGCAGTCCTCTAAAACCCGAAGGCCTGCAGTTCACAAAGTTGCCTAGCAGTCCTGGAGAGAACTACAATAAATACCAGGGCCTTCTCTCTCCTTCTTTATTTCTCATTCTGCTTGGATGCCAGACCTGTAGTAGGTCTTCTGTGCTGTGTTGTTTGTGAAAGTTGCTTTGAGTGTGAGTTCCTTGTTATGTTCCTCCTCTGTAAAACAAATCTGGATTATTTTACCTTCAAGTCAACCTTTGTTAAGATTCATTTTTCTCCTGAGAATTTCAATGTATACTGTGTGGAAACAGAATATCAAGTTTAATATGATAAACCTGAGTCATGTTCACTGTACCTTAACGATGACATTTTACATTTTGAAAATGTGGTATCGCTGATATTTACCTCTTCCATTTTTAAACAGTTCTCTGTAAAATAACAAAATTGCAAGATAAAATACTAGTGCATTACATTTTAGCAATACAAGGTAATAGAAATTAAACAGCGTGGTGAACAGCCAGGGCTCTTGCCCGGCTAGGACATCTCCACACTGGAAGGATGTGGGGAGGGAGCATATCCAGACCATTACCTCCCCTGTAGCACTTGGTGGCAGCCCTCTTGAGTTGCAGCGGTGCCAAGGACTCCGCAGGGCTCCATGGGAGATGGAGTTTGGTGCAGCCCTGTTGGGGTCCGTGGGCGCTGCCAGGGGGTGCTGCAGCTACTGCTGAGCCTTGGGTTGCAGCACTTCCGGTAGTGCTACCGAAAGTTGGTCAATGAGCACCTGGAGCATTTTTGGGTACCTTATAAAAGGAGCAGGCAGCCACTACCCTGAGAGCCAGAGTCGGGTGGAAGAGGATGAAGTTTGCCAGGTGGAGAGGAGGCAGATAGAGAAAGAAAGGAGTTTTGTGCTGGACTGTGTTTGGTGTGCTTGTGACTGTGCTGTACAGGTGGAAAACGGGGGAAGGCGTTCCCCAAGGGAAAAAAATAAAAGCATGTGTTTGCACTTGTATTCCACGTCTGTCTGTGTTGGGGTTGGGGCAGATGTTGCACCCCCTGGTGGTCCACAACAGTTTATCTGAATTACCAAACATAGTTGCTTATAATGGAAAACACTCTGCTTATCTAATGTAAACTTAAAGCCCTGTTTACTGATTCAAGTCACATGTGCCTCGTTGATGAAAAATCTGCATTGATTACTGTAAGCTCTTTGTAATCTTTGCCTACAGTTTTAAAATAACCTCATTTTCCTTCTTGACCAGCTAGAATTGTAGTAAGCCATTACCAGTGTGTTATTCTGTCTGTACTCCAGCCAGTCATTACAGACATCCTGGAATAAGAACATTGTTTTTTAGGGGCACTACATAGTATATTAAAGGTTCAGGTTCTGCAGTTGTTTATGTAATGTTTTTCCTGATTTGTCCAGCATTTGATTTGTTTGCTGGTGATATCTTTTCTTTTCCAAGATAACACTGGGGTGTGGTCACATTGTATTAGCAGTAAATGGACACTGCTTATTATGTAAGCAGCCTGGATGCATGTTGAAATCATCACTTATGATCTAGTTTGGACAGCCAGATATTTTCCATATTTATAAATATATACTGTATATACACAAATAAATATTCACAGGCCAAAAAGTTTGGACACACCTCCTCATTCAATGTGTTTTCTTTATTTTCATGACTGAAGGCATCAAAACTATGAATGAACACATGTGGAGTTATGTACTTAACAAAAAAAGGTGAAATAAATGAAAACATGTTTTATATTCTAGTTTCTTCAAAATAGCCACCCTTTGCTCTGATTACTGCTTTGCACACTCTTGGCATTCTCTCGATGAGCTTCAACAGGTAGTCACCTGAAATGGTTTTCACTTCACAGGTGTGCCTTATCAGGGTTATTTAGTGGAATTTCTTGCTTTATCAATGGGGTTGGGACCAGCAGTTGTGTTGTGCAGAAGTCAGGTTAGTTGGACGATCATTTATTTTTCAACAGGACAATGACCCCAAACACACCTCCAGGCTGTGTAAGGGCTATTTGACCAAGAAGGAGAGTGATGGAGTGCTGTAAATGGTCATGAAAATAAAGAAAACACATTGAATGAGGAGGTGTGTCCAAACCTTTGGCCTGTACTGTATATATATATATATATATATATATATATATATTTACACACATGTGCATATTTTGTTTCTTAATAGTCCTGCTAGTGCTAGTGCCTCTTACGGTCTTGTACCATGTGCTGTTCCACAACATTTCTTGCCTTCCTATTGTTCATAAAAACCAGTTGTCTCAGCTGTACATTTATAAATATTTATTTTAATTCAGTACTGGATATTTTTGGTTGACACTAGACACTAGTTTGATCTAGCTTATATATTGGTGTGCACTTTGTTTTTTTCTGATTTGCACTATGCCTGTTAGCCTGATGTTGATTTTTGCTGCTGAAGCAACTGAATTTCTCTTCTGGTAACAATAAAATTCTTTTTGTATATATGTGTAACTTTTCCAAACAATTGTAAACGTGTTCTGCTAGTGATTGAATTATTGAAAGTATTACAACTTATACTTCACTTAACATAGTCTGTGGGCTATACTGTTGGTGTTCTCATTACAATAATTCAGAATTATTGTTTTGTGGGAAAATGGTATGGAACGGTGGTACATGAAAAATGTGTTTTGTTTTGCATATAGTTTTATGACGTTGTTAACATAGTTCCACATTTGCAAAATACAATGTTTTCTAAAGTTTTTGGAGCTTTTGAAAATTTGTTAAAGTGAAAGGGTCTCATTCATGCTGCCTCATTTACCTGCATTTTTCCCAGCTGCATAATACAAGTTTTCCATTTTTCCAGTAAAATCAATTATATTGTATGAATTTCATTCACATCACCCCCGAAGATAAAGTACATTTTTTTAAAATGTGACATACTTCCTATTTTACTCATAAGGACATGAAATTCTCCAATGATCAAATTATTGTTTTTTTTCATAGGCTTACATAGGAACCCCTTCTCCTGTTTCTTGGTTCTTGCAGATAAGGCTATAAATGCCCTCAGTACAATAGAGGAATATAACAAGTATCATTTCTCTCTGCAGTGCATCTTTAGGATTGTGATTGCCAAGGTTGTTATCATAAATGGCAATGCAAATGTTGTACTACCAGAGCATCCACACCACATGTCTGATGGCTTAACAAAATATTTAAATGCAGCATTAAAATGACTAATTTTTATTTTTTCACTAGCTAACTTCATTTAAACACTAAATCACATTCACACACATACACAGAGAATACCACAAAATAGGAACCTTCTTCCTATGTCATATTCACTTGTCACAAAACACCATAGTTATGCTAAAGCTTTTGTAGTACTAGGGTGTTGTACCATGTCAGCCATTATGAATGTAGTGAGATGTCAAGTAAAATGTCACCTTTTATTGGCTAACTGAAAAAGATTACAATATGCAAGCTTTTGATGCAACTCAGGCCCCTTCTTCAGATGTTTACATCTTGCCAGAAGAAGAGGTCTGAGTTGCTTTGAAAGCTTACATATTGTAATCTTTTTTAGTTAGCCAATAAAAGGTGTCATTTTACTTGACTTCTCACTAAAGCTTTTGGAAAGAAAAATTCTTAAGTTTTGCTTGAAATTCAATTGCATGCAGTTAATTAGCCTATTACTAGCTGGAAGCTAAAATTTTGTATTATGTATCTTATATATAAAAAAAAATATACAAAAAGTTCTGACAATATCAAACAACGTGTTAAACTTTAATCTTATTAAACATTAAAATAATAATTTTGCTAGTGTCTATAACATTAAAACACCTTTCAAATTAGCTATCTGTGTCTCCTATAACACAACATATTTCATAGTGGACAAAAAGTAACTCTTTGCTTTCTTGACCCTTGTAATTTTTCATAGTGTCAAGAACAGTCAAATTGCGAACTGACTCTACCACCCGACCAGATAAATAGAATGCTTTATTCCTCGTAAACACTTTTGTAAACATAGTGTGAGCAACAACTGTTATAAAAACGTAATTTAAATAGGCTGTTTTAACTTCATTAAAAAAATCATATTACAAATGCTAATTATATATTTGCTCACATTTCATAATGAATGCAATGATTTTTTTTATATTTAGTCAGTGTTTTTTTTTTAATTTAGAGAGTTAAAAAACCACTAAAGTCTTCAGAGTACTTTCAAATTATCAAAAAAAAGCAAAATATGTAAAATGCTGACTTGTTTTCTTCAAAGATTCCTAATACAACAGGGAACAGGGAAACTGTATACATTAAGAGTAAAACCTCAGTGTTAAAACAGTTAATTTATAGATTGTCTTAGCATAAAAATGTAGTTAGTAATGATAGACTGTAAATACTTGGCCTTCTACAGTAAATGCCTGAATATAAATTTAGTGTTGAACAATATAAATGTTTAGTTTCATAGTAAATCTCTGACTTATATGTCAGTCTGTCTCTGCCCTGTACTTACAACTGAGTTACTTCTTCAGATTTATTGGCCGATTCTGACGTATTTATATCAGCAGCTAAATGTTGATGCCAAATATGAAAAAAGATTTAATGGTTGTCTTTTTATCCCATGTCCCATATACTGCAAAGTACTGTCAGTTACATGGAAATTATCAAAAATGTTTTAGAAGAGTTTTTGCTAACACTTTTAGGAACAGTTTCTTAACTTTTACATAGGGTAGCTATTAAAAAATTATATACAGGTATATGTACAGAATACTTAAGTGCAATGAATTAGAATAGTGTGTCTCAAGCCCAGAACTGGGGACCCCATGTGGCTACAGGTTTTTGTTCTAGCCAGTTTCACAATCAGTAAGTCATTTTACCTCTAATTCATCTCATTTAATTAGCTGTTTTTCTTTTTCTTCTTTTATTCTGCATTCTGAAAACTACAGTGTGATTTTTCCATTTATAAGATATTTACATATACCTATATGGTAACACTTTAGTTTAGATATGTGAAAGAAAGAAAACAAAACTTTTTAAGTACAGTGGAACCTTGGATTGCAAGTAACTTGGTTTACTAGTGTTTTGCAAGACGAGCTCAAATTTTTAATAAATTTTGACTTGATAAACAAGCTAGGTCTTGCAATACGAGTATTACATATACGCTTTGTCTGTTGAGCGTCACATGATCACAACTGAGCTGATGGTTCTTCTCTCTCTCGCTGTTGGATTGTGGGTAATCATCAGTCGGCGTGCCTCACTCATATGGTCAACATCCAATACGAGCATATACTGTTTACTACAGTATTGTGACCACGTGTGTGTGTGTGCACGTGTGTGTGTGCTGTGACGTGCGAGTCTTAGTACTTTAGCGACACCAGCTTTATTCAGCTTCAAACATGAACAGCGCAGTTATTTATTGTAGCGGGATCTGCCACTCTCCTATACACAGACACAGCAGTCAGGCAGGGTTGTGCCCAGGTTAGTGGCCATGTAATACTATGCCTTGCGTATTTATAATGTTCCTTGTATCGACGGCAGGCACTTATAGCATGTCCTTGATCTTTTCAGATTAGCTTTTACGGCGAACTGCTACAGCGTTGAGAGCCTGCGATTACTTTGGGACGCTCTTCCGCATGTCTTCCCATTGGGTGGAATCCCACAAGAGTTTAGAAACTCACTCACACCAGCCATAATTCTTTTCAAAGGTAAAGTGCAGGTTAATTTGTTTTATGTATTTTTACTTTATATTTTGCATTAATCATTTTTATATGAATAGTTTTGGATTGTGGAACGAATCATCTGAGTTTCCATTCTTTCTTATGGGGAAATTCGCTTTGATATACGAGTGCTTTGGATTGTGAGCACGTTTCCGGAACGAATTATGCTCGCAAACCAAGGTTCCACTGTATATGCTTTTCAAGGGAAGAAGAACAGAAAAGAAAGAATAGCATTTACCTCTCTTGTTTAGCAGGCAAGACGGGAAAATTACTCTTTTGCTAGAGTTTCAGTACTGCTTCGGTAGTGCAACGTGGCAGGGACCTGGCAGTCCTGGTTGCATGTTAGGCCTATGTGGCTTCATATGCAGTCCAGTTCCTTGCCAGCGGCTCATCGCCACCCACCACTGAAGTAAAAGAAAAGAGGTGTGAAGTGTTTAGTTTACTGTGGTAAGGAAGATAGATCGCAGAGGTTAATTCTAATTGTAGGATTAGAAGGAGGTGTATTAATTTAGCTTAGATATGGAATCAAAAGTGCTCGAACTTCATTTCCACGTATGAATATGTACGTACGTGCATGCCCACAAGGCTGCCTGTATTTTAATAGAGATATACAGTGTGACATATTAGGAGCTGTTGATAGTCTGGAGAAATGACTTATGCATATGAAGGAGTCACAGATCTCATCCTTAAATAGGCAATATCAAGATAAATATGTCTCAGTTAAGCCACTTCAGACCATTCTAAAATTATTTTACTAGGCTACATTGCACAGATGAATAACCAAATTACTACTGATTTTTAAAGTGTCTGTTGTGATGTGAAATTTTGCATGCAAGTTGATAAATATTTTATATGTCTTTATTTGTAACTTAGACAAAGCAATGTAATATTAGTTGTTACATTATTGATAATAACAGCAATGGTTTGATGGTTTAAGAACTCCTTCCCCTCTTTTAAAAAAGAGTCTCTTTGTAAGTTTATGACAGTGTTGGGGGAAGTGCCTCAAACAAGTTTGGCAAGTGTTTCTCTGCAGGACTCTCAGTCAACCCCCACAGGAAAGCCAGCCTGCCTAACTGCCAAGCTTTACCTTAACACATGGTTTTGGGGGCAGGTGTGAAGGTGTTCTATGCCCCCGATTGGTCTAAAGTATGGCTGTTTGGAACTTGGCTTGTATCAGAAGCCTTTAAGTACCATGACATTCTATTGGCTCTAGGGGTTGGACAGAAAACCTATAAATTTGCTTGCTTTACCTCACTCTCTCTCTCTCTCTTACCAAACTGATGAAAGACAATCTCACACCATGAACTGAAAAGGACAACACAATGAAGAGCACAGCTCGGCAGCCATATTGAGACAGGCATGCGGCCTGTTCTGAAGAAAGCTGACCACAAATTAACTAGCGACATTTTTAAGTAACTAACAAGTCTGTGTGCCGCCTGAAACTACACATCAACATTTATCAGGTTATATGGTTGCCAATATTCAAATGTACTTTGCATATTGTTATTATTTATGAATATTATCAATAATACATTATTTAAATTGTAACTTAACTCCTGCTTGTCTTTTACTACACCTAATTGCCTGAGGTTATAGATGTCGAAGGGAAGGTGGGGAGAAGTTATATGGTACAATACTTTATAAAAAGTGGTAAGTCTGGGAGATTTGAGGCATTCTGACAAAGGCTAAATATTAATAATACAAAAGGGGAATGCAGAGTAATATATTACTCTACCAAGACAAAACAGTGTCATTAACACCAACAGGAGCCTTGTTAATGTTTTGCTACATGAGAGTAAATGAGAAATAGATGCATTTTTTAAGTACCTAAAGTGTTACCATTTATATGTTCACTATATCTTTAAATAGTTAATTCTCTTTTGTTGTTTACCTGATAATTTGCATTTTTTGTGTGTTGTCTACTTTCTTAATTGTATCCTAGTAAGGACAATTAATAACAAGCAGAGCAGCCACCCTGGCAAATGACATTGCATACTGAAAGGCTGCAAGACCCACTAATTTACTCTAATTTGTAACAAATTAATTAAATAATCATAGAACCTGGAAAAGCAAAATGAAAATCATGATCAAAAACACCAAATTATCCCCTTCTAACTTATACAGGTGCCTTGTACATTCTAATAAAAAATTACCAAACTAAGTTTTGTCATTTCCACATTGAGCCCAAGAACACTGAAACTTGCTTTTCTGTAGGTTGTCGTACCATATTTCATAGATTAGTAGGTTATGTTCATTGGCCTGATGTGAATGAGTGTCGGTGTTTAGAATCTCCTGTGTTAGAGTGACCGCCTATCCAGAGTGGGTTCTTACTTGTGCCCTATCTTACCAGGATGGGCTCCAGCTCCCAGTTAGATGGAAGTGGAATTAACACTTTCTTTAGGTAGATTGAATGGAATATCTTTAACAGGTTACAATTAAAAAATCATTAATCTGAAATATGTCAGTTTCTCAGGTAATAATGGAGAAATAATTAATTTAAACAAAAAGCCATAGAATGTCACAAAATCTGTGTTGTTCTGGTTATTGTACACAACAATGGTATGAGCACTGATTTAAACTGTTCACAAATAGAAAATACTAAATTAATTAAAGAGCATGCAATACCTATTTTATTGTTTTTCTAGAATTGCATAATACATTTTGTAACCTGTTTTACTGCATAATGAGAAAATACTTACAGGAATCAAAAAGTCTCAGGAAATGTCAGGAATTTTAACAAGGGCAGTGCATAAAAGCAATTGTGCCTGAGTATGAAGAAATTTATATTTTTAAAGATATCTTATTTTTCAAGGTCTTTTTGCAGCCTTCACTTTTATTCTGTTTATCGCAAAGAATGGCATAAGAAAAATAAAGGAAAAAATTGTTAAGTATTTGTTTTAGGGGCCGACACTACCACCCACAGTCTACTTTCTGTTTACTATCCAACTGCTATTAAAAATGAGATCTGAAAGTTTCCACTGTGCTTGTGTAATATTAGGATAACACTGTAATATTAGGATAACACTGAAGACTAAACCAAACAGGCAAACTGCAAGGACCAGAAACAAAATATCCAGTAAACCCTGTCATTTCTTAATAACTTACTTTATATGGGGTTATTGCTTTTTAAAACTACACATATTTTTACTTAAGTACTTGACATTTGAGCTTTAAAGGGATTATTCTTAATGGGTGAAGTGAGATGTTAATTTCCTCATTAACTCTAAAACTACCATCTTAATAGTAATAAAATAGCATGAATTACTCATATGTAATTGAAATGTTTTATTATTCTGAATTAATAATTTGATATTAAATATGTATTAACTAAAGAACCTGTAATGCCCGTTTTACTGTTTTTCTGTAACTGCACAATACATTTTGTAACATACCTTAGTCATAAAATTTATTACATAAAATTTATTTAGTGATGCTGTCTTGTTATGGCATTTAATGTTAAGGCTGACTTATTAAAAACAAACTTAACATTAAAAGGCCATATGCATAAGTGCCACATCTTAAATTCAGGAGGTATAACCTCAGACAACATTTATCTTTGTACAAGTATAACAGTTAATTTGATACTAGCCGCATTAGTTTTCTTTAGTAGGGATATACAAGAAGAATCTGTTTGTCAATGCATTTATAATAAAAATGAGGATTGTATTCCAGACCATTAGGATAATTTCATCTTTTCATAGTCAAGCAGTACAGTCACATTACTATACCTCAGCTTGTTTCCCTGATAGATTTTAAATAACTTATACAGTAAAAGTGGATTTGAATGTAATAATAGAACACAGTAATGGACAAATAATGGTTTTTATTTTTAACTCTTGCAAGGATATCTTTTAACACTTACTAACAGAATCTTTCCACCAGTCCAAACAGGATGATCAAGTTCAAGATCAAGATGACCTGAAAACACAAGGAATATGCAATTTATTGCATGTTTTCAATTTAAAAGAGTGTCATGAGTGAGAAAAGCAAGCATCAAGAATTTCGTTAAAGGCAGACATTTTGAGCAGTTTTTTTTGTATATTTTTGGTAACAACATTTATTTCTATACACATTTTCATACACAGGATGTAGCTCAAAGTGCTCTACAAAATGTCAAAGAAAGGACCAGGGGCCTCATACATAACGCCGTGTATAGAATTCGCACTATAACATGACGTAAGCACAAAAGCCGAAATGTGCTTATGCACAGAAAAATCCAGATGCAGGAATCTGTGTGTACTCCAACTTGCACGTTCTTCCGCTACATAAATCCCGGTCAGCATGAAAAGTAACGCACGTGCACGTGCCTGCTGTTCCGCCCCAATTCCTCCCAGAATTACGCCTCTTTGAATATGCAAATTAATATAAATAGCCCTTAAGATCAGCCTTCTGTGAAAAGACAATGGCAAAAGTACGAGGGAAAATAGAAGAATTTCAGCGAATACCAAGTGGAGGCAAAGGAAAAACATACTATTTGTTGATTTAAACAGTAGTATAATCAGCAAAAGGAAGTTGATCGAGTGACATAGCATGTCGGAGAAACTCGAAAGCTCAAGTTCACAAAGTTGCACAGTGCCCGAAATAAAAAAGAAGTTGTCACATATCAAAGTCGCTGTGAAAAGGCGAGTTGTAGCCCACCGTCTGAGTGTCATATGAAAGCTTATTTGGGTACAAAGAAAAAAAAAAGGCACACAGTGGGGAAAAAGCACGAAATGTCAACTTTAGTCTCGAAATTTCCACTTTAATCACGTAGTTTATTTTGTCATTAAAGTAGAACATCATAAACATCATCTTAAAATCATTTAATTTACTAGTTTCTCAAATCCCATTGTAACTAAAGTAGCATGTTAAGTGCTTTGTTTTGTATTTGATCTTATATGACTATGTGTGAATGAAGTTCCAGCTCCTGGCTAGCACTGCGGCAATGTGTAGTTAAAGTTAAAGTTTTTCTGTATAATATAATAAACATATTTTGCTGCATTTCATCTTAAAAATGATATTGTCATCATATGTAAATACGTGCTTTATAAAGTGGCTCAGATTGTGCAATATTATAACTGTATCGCAAGTTTACAGTGAGGTGATTGTACTTATAAGTACAGACAGTTCTACAAGGAGCACTTGATGGACTGATGGAGTGCATTTAGAGTTCTTATGATGAAACTGTTTCTGAACCACGAGGTCAGTACAGGAAAGACTCTGAAGCGTTTGTCGGATGAGAGCAGTTCAAATATCAAATGGCTGAGGCAGCGTGTGCTTGATGCTGTATACTGCTAATTCTCTTTCCGATCAGCTGCTGTACTCCTGTGATTCACACTCAGATACAGTGATATAAATACTCCTAGTGGTACAATGAGAGTAATATGGGAATTAGATGATCCGATGTGGCAACCCCTGACGCGAGCAGCTGAAAGTAGAAGAAGAAGAAGGTGCAGTGAGAGTAACAATGCTAAAGCAGTTATGGTATTTGGAATAGTTTGACCAATCTGTGGACCATTATAGTGTTACAGGTTAATTACAATCAGATGCATTAAACTAATAAGCAATATACGGTTAATTTCAGTGTATTTATAAAGCCGCGTCAGGGATGTGGATCTGAAAAAGAAAGATAAGCCTCACAGGAACAGTAGCACTGCTTTGACGCTGGGTGCCGCCATTCTGCAAAACAGAGCAGAAAACTTGCATACGACAGTGTATGAGCTACCATGGAAATGTGCGTGGCTTTATGCCAAGTTTAGGTTTTATACATCGCGATTTGAACGTGGAAACGTTCTTACGCAACATTTCTGTGCGTACGCACCGTTTATACATGAGGCCCCAGGACAGCAAAAATTAAAGTGTATTACTATTACATTTTAGAGATTCAAGCATTTTCTAAAAATATAGTGTCTGGGATCCATTAATTTCATCCATCACTTGGATGTACGATATACTTTGGCAAGCAGATGATTCTTTTCAGATGTAGTGTTACACTTCAGTGTCATTTAACATAAAAGCCCCACTGAGAGGTAATACATTATCAATAAGCTTTAGAAGTGACATCTGGATCTCTGATGTGAGCCTAGTGTCATTTTTGAGCTTGTCCGCTCAATGGATTGACACTGATTTTCACTTAAAGAAAGTTACATGCGCTAAGTTTTTCTGTCATTTCATAGTGAAATTCAGATTTTAAAGTGGGCCGGTTCTCATTCTGTCCCAGCACTTCCCCATGCTGCACCTACAAGGATCATCAGTTAATGTTTGCAAACCGCCATTTTATGCAGCACATGCCTCACTACCAACTCGTATTTCAATGAACTTTTACACTTCCAAGGCAGAACCCTCAAATAACAAACCCCCCCACCCCATCCTACTGCCTGCCAAAATCCAACCCCCCAAACTACTCCACCCTCTAAAATAGTTTCTGTATATCACTGTTCTTTCAGACCTTCATTTGTAGGACAAATTCATACATAGCCACAAGCTCACCAAGTCACTTTGAAGTGGTACATCATTTTAACCTACAGTAAACATAAGTAAATTAAAAAGTAAAAGTAATGTTTAAGATGGGTAAAGAAAACTGTGACTACTTTAGAAAAAACAATGCAGACAGTGACTGGGGTAGGGTTTAAACCCATCTCTCAGGAGACATGAGACAGCTGGTACTGGAAAAAAGAAAAAAAAATAGTGAATATTCGAGTTTGTCACAGGTTGTGCACTGTGATGACGTGAAGTTAACGAGAGAAATTTTATTTCATTATCTGCAGCTTTGAGGATTGATCGTCATAAATGCAGTTGGAATTTAGGAGTGTGTCTTGAAGAGTGTGGTGCATTATGGGTAGCAGGGAAACTCTGTGAGTGATGTTTTGAAAATGAGGTCTGGTAGTTAAATGTGATTTAATTTGCTTCTGCACAATACAAAACACAAGTGCCATCAAAAGTGAAACAATAACAGGTTGCATATACATGTGCCAGACTGGCAATTTAAGGTACTTTTTCAGACACAAATGAATTCCAAGAAGACGCTATCTTTATAACATTACAGAGCTGCAACATAATATTTTGTATATTTTTGAATACATATTATGAGGTGTTTGTGTGAGGAAAGTAATTTTGTCTTTTATATAAACTAGGGGGCTTTGCTCCCAGCTTGCTTCACTCGCCAACCCCCTGACCTGTGCTATGCGCTAGCCTCTTTGCAGTTCTGCTACTTGAGTGTGGGGATGCGGATGTACAATTTAAACAGATTTTAATTTTCATGGGAATTGTTACATATGCATCAACACAATGTATAACTGCCTGTGATTGAATATCGTTTCTTTCTCTCTATTAAATAAAACTACTTTTTTGAATGTTTGGCTCTCAGATTTGTTAATTTTCTTTGCAAAAGCTATTCTAGCTGTAAACTGTTAACGTTTTAATACAAATGGCATATCAAGATCTCCTTTGTTGTCTAATGTTATCTGTGGAAGATGAACTACATTACTTTTCTTGGATACACCCTTCTTTCTACAGTGATTTTTGCATTGTAACGGTTGTAGATATTCTTTGTGATATTGTAAGTTGTTGTTTTCATCTTCCGCACGATCATCACCAACTGTTTCAGCATAGTCTATTGATACACATTTAACCAATTTGCCATGTAACCGTTTAACATTTTTGGATACATTTAACCAATTTGATGGGTAACCGATCAACATTTTCGGCGTTAATTCATTTGACTTCCTCATTTCTCTGTGCTAGGACTGCGCGTGTACTCATTTTCTATGTTGACAACTGTTCGTGATGAAACTCTTCAATAAGATTTGGACATAATACATCTTTAATTGGGAACTTAAAATGTATAACAGCTGAGAGCACGGGAAGTGTGTCTGACAAAATCATTCACACGAATGACAGTTGAGAGGACCGAGGTCTTGTTTAAAAATGTTTGAGAGAAGGGGGCATGACTTGAAAAAATCTCAAAAAACTCTCTTCCAAAAAGTCTTGTTGCGTCGAAGGATTTTTTATATGAATCCTAACCACAGGGGTCTGCTGGACCCAATCCCAGCCAACACAGGGCGCAAGGCAGGAATCAATCCCGGGCAGGGCGCCAACCCACCGCAGGACACACACACGCACACCCACACACTAGGGACAATTTAGAATCACCAATCCACTTAACCTGCATGGCTTTGGACTGTGGAAGGAAACCGGAGCACCCGGAGGAAACGCCTACAGACACGGGGAGAACATGCAAACTCCACACAGGGAGGAGCCAGAAAGCAAACCCGGGTCTCCTTACAGCGAGGCAGCAGCGCTACCACTGCGCCACCGTGCCGTCCGCTTAGGTTACAATCTGGCTGATTTAATTAATCTTTTTACCTCCTTCCTGTCCAGTGGATCTCTTCTTTTATTTTTGAGAGGCTGGAAAATGTTAGTCTCTTAAAAAGAACAATTGTATGATTTCAATTAGGTAAACTTGAGCAAATGATTGTAGTAGGTTTTCAAAAGATTCAATTTGCATTCCAGCAGTTATTAGTGGAATTAGAAAAACTGTAAAACAAAAACTTAACCCCCCTCAAGAGAAGGAGGAATTAAATTTAATCATAAGTAGAGAATCTATCAAAACTCAAAAAAATTATTATAGGTGGTGGTAAATACAAGTCAGAGAGAGGGACAGCACAGGTTAAGGCCACAAAAACCCTTTAAATTCAGCACCTATTTCTAGCATCTAATTTGACAGGGATTAAAATACTTTATGCAGCCACAGGGAGGGAGATGCAGGATTGAGAAGACCAGTAGGCAAAGCAAGAAATATGTGAACTGTCTAACTGTAGAGACAGAACAGGTTAAAGGCACTTGCTAATAGATTAAGGGGCAGCAGACTGAAAAGTCAATACAGAGACACCGTTGCTAGATTGTGACCATGAGGCACTTGGAAGTACAGACACAACACACAAAGAAGGAAGCACAAGGAAAACAAAATACCTTCAGAAGGCAGCTTGTCTAGTTCCAACTAAATGGACAGCCACAATTCAGAATACGTAGGCATCCTCAAAGGTATCAAAGAATCTACAAACAGCACAAAGAAAACCAAACAAAACAAAGCTTAGAAGGAAATAAGTATGGTGTAACAAATGTGTTTGGGCAGTTGTGAGCATACAACATGATGACTTGACATGTAGATTGTGTGACAAAAATTACATGAGAATTATTCAAGGAATTTTTGATATTGTTTGCTGTTGTCCATTGTTGAGCACCATTTACACCTGTTATATCAGAAACTTTGTTATCTCTGTTCTGTGCGAGAACATGAAATTAAAAATGTTTCTTGGCCATCACTACAAACAACATGAGCTAAGTAACATATAAAAAGAATATCATTTTTGGGTCGAGTATTCCTCTAAAGCTGGTTCTTAAGAAGGGGGCACTGCAGTATGCATTCACTGTCCACCTTCAATCCAATAAAAAATGAGTAAAAGAGAATTTAAGAGGCCTTAGAGATGTGAAAGGAAAAATAATCTAAAACGACTAACAACAAACAAATGAACCACAAAATCTGAAACAAAGAAACAAATGAAATGACTCAGACTGAACTAAAGCCAAGCTTAAGGATCACAGTTTTTTATAATGAGTCTGTTGAGCTTCAGTGCATTGAAGACTAATAACACCACTAAGTCTGATGGGATTTTACCAGCATCACTGAAAGAAAAGAAAAACATTCTTTATAGACATTTGCTAGTTACATTGAATGATTTCAGACATGAGAAGTTACCTGAAGACTGAAACATTGCTAGTGTGACTCCATTGTACAATCCATTCGACTCCATTCTACACATAGTAATTAATCTATACTAATAAACGGCAAAGCCCTCACTCACTCACTCACTCACTCACTCACTCACTCACTCACTGACTGACTGACTGACTGACTGACTGACTGACTCATCACTAATTCTCCAACTTCCCGTGTAGGTAGAAGGCTGAAATTTGGCAGGCTCATTCCTTACAGCTTCCTTACAAAAGTTGGGCAGGTTTCATTTCGAAATTCTACGCGTAATGGTCATAACTGGAAGTTGCTTTTCTCCATTTACTGTAATGGAGTTGAGCTGGAGGGGCGGAGTTCCGTATGACATCATCACGCCTCTCACGTAATCACGCATTACGTAGAAAGCCAGGAAGAGCTACAAAACGCGCTTTAGAAAACATGCATTATATAATTAAGAAGGCAGCGAAACAATTAGAAGCGAGCGACTGACATATAAAACCATATTCAGCGGCTCACGTGAACTGACGCAGTCCGCAGACAAAAAGTAACAGTTCCAAAGAGTGCTGAACAAAAACCTAATTACACTGCTACGCTCGAAAAGATAAACCACACGCAGTGGCGCGATGGTAAAGCATTCGCCTGTAGCGCCAACGTCCGAGGTTCGATTCCCAAGAGGGGATGCACTAAGTATGTACGCGCGCTTCTCGATTTATTTTAACCTCGCATCCCCTTAGTTTGAGACGTATGAAAACGCATGCGGTTAACGCAGAAAGACAGATCACCTATTCACCTATTGAAGCTTCATGAATAATGGATACTTTATTCGCGATCAATGATTGTTTTGGTAAAGCCATACTCAGTGTATTCATTAGATGAACGGTAAAAAAGTAAGAGCGAGGGGACGGTAACTTACTGAAGCACACAAGCAAAACCACAATAGCACGCGGGCTCGATGTACTGACTTGCGCGATCACATTCCAAAAAATATTTCTTTTCAAGTTCTATTTAGTCCATATGAGTCAAACTCAAGGGCCACGGGCCACATCCGGCCCGGCGTGTAATTATATCCGGCCCGCGAGATCATTTTATATACTGTATTATTGTTATTAATGGCCCGGGTATATGAAGCGCTGGTAACACAATAAACTACAGATCCCATAATGCAGCGATTCAGCTGCCTTGCCGAACATTTACCGCGTTGCTGCAAGTTATTGCGAAGCTAGCCCACACGATGCCGAAGAGAAAAGTTGATTCTGAAAATA
>JANRMT010062807.1:62229154-62302184 GCA_026402145.1 Polypterus bichir lapradei | reverse complement strand
TAATGGCCCGGGTATATGAAGCGCTGGTAACACAATAAACTACAGATCCCATAATGCAGCGATTCAGCTGCCTTGCCGAACATTTACCGCGTTGCTGCAAGTTATTGCGAAGCTAGCCCACACGATGCCGAAGAGAAAAGTTGATTCTGAAAATAGAGCCTTTAAAAACCGATGGGAGGCTGAGTATATGTTTACTGACATTGCCGGTAAACCCGTGTGTCTCATTTGTGGAGCTAATGTGGCTGTAATTACAGAATTTAATCTTTACAACGACTGACAAACACAGAATGTAACTTGAACACAACACATCGTACAAATACGACCCTGATTGAAACAAATAATGATAATCGAATCCTTGATCACAGCAACACTCACAAAGCAATTACTGTATATTGACAATCATGTTACGTTATTTTTAAAATGTTCCCTTTTCTTTTCCTTAGCTTCTTTAACACACTACGTCTCCGCTGCGAATATATATATATATCCCGATCTACATACTCTCAAATAAATAAGCCACACACCGTGGCGTAATTGTAGAGGCTTTGCCTCTATCGCCTACATCCGAGGTTCGATTCCTGAGAGGGGATGTACTGAGTATGTACGCGTGCTTCTCGGTTCATTTTAACCTCGCATTTCCTTGGTTTGAGACGTATGAAAAAATATGCAGTTAACGCAGAATCATGTTACGTTATTTTTAAAATCTTTCCTATTCTTAGCAGAAGCACAGCTGAGAAGCTTCGATGCATGTACTCCATAACAAAAAATAACGCATTTAATCACATTTTTAATTCCAAGCAAAGGGGAACTTTTGTCAATGCATGATTTCCTGGTACATCGATTACACTGGTGCACACATCACAGCTACAAAAATGTTACACTCGGAATGAAGCGCGTTCCTGATCGGAGGAAAATTTAATTTCAAAAAACTACCCGAGCGAAGCCTTGATAAAAGCATGGTTTTGTGCACAGTGAAAACCGAGCAAAATTAGATGCATTACAGAAACTGACTTTGTGGCTCTTACTGGGGATCATTGGAGTTCCGTGACCGTTAGTAATTCTAATTACATCTAATTACAAAATGTTCAATGATCACACTGTTTTAGCCTAATGTACAAAATAATTTTGGCTAAGGTTACTCAGAGTTTAAAGATTAAGTTGGTCAAATTACCTTTTATGTTTCTGACTTATTTTTTTAAGAAGAAAAACTGCACTTTCTGTTTAAATTTTGGTTATTATTTAAAGACAATAACATTCTGAAAATGTACTTAAAGTACTTAAACTACCACTTTATTTTTAAGTCTGCTCAATTTTAACCAGGGATGATATTTTTGTTTCTGTTTTGAATTCAAATGCAGTTTAAAAGCATTTTTTTTTTCAGAAATTAAAAGAGCTTGAGTTTACAATATTCATGTCCATGTCTATTATTTGATTCTGTCGCCCACTAAAAGCCTTTTAAATTAAAAAAACACATTTGCGATTTGGGGCAAATTTATGTGTGCGATCAGGGCCGATCCTGGCGACGGGCAAAAATGTGCCCCGCATGTGGGCGGCCAAACTCAAAGGCGGCCGTTGAGGAGACGTGCAGCAGCCGGCGACGCTGCGACCGGCGGCTGTCCGCCTTTGAATTTTAAAGTCTGAGGGCGGCCGACGACTATAGCAGCGGCGGCGTTTGCAGTGAGCAAAGTTTGACAAAGTTGCGTGTAGCGTGTATTGTAGTCGATGCGCTGATGCCTATTAGGGACTCCACATACATAGCGATTTGCTCGCGCGAGCGGGCGCAAAAGCCTTTGATGGTTGCCGGCTCATCGCACGCTCTGTCTGAACGGTTCCATTGCTTACCATGTGTTTACTACGCGCGACCAAAACTCTAAATGTGTGTAGTCCCTTAGTCAACGTTCAACTTGCATGTTTCATAGTTGCGTCGCGAAGGCGATAGATTTCATGTGAGACGCGTACGTTCCTCAACGGGATTGCGAGTCAAGAGAAGCGGCAAAAGACAGCGGGGCTGCGGCGATCTCTGAATTGACTGTTTGTCACTGTGTGCAGAGCTGCCTGTCGCTTAGAACGATTAAATAAGCCGGCTTTCTAATCTAGGCTGGTTTGGTTTGGTTTGATTCTATTTGTTTGGACTACACAAAGGCTCAGGACTCGTGGTTCTACACAAACGTACGTTATGATTATGATATGCTGTTTCATTGAGAAAGTATGTACAGATTTTTTTAACACTTTGAGCCCACGTTTTCACCGGCAATTTATTTTTACATTTAAAATGACCATCGGTGGTGCACGTGGGGCTCAAAGTGTTAATGAAATATTTCAGAAAAATACAAACTTTTACATGTTTACTTATTGCCCAATGCACACTGACATGACATTAGTGTGTATTGTGTATATGTCACTTGTGTGAATTAGGCCCAAGATTATTACAAAATTATTATTATATTTGAATTAGCACTTTATTCTACCTATTTTGTAGAATGTCCGAGAGAAAGACAAAACGTGAAAGCGGGTTTGTTTTCCGAATCTCTGCATTGGAATTACGCATTTTTCTCACGTTGCCTGTATCAGTGGCAGCATCTGAAAGGAGCTTCTCAAAATTCAAGATAATTAAAAATGATCTCCGTTCCACTATCGGGCAGCAACGATTGAGTGATGTGCTTCTGTCTATAGAATCTGGAATTTGTGAAAAACTGGATCATTTAAACATAATAGATGAATTTGCTACTGTTAAAGCTAGGAGAATCATTCTTTGATGTTTAACTAATAAATTAATGTATGTATGTGATTTTTTTATTTTTGTGATTCTTTATTTAGTTTTTATAAAAACTAATTGTTTGAAATAAAATTTTATTTATACATCCCGACTCTAACCCTAACACCGTCTTAATCCTGTTTGAAGTAGTACATGTAATAGTAATATCCGTCATATCATAATAGAAAATAGGTACGTAGGGCGGCGAAACCACATTCGCACAAAGGCGGCCATCTACCCAGGATTGGCCCTGTGTGCGATTACATACGATTAATCAAGATTAATTATTACACAGCCTCTAATTAATTGGATTAATTTTTTTAATCGAGTCCCACCCCTAATATATATATGTAGATTTGTATATATATATATATATATATATATATATGTTTATATACAGTATATATGTAGATATGTATATGTGTATATATGTATATATGTGTTTGTGTGTATATATGTATATATGTGTGTGTGTGTATATATATATATATATGTGTGTGTGTGTGTGTGTGTGTATATATATATATATATGATGTGTATATATATGTTTATATATGTGTGTGTGTGAGTGTATATATATATATGCCAGCAACACTCATGACAATGACAAAACAATTATATTGTCAATCATGTTACGTTATTATTAAAATGTTTCCTTTTCTTTTTCATAACTTCTTTAACACACTACTTCTCCGCTGCGAAGCGCGGGTATTCTGCTAGTTATTAAATAAAGCCTAACTCCTTTATCCTATAAAAAATTATACTGACTGTATTTTTAATATCAACCAGCATGGTTTCATGAGAGGATGGTCCTGCTAAACCAATCAGTTAGATTTTTTGAACAAGTAACTGTAGTAGTGAAAGAAATTAAATCATTTAACAAGATATACTTAATGGTTTCAAAAAGCCATTTTCAAATTCTGAGACCAAACACCAATGAATGTAGCTAAGTGGCATCCTTTTCCAGCTCTTCAAAGTTTTCAAGGACATTGAAAAAGCTGTTAAATGGTGAATCACACACTCAAGTACACCACTGGAAGTTATGGAAAGGTTTTGTCAAAGCCAGGAAGCACTTCTTTACACAAAGCTTTGTGGGAGTCTGCAATAAACTGCTTAGTGATGGATTCGAAGCAGGAAATGAATTATTATATAATCTGAGAAGACTGACAGACTGAATTGTTATGTCATTTGTTATTTTATGTTCTTCTGTTTGTATGTACACTGCATATAAATAAAGTTATATATGCATGCTGTTTTTGCTGTTATACAGTCACTCAGTCAGTCATCTAACCCGCTTAGCCCTGAACAGGATTGCGGTGGTCTGCTGGAGCCTATTCCAGCTAGCATAAGGTGCAAGGCAGGAACAGACCATGGACAGGACACCAGTCCACTGCAGGGCAAACACACACACACACACACATCAAACCCAACTATACACTAGGGCCAATTTAGGATTGCCAATTCACCTAACCTGCATGTCCTTGTTGGACTATGTGAAGAAACTGGAGCACCTGGAGGAAAGTCATGCAGACACGGGGAGAACATGTAAACTCCACACAGGCAGGACCAGGACATGAGCCCTGGTCTAATTATTGCGAGGCAGCAGTGCTACCACTGTGTGCCACCATGCTGCCTCTGAATTTATATAGTATGAATCTTAATATGTTGTATTAAATGTACTTTCTAAATTTTTAATCAATCATTTGAAAACAAACATTTCAAAAGTTTATTGCTTTATCAGGTAATCTTTCACACAGATGAAAATCAGAGCCATCTAGTTGCATTTGGCTTTTACTTGATGGAGTGTGATTATTGCATGCTCACCTAATTGAAAACAATTTTAGGACAAGCAACACAGAGGAAGGAATGGTGTGCTTTAGCACATCAAGTTCAAAAATAACATAAATCACAAGGAAAACTACACATATCTTTTTTGATATTGCTAGTTTTGGTTGATGTACTTAAGTGCACTGGATCAACCGAGCACCTTCACAATCAACAGACATGTAAAAACAGAAAATAAAAGCATGTGCTAATGTACCATGGAGTTGCATGGCTTCTGGCAGTAGACGGAAGACAAGCACATGGTGCTGAAAATCTAGTGTTAGCCTAAAAAAAAGTTGGTAGCAACTATACTGAGTTAGCGAGATAGTTTCCTACTAATTAATTAGGTGCTAAATGAGCATTAGAATGCCAAGTCAAGTCAAGTTGGGGAGCATGCGCTGGTACTGCGTGTTTCTGTACCCACTACACGAAGAAACAACTCGGGATCCCAGTTGGCAACCCCCTAGGCATACATACAGTCCAGTCCCACCCTGCGGAAATGACCCTCTATCTGCCGCAGCCAGGTGTTACGTGGGCAACCCCTTGGCCTGGTCCAGCCACTTGGGTCCCCAACAATGAGGATCTTACAAGCCAAATCACCCTCGGGTAAATGCACCACATGGCCGTAGTGCCGTAACTGATGCTCCCTCACAATGCAGGTAATGGGCCTCATTCAGGACTCCATGAGCAACCACTCATTCGACACAAAGTCAAACCAATGGTACCCAAGGATTTTCCGGAGAGACACAGCAGCAAAGGAGTCCAGTCTTCATCTCAGGTCACTGGATAGCATCCATGTCTCACAACCATATAGCAAGATAGGAAGCACCAGGACTCTAAAGACTTAAGAAAATTATAAAGTTCTTAAAAAAAGGAACAGCAATGCTAAACATCAAAATAAGCAATGAAAGGAAAAATAATGTCCTAAAGCACACAAAGTTGGAATATGTGCAAAGTAATAATTAAGAAAGTGAATTTGAAAAGGGCAAAGTCTGGCTTCTCCAATGGAAGGTCAGAAATCTGACCATACTATAGTACTAGGTCTGGAAATGGTTACTAAAACCAAATGACCTGACCTCCATTGTCAGTCATACCTCATATGTCATCTTGGCTCATTGGAAGCAATGGTACAGTGATAAATGGTAAGTAATTATTAAAAATGAAAAATTATATAATTATTATATAATTATATTATATAATCAGGAATATTCACATATTAGGTGCTTGACCACAAATCATTTTTATAACTAACCAGAGAGATCATGAAGCAATGCCACCATGAACAACAAATGCTAAACTATACAGTTTTTTATAGTTATAGTTTATAAACATTTTAAACATAACATGATAAGTCAAAAATCCTGGGACAACAAGACTCAAGAACATGTGTCTTTAGGTGGATTTATCTTAAGGAAATTCAATTTGAATTTTAATACAATTTTGAATACCAAAGAAAATGATTTTTTTTTTGTAACTCTTGATAAGGTGGTTGATACTGTGGTCAGCAATCTAGGCATCATGATACCTCCTCTACTGTCATGGAAATGGAGGATAAGAGAAGACTGCCCTCTTCAATTTGAAACAGGTGGAAAGGGTATTCAAGGAATTACTAGAAATGGGCATTATCAGAAAGTTACAGCCTTGGTTGACTGTAATGGTGCTAAACCTCAATGAAATGTGGAGATTCTAAAACAGTTTCTGGGAGCCAAAACAAATTTCTTAATTTGATCTATACCCTAATTGAAGGAATGATGAATATATTAAGCAGTTCACCTTTGCCTGTTTCCAGTGTTTTACCAATATATTTTAAGGTTAAGCTTTAGACTATCTAAAAAAATCTGGGCATTGTATAAACCCCAGAAAATGTTGTTTGGCTTAGAAGATGCTACATATTAAATGTATGCAGTGGAGTTAGTGGAATGCTATCTGTTATTTTAGTTAATAATTCACATTTTCCTAGAAATAAAAAAAGACAAATAAGCATATTGAGGATATGGCACATGTTTTATGAAATCACATACTGTATGTCTATGTATTGCAGTATTTGCACCCCTATTTTTGGTTACTGGTGAAATATATGACAAATAGCAGCATCAAAGCCACTCCATCCTACACCACTCCATCCTGCATTGAATCATGCGATTTTGCATTCACATTAGTCTAATGCTGATTCAGTAAATTGAAGAAAGGAGAGCCTTTAGATGTAACAATTTCTTATACAAATTTCTTCTGTTTTTAGTGTCATTCTGTAGAACAGCTCACCTTTTTTAAGTAGGTCTTAGTCCTACTTAGTCCGACCTTGCTCTGTTAAGTAAAACATGACCTGTGTCTTGATTCTGTTTTCATTTAAATATTACCACTGCCCAGTGGAGTCAGTAAACTACGAGGTGAGGTGTAGCGTGCTGCACTCACATATAAGGTCAGCATGATGATGCAATGTGCCATGACCCCACCTGGTAACAGGTGTTATCATCAAGAGCAATGTGGTTGTAACCATGAGAAATGAGCTTGACCCCTTGGTGGATGACAATTGCCTAAATACAATAAATTTTTAAAAAAGGATTAAAAAATGAAAAGAGAAAAACCTCAACAGCTCCTGTCCTATGAGGGTATCCGCATCCCATTCACAGGTTTTCAGATTCATTGTTTTCTAAATCACTGTCATCGCAAGATGCAAGGATGATACTGGTGCCCCATGCACACCAAAAAGAACTACAGAATTCAGCAGTATTTACATGCAATTCTATGTGCAATTTTTCCTTTGCCAGTCTAATTTGCTAAATTATTAATTTCTTCTCAATCATGGTATATGTTAATTCACCACATAAAATTGCACTCTAAAAGCATTTTTCATACACTTTAAAAATAGTCTGTTCTTGAAGCTTACAGTGGGACTGAAGTCCAAAAATGAAAAAAGGCTTAAAATGACCAAACGTATCAATTTATTAAGGCAATAATGTTATTGGATATTCATCTACATCTCGAGCTTGCACAAATATTGTGAAACAGTGTATGCACATTGCTTTAGAAAGGAATAAAAAAGTAAATAAACCCTTTGTGAGATTCACCTCAACAGATCATCTTGCTGATTGTCTTTCCCTCTACACAAGCTTTCAACCTCCACCTGCCCCCATGGGACATGGTGCACTTTAGCAAATTCGGTAAATAGCAGACACACCATTTTCATTTCGAGAATTGACTACTTACACATACATTTTAGTTCAGGATTTAGACAAATGAGCTATCATTTTGAATCAGTAATACAGCAGAAGTAGTAAGGGTGACAGCAAGAAGGGTGCTTGGTGTGACATCTGGACAGAGGAAGGAGGAAAAGGAAACCTGGTGGTGGAATGGGAAAGTACAGGAGAGTATACAGAGGAAGACGATGGCAAAGAAGAAGTGGAATAGTCAGAGAGATGCAGAAAGTAAACAAGAGTACAAGGAGATAAGGCGCAGGGTGAAGAGAGAGGTGGCGAAGGCTAAAGAAAAAGCGTATGATGAGTTGTATGAGAGGCTGGACACTAAAGAGGGAGAAAAGGACCTGTACCGATTGGCTAGACAGAGGGACTGAGCTGGGAAAGATGTGCAGCAGGTTTGGGTAATAAAGGATAAAGATGGAAACGTACTCACAAGCGAGGAGAGTGTGTTGAGCAGATGGAAAGAGTACTTTCAGAGGCTGATGAATGAAGAGAATAACTTAGAGAGAAGGTTGGATGATGTGGAGTAAGTGAATCAGGAAGTGCAACGGATTACTACAGGACGGTAGAGAGACCAGCCATGTTATAAGGGTCTGGAGACGGTGGCACTGACCAGAAAGCAGGAGTATATACCTTAGAGTCAGTAGAAGCATTACATATTGAGTGGGACAGAATTCAGACTCAGGCAGACATGGAGCAAGAGATGTTTAATGTAAGCAAATTTAATCTGCTGCTTTTTAGTACGTAAAATCATTACATACAATTACACATTGCTGGAGCTGAAATCTTAGGAGTCCTTCTAATTCCTCATTACTCCTCATTATTTATATTCCAGTAGGGTACAGTAGTGAATAAGGAGGCTGATAGAATGTTAAATTATATAGTACAATGTGTGGAGTACAAGTCAAGGGAGGTTATACGTAAGCTATACAATGTTCTTGTGTCGCTTAAATTTTAATATTAAGTGCTTTTTTGATCTCAGTATCCCAAAAGACATAACTTTACTGGAAAATGAACTAGACACATTCCAGGACTGTGGTGTATGAGGTATGAGATAAGATAGAAGCGTAAATAAATGAATTAAGTTACCAAGTTGTCTGACATATATAAGTAGTTTGGTGTCCTCTAAACTTTGATTTGCTAATATTTTGCAAAATTTAAGTGAATACGGATTAATAAGGTAAGTTAGGCTGAATGGCTTGTTTTTGTCTTCTTACGTTAAGCAAGAAAGACATATTTTATAGAATGAAATCAAATTCAAACCACCATACAGTACAGGCCAAAAGTTTGGACACACCTCCTCATTCAATGTGTTTTCTTTATTTTCATGACTGAAGGCATCAAAACTATGAATGAACACATGTGGAGTTATGTACTTAACAAAAAAAGGTGAAATAACTGAAAACATGTTTTATATTCTAGTTTCTTCAAAATAGCCACCCTTTGCTCTGATTACTGCTTTGCACACTCTTGGCATTCTCTCGATGAGCTTCAACAGGTAGTCACCTGAAATGGTTTTCACTTCACAGATGTGCCTTATCAGGGTTATTTAGTGGAATTTCTTGCTTTATCAATGAGGTTGGGACCAGCAGTTGTGTTGTGCAGAAGTCAGGTTAGTTGGACGATCATTTATTTTTCAACAGGACAATGACCCCAAACACACCTCCAGGCTGTGTAAGGGCTATTTGACCAAGAAGGAGAGTGATGGAGTGCTGTAAATGGTCATGAAAATAAAGAAAACACATTGAATGAGGAGGTGTGTCCAAACTTTTGGCCTGTACTGTATGTTGAATTAGTTGTAAATGTTGACCTTGCAGAATGGATTACAAAAGTTTTATGCTATCCCTTTCATTTAAATTGTCTTGAATGTGATTACCACGCACAGACTGTAACATTTACCAGAAGATGTTTCATTGCAAATGAGCTATCAAACTAATTATTAAAGGAATATTAAGCTATGTGTAAGCATATGTAGTTGACTTATCCACAACACTACCACTGTAGCTTCAGAAACAGTATATCAGGCTGAGTACCGCATACTAATTTAGGACACTAATTATTTATTTTCATTTTTGTTAAAACAATTTATTGAGTAAACTATGCATTCCTGTAGAACAACTGAATTAATGTTTTATACATCCTTATTTTTGTTACTTGGCAATTCATTATTTATTTGTTTATTTGGCATTCTGTTTCTTTTTCCCTTTGTTTTCAAATAAGCAGAAACACAATCTCATAATTAATCGCTAGAATGTACTCTGCTGGATTACACTGCCAGCAGTCCAAAATGCCATTCCTGAGAGGGAATAGAAAAGTGTATCATCCTAAAACTGTATAGCTGTTTGTTTGTTTTAAAATTAAAATTTAATGAGCACATTGATTAACATTGTTTAGCACGTGGCACTGCACCAATATTGTAGTTGGTTTTTAAATGTGTTTTAGGATTTTTTTTTAACTAAATATTGAATATTAGCAAGAGGATAGCAATTACATTCTGTCTGTGCTGTGTAAGTGTTTAAGCAAGCCTTAAGGAAAGGAGTATTGATTTTCCCTTGTCATGTTCATTTAAATTACACATGTTGCGGGATTAAAATGCAGCTGAGACTGCACTTACAGTTGAGTCCTCCTCATGGTTTAAAAAAACAAAATGTGCTTAAACAAGGATCCATACCAGTTTTTCTTTTATACCCAGATCCGTAGATATCTCCAATGTAAGAAATGTCCACTTAGAGAGTATGAATTACGAAACGTAAGGTGGGCATTATTAAAATATTAAATCAGATTTCTAATACACAAAAATAGGAACCAACCTTGACACTTGCTCATATTACTGTAGGTAAATATATAATTCCTGATTGACATAAAATGCACTTGTTTGAAATGTTGAAGAAAGAACATGGACAAAATGGAAAAAAAACAGCAGGGAAGCATGTAAATTCTATGTATGATGAGACCAGCACTGGGGTCTGAACTTAGGAGTGTTGATCTATGAGTCAGTAATGTCACTACTGTGCCACCATGTCACCTCTGCCTGTGTGAATTAGGCTTTATCTCAGATAGACAGGTAACCCTATAAAAATGAGTAACACATTACAATATATTCTTGTGCATGCTGTTAACAAAAAATAACATTATGAAGAAGCCTGTTTATTAAGGGGGTTATTAGAGAGTGAATCCTAAACTTAATACTAAAAAAGTGGTTGAAAGAAGGGATGTCTGTAATTTTCTAATAAGGTTTGCATATCTTTATTTTCTTCTTACCCTTTCCACTGTTAGGTAATGCCCTTATAATTCAAGGAGATTTGTTTTTGTTTACGTCTGAGAAATGAAATAACTAAACCTGTTTTCAGGAACTGCATACCACACATTTACTTTGTGACTGATCAGTTGTTGAGGTTGCTTGTCCTGTGCAACTGTGTTTGAATGAAGTTGTAACTTGCATTAATTGTCTAAAACAGTGTTTCTTAAACCATGTGTCATGAATGGTTGACTTAAAGCTCCATGATAGGATGCTGCTTGCATGGCTATAGCAAATGATCATTGGCAATTCTCCATGGTAGAGAAAGGCATGATGATCAGCTACTGTTCCACGTCAGACTCGGGTCATGCAAAAGGCAAAATTGGGTCATGAGAAAAAAAAGAGTTAAGGAACCACTGGTCTAAAATCTTTTTCAGAAATATTACATGATCTGAATATCAGTCCTTGTTTATTACAGCAATTTTAACTGTTTTGGTAAGTCAATACTGAAGCAAAGATAAGTTTATAATGAATTATTTTTAATATGTATCTGTGTTACCCTAATCAGACATATTGTCTCCTTCTTTCTCTAGAGGGTTATGATTTTTGGCAGGCATAGTGCATCATGGGTTACAATAATATAAGTAAAATGATAAATGACTCTCCTTTATTTTATGCCTTAAACAACAAAAGACTAAAGATAAAATGATAACTACAAACAAAATGCAATAAATTGCAACAAACTAGCATTCAGTACATATATATATTGTAAGGTTTTTAAACTCTTTTCGGACTCCCCCCAATGGGACGACACACCAAATAGCCCCCCAAAAGTGCAATCGCCGCTTGTGTGGAAGACAGCCTATCAGTTACCAGGGTAACCGCAGTCTCCCAGAACTGTAGCAGCTCGCAGTGAAAGCAACTCGGAGCTGACCGCGTTCGAGCTATAAATGCCTGTCGTTGATGGGTGATGCAAGGAACATTATAAATGCAGAGAACAGTATTACTTGGCCACGACCCTGCCTGATTGCTGTAACTGTGTATAGGAGAATGGTAGATCCCGCTACAATAAATAACCAGACTGTTCCTGTTTCAAGCTGAATAAAGCTGTTTTTGCTAAAGTGCTGAGACTCAGCCTCATGTTTTAGGGGTGCAAGACAGGGACTTATACGTCACTATATATACATATATATGTGTGTATGTATGTATGTATATACTGTATATATATATATATATATATATATATATATATACACACACACACACACACACACACACACACATACATGCATATCATTGCACTTACAGAGTTCCAGTCTTGGGACACACATTACCCATGTAATAAAGCAGTGGCTTGTTCCTTTGTTTGAAGTCACAGCTCTGTGTGCAGCTGGAACATCTTTTTTATTCCGGATCTCTGTGCAGATGCTTTGTACTATTTTTTTCTTTGAAGAGGATAGAAATGCCTTGTAAAAGAAATAAGTCTTGTGTTAATTATTAATTATTTCAAAGGATCACATGAGGAGAGGGCTCCTTAAAAGATTTTTTTTTTATCATAATTCCAGCACAAGGATAATTATGCTTGCAAACTGCCATGTGGCACTGTGCTACAAGCAGACAAGGATCAATGTTCTATATCTGGTGACAGTATTATAGTTTTCTCATTATGGTCATTTAATATATCCCTCAAATCAAAATACTGCAAGTGTTTGATTTTTTTTTTTTTATAAATGCATGTAGAAGGCTGGAGTATTGATTGTGTCATGACATCATATATGTCTGAAGCACCTTGACAAGGACTTTACTGTAGGCATGTGTGAAAGTTCTGCGCATGGCTTCTACAGCTCTTACAGATCACAATGGCCTCACAAAGCATTATGGGGCACCGGGACAAAAATTCCCATTTAACACTAGAATCCAAGAAGCCTATGATAAAAATCGTAATCTCAAGCCACCTTAAATTCTTTTGCACCTCTCCATCATGTTCTTTTGTTTTGCAAATGTGTCAATCAGCACAAGCAGCAAGCAGCTTGCTATCCCATCCCCCGACAGAGCTTAAGTCAGTTGCAAAATTTTCAAAGCTCAAGTGTGCTTATCTGGGTGTGAGGTGGCTGGAGTTGTTTCAGGTAAATAATATATTGTTATTTGGAATACATACATTTCATGTGTGCTCCGTGTCTACAATGATCTGTGTAAATGTAGGATGGCTGTAGCCAGTTATTTCCAGATGGCACAACCTTATTGTGCTGTAAAGCATTGTAAGTGTAGTATCTGGTCTGAAAAAATTATATCAGGCTGAGTACTGCATATTAGTTTGTCAATATGCCAAAAGTGCCAAAAATCTTTTTTCTCACTCTTTTTATACAGGACTGCTTACACATCAATTATTCATGTCAGTAATTTTTGATAAAATATTTAATTTAATAAAATATTTAATTTTCTTTTTGATTACATTAAAAGTATATGCAGCATAATTAAACCATCTGTATGCCATTAAATGCTAAGAACGCTTTCAAAATCTTTTTAATGGATTAGTATATCATTTATAATAATCTTAAAACTTTTATATTAAAATGGTATCTAAGGAATGGATTCATCATTAATTAAGTTGGGTTATACCTCTGATATTACAGAGTGCATTAACAAAATAATAGATTTTGCAGCAAGTATTTTTTTTTCTCGATAATATGTACTTTAAGTAATTTGAACATATGTCATAATTGGAGAAAATGTGAATTTATTTTAATACTGCCTTTAAGAATATAGTTTTCTGAGAGAGAAACAGTAATGATAATTTTTAGAATTCTTAAAGTGGCGTTCAAAGGTTAGCAGCATTTCCTTGAGGGTTTTAGTTGCCTTGCCTTAAATTGGAAAGATACTTGGATGTATTGGCCCAAGCCTTTGCCATTGATGTGGCTGGTCAGAGACAAGACAGTTGTTTACTTTACACTCTGATTTATAATCTTACAGATACAAATTCTTCATTTTTTTTGAGATCATCATATATCATAGCAGATATGTAGGTACAGCAGAAGAGTTTTCTTCACAGGCTGCTAGTCTGAAAAAGAGATTTATTGATCATGGATATCATCCTGGGTTTTTGTTAGCGTGCTTGTAAGACTGAGTTTTTCCATCTGAGATGTGTTAAGTGCTGTATTGCAAGTAACAAGATCATACTTATATGCAATTTTAAAATGTGCACAAAGGTTAATCATATTCGAAAGATAGTTTTAAATTATTGACACATTTTGTCTTCCTTATTTGTTTTGCTAAACATTCTGTTTCTTGTGTTTCTTTCCCGGGGTATTAATATTATGACAGAAGTGGTGGCTCTCACTGCCAGTAATAATTATTATTGATCCATTGTATGTCATGGGCATTAAATGTGAACAGTTTGCCTGCAGACATATCTATATTTTTTTTTCTTAAATTCATTCTAATTGCAACACTAAAATAAAATTATGGCATATCTATGCTGTTGTTAATTTCCTTTCTTTAATATATATAATAATAATTTAAAAATATAAAAAGTGTTTTCCCAGTCAAGGCTCTTTCAAAACACAAGTCACATCAGAAATCAAAGTGCAGTTTTATTTGTTATTATACATTTTAATGAAGCTCATTTAATTTGTTACAGTTGCGTTTCTTTGTCCTTTACAAGGCACTGGACTAATGTAATACACTTTGGCCGAACGCTAATGGCAATCTTTCCATAGAATGCTGTGCTTGTTTAAAGGGTTTTGTGACCTTGTTGTGCATGTTTTCCTCCCAACCCTTCATTTGTTGCCTCTAAACTTTTTGTTCTCCCTTTAGAATGGTGTTTTTTGTATTTTCTTCTGTACTGCAACCATGTTCAACATATGAAAGAAACACTGCAGTATATAAGGAAAGGAGGGGAATTAGGTGGAGGGGGAAGCTTTAGCAGTCAGTAAGACAGCAAACTAATGAATTTATTATATCCTCACTATTAATGACACACAAAGGCAGAACAGTACAAAGTATAAAACATAGTAGGAGAGTCAGAAAAAATAACTTTACTTAAGACGGAACTGGAGAATAAGAGACTTGTCTCTGCCTGAAGGAATCACAAAGCATCTGAAATTTTAATCTACAAACCACGGGAAGGGGGAAGCAAATTAAATTCATCATAGTAATTTGTTGCAAGACATAGCTGATCTGAAGAACTGCTGCAAAGGCTCACTTAGAAAAACAGATAAAGCCATCTGAAAGTTACTGTTCTGCAGACAGAAGCACAAAGCAGGCTAAAACAGTATTTGTGCAAAAGCAGAGCAAAGCCTAGCACAGGTGAAAGTGTATCTAACATCAGATACTATCTATTATGGAGAGACAGAAAATAAAACAAGGGATATTTTTACATTTAAAGTATTAGATAAAGGCAACACACTACCATCAAATGAATATAAAATGACCATTGCTGTTCCAACAGTGTTTGATGTTAGAAGCTCTGCTTCTTCAGGCTTACATCTATAAGGCATAGTAGCCAACCCCAGAATTCTGAGACTATGGCTGATGAACTCAAAAAGGTGGTAGCTGACCTGAATTGCATTATGTAAAACGAGAGAATCACACTTTGTATTAGAAGCTGCAATTTACAGAGCAAAACACAGGTATAGTATTACTACGTGTAAGAGGTGAGCAACAGAAGAGCGATATCCCGAGATCTTAACTGCCAGGTTAGTGACCTTTTTGTGTACATTGTCAAACTGGGCAGCTATTCTATCACATTTCAGAAGCTAAACTGGACTGAATATCCCCAGTGGGTTCATTCTGAATCCAATCCCAGAATGAGGAAAAAATGATGACAACAGAGGACTTTAGTGATATGGTTATGGGAACACTGGCTAAACTAAGGAGCAGGTCTTGCCATAGGTTCAAACTCCATAGGTTTGTGTCATTTCTGACATTAGAACAAATGGCAAAGATAAAGATAAGCTGCCTGTGCTGAAAAGCAACATCAGAAAGTCACAAGTAAAAGCTAACGGTCAGTGTTATAACTGAAAACATTTGCCCACTTAAAACAAAACACTAAGCAGACTCATGGCTGTATACCAGCAGAGTCCCTAATTAAAAACAAGCTAACTACTGATAATATGTTAAATGTAGAGGAAATGAAAATACTGAACAACAAAAAAATTATTTTAAAGAGTACAAAAAACCCATTAAGCTAAATTGCTTATAACATTACAAATGTCTCACTGCTATTTAGCCTTCACCTTAAAACACAATTCTGAAGTTTAATTGCTCAGATTTTAGTGTTGGAATAATGAGCATTTATTTATTGGGGAAGAAGGTACTCAAACTGGAGAGAGTGCCTGCATTTAAACAAAAAAGGTTAGCTGTGAACTATTTGAACAAGGGATAAGAAGATGAAGAGCTTGAGCAGCGTCTTCGGGCATAGGAATTATTGGCTCCAAAAGAAATGTTGGGATGCCAGGTCATCCCATTTAATTCACAATAGTCCTTTAAACAAAATAAAAAAAGGCCTGTGCTAACACAATAAGGGGCTTGGATTCGGAAGGTGCTCTGTATCGCAGTCTGCACGATCCAAAAAGAAGATGCCTCCTTTAGAGGTGCCATGGCTTTATAGGGCTTTGACCAGAAGGATCAGAGTCAGTTACCCTCATCGAGTTTCTTCTTAGCATTGTTAAGGGAAAGGGAGATGATATTGTTAGTGACAGCTCCTCCTGTTGTCCTGGAGTGGTATTACATACCTTCTCTGATCCGCATGTGTGACGAGTTCAGATGAAAAGCAAGGTTTAACACAAGACAGTGCTATGACTGCTTTTTTAGAAGTTATATTAACAGAACAAAAAATATCTATCAAAATCCTGAAATTTGCAGATGAGTGTAAATTAGATACATAAGCAGTCAGCAGAATCATTTCAGGTAGGTATATGGCAAATTAAGTTTAATTTAAATGAGCATAAAGTCTTACAATGCACAATAAAATATTCAGTATAATTATTAAGTAAAAGGCTAGAATATTTGCTTCTACTCTCAACCAAATATTGTGCAGAAGTGAAAAAATGACAAATATGATTTTAGGCTACATAATATGCCGTTCAGAGTCCTTATTAAGGGAGGTAATGCCTAAGCTGTGTAAGCCAATTGTAAAATAAGATGTTTAATTTTGTGTGCCATTTTAGTTTCCACAGTTTAACAACTAAAAAATATCCTTAGAAGAGCTTCTTAACTTATTCCTGGACTGTGATGTTTGACCTGTGACGAGGAGAGATCAATAGAGTTTTATTTTTGACTAATAAATTAACTGTAATTTTTTTTTTTTATTATAATATGAGCAACGTTACTTCCACATGCTTTCAACAAAAAAGTAACCTTGTGGTATACATAGTTCTTGGTTAGCGTAAATTTCACAAATGGTAAGAATTATTTAAACATTATAGATTAGAATCTTTTACATTAAGTCAAGAGTCAGAACAGTTATTTCTCATCAAAGATTAGATTTATCAAAATTTAGGAACTGATGTCAATTTTATAATTGTTAGTCACCTCTTTATATGTAGAAAAACAATTAAATTAAATGACGGTGTACTTACATTTTCACAAGGCTGTTATTTGTTGCAAATGCAGAAAAATACAAATGGCACCTTTTGTAATGATATGTTTAGTTTTGAAAAGCACTATATAAAAACCAGTAACGACACACTGCACAATAATGTGCACTGAATACACTTGACTTGAGCATTCATAGTTTTCTTACTCTTTCTGTGTACGTTTAGCATTTGTTTGCTCAGAAGTTGATGCGCTTGCTGCTTCCTGAGCAGCTCTTCTTTTCTCCACCCTAGTGGCCCGCTTCTTCTTTTCTTTTGCTAGGCATCTTTTCTCATTAAAACTGATTATGTCAGTTTTTGTGTTACAATTACTTAGTACATTTTCCTTAATTTTTCACTTAAGCTGGCACTTAAGCCTTCAATCTGCCTCAAGAATGATTTAAGATATGAAGAGGTAGGGGAAGTGACGACGAAGGTAGTAGGGAATGAGAATGGTTCCTATACGCATGCGCCGCACAGCCCCCCTGTTGGCTGCTGCTGAGAGTTGATTCTACAATAAAATAAAATGAAGATAAAAGGAGGATTAACCTTGGAGGCCAATAATCACCCTGAAAACAGATAGTAGACATCACGTAGTTTATGTGATGTTAGGTCAGTTGATTGATTACAGGTCAATAGTTCAAACGGTTTGTGAGCTACAGGTGATTTAAAATCCTGGACAGACAAACGGATAGCCATGGTAGCATATTATATAAGAAGATAATAATGGTAATAAGAAATATGTACTGGAAAGTTGCAGGTAGTAAGGACAGAAGTTTCAAGGTAAGGTAGCTCTACTCACTGATCATGGTGCTGCAGAGTGGCGACATGTTGCATGTTAATTACCACATGCAAGTAAGTATTTTACTGTAGTTTGTACATATGAAAATAAAGACAATGTCAACCTGTAAAGCAGAATGTATTGTTGAAAGCAGAACATTGGAAACCTTAAATTTCAATATTATTTGTGATGTATTAAGTGAAAAGGAAACAAATTTGTGCTGAATATTCAGTTCTCAACAAAAACTTTCTTATGTTCTCATGTCTATAAACATGGTAGACTTTGAGAACAACATACTATATTTACAGAACAGATAATGAAGCACAAATTTAAAATAAGTTCCGGACATAACATAAGGTTAGCAATCTTTTTACATGAATCATTGTTTCAAAATAGCTTTGTTTTTATAAACTAAATAAAGCAATGTGTTGTTTCTCTCTGAATCATTTGCTAAAAAGTTCTGTTTTCAATTATGGAGGAAAAAAAAATTAAAATGAAGGTTGAGAGACATATTTGTATCTACTCAATTCTATGTATTTTGTTTCCAGAAAAAGGAAAACAAAATTGCAGATTTCCATATGATTTAAATAATTTTGAAACTTCAGAGGATAAAGTTGTTTGCATGTTGATAATTAGAGGTGAAAAAAGAGAGTGCAGGCAGGGTGGAATGGGTGGAAAAGAGTCTCAGGAGTAATTTGTGGTTATCAGTAAGAGTAAAAGAGAAGGTCTACAGGACGGTAGTGAGATCAGCCTTGTTATATTGGTTGGAGACAGTGGCACTGACCAGAAAGCAGGAGACAGAGCTGGAGGTGGCAGAGTTAAAGATGCTAACATTTGCACTGGCTGTGATGAGGATGGATAGGATTAGAAATGAGTACATTAGAGGGTCAGCTCAAGTTGGACAGTTGGTTTGGACATGTGCAGAGGAGAGATGCTGAGTATATTGGGAGAAGGATGGTAAGGATAGAGCTTCCAGGTAAGAGAAAACCAGGAAGGACTAAGAGAAGGTTTATGGATGTGATGAGAGAGGACATGCAGGTGATGGGGGTAACAGAGCAAAATGTAGAGGACAGGAAAATATGGAAAAAGATGATCTGCTGTGGCAACCCCTAACGGGAGCAGCCAAAAGAAAAAGTAGAAGAAGATTCTTTAGAGGATAGAGTAGTTTTTGCTTTAATATTGAAAAATAAGGAAATCTGATTAGTTTGACTCATTCCCTTTGAAGTACAATTTATTTGTTATCCTATTATGGGCCCAATTATAAAATTCTTGCATTGTCCATTTTTAATTGTGAACTATATAAAACTGAAAATCAAATAAATCTGATTTTTTTAAAACAGTTTTACATTTTAGACATCTCTGTGTTATGTTTATGTGCTGCACAATAAAGATTTACAGGAGCTCTATATTTCTCACTGTTTAAGTTTTTGTTTCTGTTTATTTAAAGAAATTTTATAAAAAGCCAAAGTTTCCTATGGTGACAAGTAAAGCTCTGTCTGTCTAACTATTTATCGTATTTGCTTTATAAAAATACATTTAAACAAAGAAACACTGGAATATATAAATTAGACTAAATTTTGTTAATATTCAAAATTAATGTTTTATCCATTTGTACTTGTTCTATGTTGCCTATTAAGGGCAGGTAGTGGAGAACCAGGGTCTATCATAGTACCATTAAGCCCAAGGCTTGAATCAGCCTGAATGGAATGATAGTCCTCCACAGGGCATACTCACACTGGTACACAGTATGACAGTAAATTATTTCTCTCATTCATACCACCAAGAAGCAAGAACATTTACTTAACTAAGAAATATCTAACTGATGCCACTCTTTGGAGAATCCCATTGACTGTATTCTTTCACTAAAGTAGCTACTGTACCTGTAATTGTTGTATTCCTCACCTTTCACTTCTGCCACAGGGTGAAGAATCATTGCAGTCTGAAGTACTCATGGGCACTAAAGCTAAGCCATGACAACATTTGGAAGGGCACTGAGACACCTTACAATGCCAAAATGCACGCCAGTAAAAGAAAAATTAGCTTCTCCTAGAAAGCTTTAAATTATGTCTTTCTTGCAGTAGATTGCTCAAGCCCAGGCTGATATCTGCTGTAATAGGATTTTAGCATTGGAAAAGAAAAATGAATTTATTAGTTGCAGACAAAATGAATGGAATACAAAACAGGTCTGTAATAAACAATTGTTGTAATCCAACAGCCTCTGGCAAGTTAAATACACTATAGAGTACTTTCATTTTCAAACAGAATGCTTGAAAGAGTTATTTCTACTGGCTGTCTTTTTAATTAGAGTGTTTGCAGACTGTGAGCATTCTCTGAAATCTAGAAAGAGCAAAACACACAAAAAAAAATCCATTTGACAAAATGTAGACACTCTCTTTGCTCTTTTAAAGATACTATGATGAATAGTAGTATGCTACAATATTTATCCTATCTATTCAGTTTCAAGCAGGCTCAATCCAATACTGCATTAAGGTAGTGGAGATATAAATTTATTACAACAGGCAGTAAGTTGTATTGCTTTTCTTAGGGTGAGTTTTTTCTCCAGGGAAAAGTTGGGCTTACTGGGGACTATGGGGGGAATACTGCAGGCTTTATAAGGAATGCTAATATTATTCATCAATCAAATGGATTTAACACTATTCTTCAAAGCTGTTAGTTGTTGAAAGCAATCATACCCGTTAATAAAAATCATCTGTAGTAAATAACACTTCCTGTACATCAGTAATGGTGCTAATTATTTCATAGGGTCTTAACGTGAATAACAAGCTGTAGATCAGATTAAAGAATATTCTCAGTTTTCACCTAGTTTTGTAATACAGGCATTTATTAAAACAGTGTGTCATGAAAAGCATACTGCAGTCTTTTAGAGACCCAGGCATATGTAATTTCCTCAGGTTAGCATTTCAGTTCTCATCATTTAAAGCACTGAAGTCTTTAGAACTATTCTGTAACATGTTAGCATTTACGCCTCTCATAATTACTGCATAGGAATGGTCACACAAAAAGACAGTTCCCCTCAGGGATTAATACAGTGTACCAAATGGCAAAATACCAAAAAATAAAATATGCCACAAATAGGCCTTGAAGAATTGAATACTATAGCATATTAATAGTTTGTGTTTAATGTAGAAGCTAGCAACAACCATCACTGGAATATTCTCTAATTATTTCTCTTATGATTTGTCATGAATAGTGATTCTGTGTGAGTTTCCATAGCAACCCACAGTTACATCACTAAACCTGCTCCATTAAACTTTAAAAATAACACAAAACAAATATTCAATCAACTATGTAACACCTACAGCAGAAAAAGTTTCTTGTACTGTAAGATTTGTATTTACTTTTTTAATTTAATTGTTATCAAACGAGCAGAAATATTTTGTTTATTAAGCAAAGAAAACCAACTCATTATAAATACAGTAAAGTATATTACTTAGTACATTTTATCTGAAATATTTTAACTTTCACTGAAATCCCAAGTACATTAGTTCAATAATTGATGTAAGATTACTAAAAATCTGAGTCTGACCAACTGGGCCTTTTATTGATTTCAAGTCAAATATTTGTTTTATCTTTAATCTGTTCAATTTTTTTTTATGTGCTCTGTAAAGGAAGTTTTCTATATGCCTATCTGTGTGGTTTCTGCATAACCAATACTTGATGTGCCAGTACATTTACCATGAAGATGATCTTTGCAGAGTCAGAAGACATGTAGGTTGGGTGAACTGGAGTTGTTAAACTAGCCCAATGTGCGTGTGTGTGTGTGTGTGTGTATGTTTGTGTTGAACTTACTCCCTTGCTACAGAAAAATATATGTTTAGAACCTGATCTTCTCAGTAACCTAGTATATTGGCTGATTTTCCTTGGCTTAGAGATACATTTAAAAGTCTCAACAGATAAGTGTATAAAACCTGGTGCTGGGCTCATACTGCAAGATACATGTCAAGCTCAAGGATGACTAATTATCCCAATAAAGCATGAGAGATGCTTAACACATGTATGTGTTAGATATGTTGGCAAACATCTCTCATTGTAGTATTGCAAATACTCTGCCATCCTTATTTGCTGAAGTAGGTCTGTCAAGGAGATAAAGAAAATGGAAATATTATTGGTACAGTTTAATAGGTACTGTATGCTGGGCTTATAAATGTAAGAGATCACCAAACAGATATTATGAACAGATCGATTCCCCATAGAATTTAGTCACCCTTTAAATTTACTGCAGGTACATCAAAATGTTATTGTTTTGGATCTCTTTTTGCTTGTATGGGCCCCCTTTTAGTGTTGCTTCTCTTTATGCGCTCTGTGCCAACCATTGTCTTCCCCAATCATAATGTGCACACGCAGCCCCTTGACCATCATTGTTCAGTCTGCATTCTTAGTTACAGGTTATTTGCTTTTTTGGTTTTAGTGGTGTGCTATTATTTGCAAAGTCAACAGTGGACTTTGTTAAAGGAGAGTTGAAAAATCATTCATTCATTCAAAACAATTCAATTAAAACCTTAAACACCAACCAAGACTGATAAGCCGTAAGGGGTCAGTTTTACTTAAAAAATATAAATAAGTAAAACTTAAGGAAAAAGCATTTGATAACACTTGAGATGTTCATCTGTCCATCAGTGGTGTAGCTAGAGTTTGTGCCGCTCGGGGCGGTGCTTCGGTTTTCCGCCCTCCAACATACCTGAATAACCATCCATCCATTATCCAACCCGCTATATCCTAACAACTGGGTCACGGGGGAGCCAATCCCAGCCAACACAGGGTGCAAGACAGGATACAAACCCCGGGCAGGGCACCAGCCAACCGCAGATATATGAATATGTTAACCTATTTAAATAGAAAATTAAAATGACATATAGAGAAAAATTAAGATCAATTTTGTATAGATTTATTCATATATAGAGAAACAGCAATAATCTTTCACATATAATTATTTATAAGCATCAACTAGACAAAAAATATAGTATAGATGCATTGATAAGCCTTGTTCTAATTATTAGTTTAATATAATAATGCTGCGAAAACCAGGACCAGTGTAGTGTACAAGTGATAGCTGGGGATGTTTTCTATGCAGAGCAAGAACAAATTAGGATTGATAACAAAACGAAATTATAAATTGTAAATTAGTTGTTTCTCTTCCTAGAAATTATTATTGGTGTAATGTTTATGGTTATTTTTGTTTTTGCCTCATAAATTTCAGCTGCTATGTCTAATGCCATCAAAGGACAGTCTGAAAATTATTTTAGAAGCATTTGTGGATAAAAATCAGAGAATTTTACTTTTTTCATTCATGTTCTAATGTTCTAATAATGTTCTAATATTATTTATCATTATTATTCATGGTGGTTCCAAAATCCTTACTAACCCCTACTTTCTCTTCTGTTTTTTTTCCGGTTTTCTGTGGTCATGATCTGTTTTTTCTGTCCTCTATAGCCATCAGACCTTACTTTTATTCTATGTTAATTAGTGTTCCCTAATTTTAATTCTTATTTATTTTGTCTTTTTTCTCTTTCTTCATCATGCAAAGCACTTTGAGCTACATTGTTTGTATGAAAATGTACTATATAAATAAATGTTGTTGTTGTTGGTGTCTTATATCCTATAAAAAGGAAAAAAATGTGGTACTCATAAGCTTGTTGCATAGGGACCAGGGAATCTGTGGATGGACCCAGACTTTGAAATCATTAATGCTACAAATGTTAACTTCTTTTAAAGCATGTTGAACAATTCACACATTTGACTGTCACTTCAATGTATTTCATTAAATAAATGAAATTGCTTCATAAAAAATCTCACTTTTATAAATTTTTGACAAAGTGTTAATACCAGCCTCCAATTTAAAACCTTTTAAACATGTTTCAGTAAATATACTTGTGAAATAGATTAAAATATTTAAATAACAGCATGAACTTAACTGAATATTTTATGTTTGTAAGAAAATACATTTGTAATTTACTGTAGAAAATATTTAGATTCAAATAACTGCAGAAAAAATTATGAGAAAAAAATAATCACACTAGAGTTTTGGCCCTTGGATTCATCTTGATATTGTAGAAAAAGAAACACCCCTTTCAATGTTCTTAAGCATACAGCTATAATTATATACAAAGATTTAAATATACTACCTTGTAGACACCAAAGTAGTGCAGGTCCAGCTGATCTTTCATTTTAGAGATCATGTCTCCCTTTGAGTCTGATAAAGTCACACCAGCTCATTCTGGTTATGACTTGCTGACCTTACACCTGCCAGAAGTACTTATGTTTTTTTTTCTTTTATTGTAGCATGACCTTTATCTGTCCTAGTCCAGAAACACACTCAGCATCTGTACATTTTATTTCTGCAAGCCGACAGCATGGATTTTCAGATGGATCAAATATTTTTGCTTTGGGGCCTGCACCGAGATGAGGAGCATCTGGATGAATTACATATCTGCAAGGTAACAAATTAACTTGACAGACTTTAGCTTCAAAACTGCTGGTTCAAATTCAAGGCCTCTTTTCATTGCTTCACTATGCCCATGTACCCTTCGTACATGGCACTTTAGCCAAAATCTACTTCTGTTACCCTTGGTCTATGAATTTCTGACCAGTCAGTGCACTGAGACTGTTGTTTTGCTCTCTTCTATTAAAGCTGACATCTCAGGATTCACTGTTAAATTCTCCAACATGAGTAGCTGATGGGAGTTGGGAACCAAGTTTCATTGCAAGCCCAGGGAGTTTCAGAAACTCTGGAGCATTTACGTGTTGTGTGTACCTTCTGGTTATAACAGGTGGGCACTGGTATGACAGTACTGAGCCATGAGGCACTGGTCCAAACCTTGAACCAACTAGAGACGTTCTAATAGTCCATGCAAAACAGTGCAGATCATAGGCTATGGGGTAATGCCTCTAAATGATTCAGCTGATGCCATGTCTGCAGAGAGCTCTCTGCAGCTTCTTCATACTAAATTGTGCACATTGGAAAAGAAACGTGACCAGGTGGTTGCACACAGCTTTCTCTGCAGCACATGAGCATAATGTGCTGTTTAACTGCACAGGCTCATCAATCTGTAAAGTGACCTACAGGTGGACAGAGAGGTGTCACTACTGTACAAGGTATGGTATGAAATGTTTGTTATAATAAATGATTGATGATAAGGTTAATGAATGAACATGGGCCTTCTGAACAAAGTTTTATGGAAAAACAAGAGCAACATGACACTAAGGCAATCAGCCATTTCAGGCAGTCCTCTAGCCGTCATATTATATTTGTATTATTATCAAGCAAAATAAGACTACTGTACTGACTTACTGTGTAGCAAGTTATTATACCTTTAAATATAAGTGACATCTACTGTCACTAATGACTAGAAGGATTTAAGCACATTACACACTATTCACTTTGTGTTTAAAACTCTTGCAAAGCCATACACACAAAAACATTTGTCGGAGAGATAACCAAAACACGACAGTGTAACAGAACAAATAAGTATAGACGATATCTGTAACTGCATTGAATAAATATCAGAAGACGACAGTGTAAACAAAGCAAATAACTATGGAAGATACCTGCAACTACAGTGAATAAATGTCAACAGACCACTGTATAACAGAACATGAAAGTTTAGATTAGCAAACTGCTAGATGAAACCTGTAGGGAATGTGGTTTCTCTCTTTTCCTAACTGAACTGTAACACCTGCATCTTACCATTACCTCTATATTCAAAATGTTTAATGCTAATCACATACAAACAAAAAAAAATGAAAATGCTCCATTCATAAATTAGCATGGCACATGATGCTAGCTAGCAAAATAGCATTAACAAAAGAGCTCTTAACTTTGTAGTTGAAAAGATCATTTTCATGAAAATATTTGTATCCCTTTTCAAATTTTTTAGATGACATATTGCACTCCAGTAATTGTGTAACATATGCTATGGTCAGTTTGGGAAGATTTTTGAGAGAAACAGCTGAACAAACGTTCTGATTGCTCCATTGTGTTTGCCAACCACCATTCAACAGGAAGGTGATTATCCCAGCAAGATACCGGCAGGAATTCATCATAAATACCCATACAATAGTCGAAATATGATAACTAATATGTTAATGGATGACCTAGTGTAAGCTGAAAAATTTTAGTCCACAGTTAACCTTAATGTTAGCTATTCTACGTTTTGCCACTTTCAGTAACAGTGCTCTTGTAATAAACTGTTTTCATGGGTTATTATGCCAGTCTATATGGAGTAGTGAGCTTTGCTTGAGGAGGGAGGATGAGCCTGTATATCTGCTCTATATTGGGCATTATCATTACCACAGAGCAATGACTGATTAAATTAACTTGATGTTTGACATTTGCCACTTGAAGATCTGTTCAAACAAAATGTGTCCTTAAAACAAATTGTCAAAATAATACAAATCTATTCACAGTTTTTTCTGTATTCTTATTTTTTGCAAATAAGAAAAAACACTTTTAAAATACAATAAAGCACCAAAATTACCACAAAATACACATACTACCTTGTGAATGAATTTACAATATTTCATTTTGTTGGACACAGCAAGTCTATGGTGTTAAAAATAGGCATTTAAACCAAATGCATTTGTTTTTTTACATAGAATGCTTATCATGCCTCTTCAGTTTGCTTTAAATTAAGTACAAAGAAATTAAAATAACCTATAATGTACATGCAGAATAATCCAATTTCTGCATAGCACCATCTCAGCTTCTCATCTAAAATAACAGTTAGAACATTTAAAATAAAAGGTATGAAAATTCTAAACTAAAAGTCATATAATAGGGATTGGAGATTGTCACATCATTCAAATTCCTTCTGAATCTATGATTTACTGGTGTGTGCTTGCTTTCACAGTCCTTGCTTATTTTGTGAATCCTTACTTTTCACAGCTAACTTTCAAAACTCTTCATGTCATGTTTTTATACCCTGTCAAATATTGCCCTCTTATGTACCCCTATCTTGCTATGGTGTCTAAACTGACTGCCCCATGCTAATAAGTGCTTGAGTGGGGCACCTTGTCTGTATACAATTCATGCATTGCAGTTGGCATACAAAAATAAAAAGGAGAATTCCAAATATGTGCCAGAGCATGTGAATTTTGTGACACAGTTAAAATATTGGAATGGCAAATGCTTCAAAATTACTAGCCTACGTAGAACTTAAAATAGTTTGCATCACACTGTAACTTAAATGTAGTTAGTAAGGACTCCATCCTAAATTAAATAGGTTCCTACTGAGCATACACACTCCACAGTGCTGAAATGAGCATTGTGGCGAGTGGCTGGGGGTGGTAACCAGCCGGGACGCCTGGAAGGACCGGAAGGACCATGAGATGGCAGCTGCCCTGGTTGGTATGAGGACCACGGGAACAGAGCATGGAAGCTCAACCCTATAGAGGCTCGTGATCACCGCCAGGGGGCACCTGGATGCCTGAAAAGCCCTGGAGGTCAGCACCTCTGCTACACCCGGAGGTGCTGGCGGAAAGATTACCAGGGACACCCGGAGTGCTTCTGGGTGCTCAACCGGCACTTCCGCTACACCAGGAAGTGCTGGCAGAAGTTCATCTGGAGGCACCTGGAGCACATCCGGCTGAACATAAATGGGGCCGCCTCCTTCCATTGATCATCTGGAGTCGGGTGGAAGAGGACGAAGCCTGGAGGAGAGGAGTGGAGGCGGTGAAGAGAGAGGCATTTGTGAAAGGCCTGGACTAAGGGTGATTGATACAGGAGCATTGAGTTGTGTGTGATACACTTGTAAATAGAGTAATGTATAATAAATATGTGTGTAGTTTGAATCCATTAGTGTCTGCCTGTCTGTGTCCGGGCTGCTTGCCACAGCGTTTAAAAGGTGACAGACAAAGAAAGCTAAAAACATTAAACAAATTAAATTTGCTCTAAAATCCAAAGAAAAAGAATGTACAAGAAGCATAGCTACAGTGTTAAGACTGAGAGTCCCAAAGCACGTATGTCCCAAAAGTACTTCCAAAAAATTAGAGGAGGAATCCCCAGGTAGATATAAATGGCCACATAGAATTTTTATATAGTAAAAGGTTTATTCTCACAAAAATTCTATTCAACAACAATAACATTTATTTATATAGCACAATTTCATACAAATAATGTAGCTCAAAGTGCCTTACATGATGAAGAAAAGAGAAAAAAAAGACAAAGTAAGAATTAAACTAAGACAACATTAATTAACATAGAATAAGAGTAAGGTCCGATGGTCAGGGAGGACAGAAAAAACAAAAAAAACTCCAGACATCTGGAGAGAAGAAATAAAATCTGCAGGGGTTCCAGACCATGAGACTGCCAAGCCCCCTCTGGGCATTCTACCTAACATAAATGACCTCAATCAGTCCTCATTGTATTCAGGGTTCATATGGAAAGACTTGATGATGATGGTCACGTAGACTTCTGGCTTTTAATCCATCAATGTAAAAACATCATGGTGCTTTGATTAGGTGGTGGTGGCACAGGTCGCCACCACAGAAAACCTGGAAAGAAACATGAGAGAGAGTAGGAGTTAGTATGGATTTTAGAGCCGCCATGAATACTTATGATAATTAATTGAATATACAGAGTATCAGCATAAAGTTAAAATTAAGTTATGAGAAGGCCATGTTAAAGTAATGATTTTTTAGCAGTTTTTTAAAGTGCTCCACTGTATTAGCCTGGCGAATTCCTATTGGCAGGCTATTCCAGGTTTTAGGTGCATAACAGCAGAAGGCTGCCTCACCACTTCTTTTAAGTTTTGCTCTTGGAATTCTAAGGAGACACTCATTTGACGATCTGAGGTTACGATTTGGAATATAAGGTGTCACACATTCTGATATATAAAATGGGGTGAGATTATTTAAGGCTTTGCAAACCATAAGCAGTATTTTAAAGTCAGTTCTGAATGACACAGGTAACCAGTGTAGTGACATCAAAACTGGAGAAATGTGCTCAGATTTTCTTTTCTTAGTTAGGATTCTAGCAGCTGCATTCTGCACTTGTTGCAAACGATTTATGTCTTTTTTGGGTAGTCCTGAGAGGAGTGCGTTACAGTAATCTAGTCGACTGAAAACAAACGCGTGAACTAATTTCTCAGCATCTTTCAATGATAAGGTCTAACTTTTCCTGTGTTTCTTAAGTGAAAAAATGCTGTCCTAGTGATCTGATTAATATGCAATTTAAAATTCAGGTTACAGTCAACGTTTACCCCTAAGTTCTTTACATCCGTCTTGACTTTTAATCCTAATGCATCAAGTTTATTTCTAATAACCTCATTATAACCATTATTGCCAATCACTAAAATTTCTGTTTTCTGTTTATTTAGCTTGAGAAAATACTATTCATCCATTTAGAAACACAAGAGTAAAGCCCTGTAGAGCACAAAGATACCAAGTGGAGTTAGCTTAAATAGTAAGGGAATCCAATGTATGTAAACATAGTCTCAAAACAAGAATCCAAAGAGAGGTCAAAAGACAGAGCAAACATTGAAAATGCAATAATTCACAATAAGCACAGCAGAACCTCAATAACTCACCAAAACTCCCCAGCACCTTCACCAGGAACTGTGGAAGACCCTTAGGATTTATTGGGCAGTTACTGGTGGTGATTGGCAAGTGGACCCACCTTTTGGAGGACCACCTAAAGGACATATGGAACATAGCACAGACATAGAACACGAAGCAGATTATAAACAAAAGTAACATTCTCATACCTCAACGACTCAAACAGAAAAGACATAAAACAAGATTCTGTACCCTGGCCAGGATTTATGCTGTGGCTAAGATACAACATACAGATGGAAAAGCTGACACAATATATTTTAACAAATCTAACATTAAAAGAGTCTGGCAAAAAAAAGCTAATGACCTAACCATGTCTGTTTTTAGTATTCAAAATGTCTGATCCTATATACATAACAGGTTACATCACATGCACACTTTTGTCACATTTGTCATAAACCTTCAGTATTTCCCACAAAGTAATAAAGTGGTTGTGGTTTTTCATCCCAGGAAACAATAAGTAATCATCAGCAAGAGAACAAAAAACAATGGAAAATCAAATAGCAGGAAAAGTTCTCCGCCTGACCTTGATTAGACAACAGGTTGACAAAGATGAAGGAAATGTAACTTGGCGATAAATATTCTTAACAGGCACTAACAGCACCTAAAAAAAGGTCCTAAAATTAAAGGCCTAGTAGATGAGTTTGCAAGGGCTAACTTCATTCTCCTGACCCTCCGTAGTCAGCAGACCCTTAATCAAGAAGAGATACTCAAAAAGAAACATAGCAGAAAATGCAATATCATAAATAAAAAAGCAAAATGCTATAAAATTGTAAGAGTTTGGAATATTTAATTTACAAAGGCTGACATTTTCAATATAATCAAAAAAACTGATGGTCTTACTATGCCTCCTTGTTTGAGAACCATCTTCCAATTTCTATTAATTTATTTCTTAGGCAACCAACCTAAAATGACAACCCCAAATGGCAAACTTTCCTTTGTCATTTATACTAAACATTGTAGCTGTGTATCTTGTCCGCTTCTTCAGAGCAAATTATTTCAGTTTGCCGTTTTAAGAGACTCCATACAGTACTCTAACTTGTTGTAAAGACTCACAACTAATGTTAATTAAAATCACACACCAAGCAAGCAAATAAGCACTTTCTGCCAAGAAAATTAGGTTTACAATTTCCTAGGGTGGCCTAGGACACTGGCTTGCACAAATCATGGAGTTAAACTCAGAAAAATATTGTGCTAACCTTCTTAAATTCATAAATTTGTTTATATACCCAGGTAGCTCTGAAAATTATAATGCATAGGCATTTCCTGAATCTTCTTATCTATGACTCTCACACACACAATTTATGAGTCATAAGAAATAATTGGAAGGAACTGCACATACAGTATAATTTATGCTATATTATCAAATTACAAATTCACATTTTGCGAAGGATACATTGGTACAGCTCTAAGATGCTGATGTAAAAATGTATAAGCCAACTGGCCATCAATGCTTTCTGACCCAAGTCTAAATGTCACAGGTTTCTGCATATTTGACTCTTCAGTTTTGCATATTTGGCTTGCACTATTATGAAAAAAATGAAGAAATAGGAGAACTAAAAGCTTAATCATTTCTGTTAAGTTCCTTCTGAACATAATAATATAAATAAAAAAATCAGTAAGATTATGAAATAAGATAATGAAAATTATGTACTCTATACATTGTACACCAAATTAAAGAAAACAAATTCAAAAAGTATTAGTAAAATGAGAATATGAAACATAAGGAGGTGATGAAACTTCTGATTGAAAAGAACTTTCCAATTTTAAGGCTTTGACTGAGAAATGCAAGAAAGACATAACAAGCTAAATATTAATAATGCATGAAAGGCAGTGGGATGTTAAAGGTACTGTTAAGTAATTGCTATGGTACACTTAGGGTAGCTAACAGCCCTTAATATTAAAAATGCACTTTGATAATGCAACAGTGGTCTTGTAATTTACTTAAAGAACGTCATGATGCATAACTAAATGTAATCACCTTGCTATTTTATCTAGTTGAGGTGTGTATTTTTCATGGGGTAAAAAGGTAAGTCAATTAAAATTTTAAATTTGTAAATTGAACTCTTGAGAACTTGATAGCAATCTTTGTTAGTATGTACTGTTTATGCTTCTATTTAGTGAATTTTTGAAAATAAATGGTAAGTATATTTTTTATGCAATTTTCATATATTTGGCGATTTAAATTGAGGGACTGTCACCTTAGGCTAAACTAGTTTTCTTTCCAGTAAATACAGCAATCTTGACTAATAAAAAAATAATCATTTCAAAAAATGAGCTCAATTTATGTGTTAAACTGCACCTTTCAAGCTGCCTTTGATTTATTACAAACACGATGGTAAAAAGATGCAGTAATCACTAGTGGCAGTAATTGACAGTGTAACATTCTTACCTTTTTTTTCTATATTTTGTTTTAATATATCATTTTCTTTTACCATCTATACTTCATTCGTCACAAAGAAATATTCAAAATGCATATTACAATAATAATGAATCTTTTAAGATGTGTGCATTCTGCCTGAGGTAGAACATCCTTAATTTGATTCCTATCTAAAATACCCTAAAGCATTTCCACTTTTATTACCAATGAAAGTTTAAGCATGCTAATTCCCAATGATGACTTTATTTGATTTTTTTTTTTTCCTTTCCTTGGCAGTCTTGGCAGATACGCCTCTGGTATTAGTTATGAAGATCAAAGTTTGTGAGACCTCCTGCTTCTTATTTCTGTCGGTGTAATCCAGCTGAAAAATTACACTACAACTACAGTATATTAACAATCACTTGTCTCCAGAATCAATGTACTCATTTTTTGAGTTTCATTCTTTGTTTCCTGAATTCTAGAGCTATGAATCTCTCATATAAAACATTTTGATGATGCTTTGCCATTACCCACAAGGTTCATTTTTAAAAATGTTATCATACTTTCCTTGCACACTAATGAGTTAAGAATGCTGCTAGATTAACAATATGCAAATACTGGACAATTTAATTGTCTTTTGCAATTTTTATTGATTCCTGAATATTTATTGAATTTTATAGATAATGCTCACATATAATGTTTTGATTGTTTATCTTATTTTCATAACCATGACCAGAAAATTAACATTTCTTAGGTAACATGGATATGAATAATAAGTAGTAAGAAGATATGTAATAACTTTGTTATAACCATTTTACAGTATTTTACACTAAATTATCATTATTTTTTTCTGTCCGTTCTTGGCTATGTAATAACTTGTAGGACCACATTGCCTGGCCCAAAAGATGGGACAGCAAGTCCAGTAAGTCCCGAAATGTACAGGTTATTGTTCTTTGTGTTTGGCTTCTTCACTACCTCCAAAAAAGTCTGAAATCCCCGAGGCACTTTTTGGTCTTTTGAGTTCTGATCTCACCGTTGGAGATATACACCATAATGAGATGGACTTCTCCTATTTACATCCTTTTCTTGCTGGAAATTAAAGCAAAGGACATGGAACTGTTTGTATGTTGAACTATATTACTGCTTGTTTAATTGTTGATTTATGTAATTGTGAATGTACTTGTTGCACTACTCAGCATTTTTTGTGTTAAGCTCATCTTCTCTTTTTGGTATCAACTTTATGGTATTGGAGAGATTTTTTTTTTTTTACTTCTTTTTTTGACTTCTTTGTCCATTACTCTTTGAAAAATTGTGATTGTAGAAATTACAAAATTCAAGTATATAATAGTGTAATGATAAAGAAAATGGAAATAAAGTGAAGTGTATAATTGCATTGAGAAAGGGAAAAAGATGTCTTCACAGACACAAGTCTCAAAGTGACTCCTCCAAGATGGTGAAACTTCCTGTTGTATAAAGGGCAAGCAGGAAATGGTGGGTCCAGGGGGACAGATACCGGAAGTGACATCAGAGGTGGTAGGGCTTTCAATCATTCAGTCTGTAGCAGGAGGAAGAACAGCACCAACTTGCAAACCAGGGAGGAATTGCCACCACCAGAGCCTTTACGCTGTCCCCAAGGTCTATGTGTGTGACATGAAATTTTCCCATACAAACAAAACCCAGTAATGTTGATTAAATGGAACAGGAACTCTAAAAATGTAATACCCCACGTTGAAATGTATTGGGGTAAGCATAACTTGCTGTTAGTAGTTATCAACTGGGTGCAGTTTTTCCTCTGGGGGTATGTTGAAGCTTGTCCAAAGTGAGTGCTGCTACAACTGCATTGATTTGCCTTCACAGATGGTCCAAGTCCCACATTTTTTGTCAGAATTTGTAATACTATCACATAACTCACCTGAAAAACTGGTCACTCTCCACAGTTGTGCTGGACCAACATTTCCTTCAGAGTATTGCAAGATCTCAGAATACTGTGCTGAGCAGAAACTTCTATCCAATCAAGCATGAAATATTACATAATAATATATAAAATGCAGCTACCTGAAAATTATAAATAACATATTTTTTTACCTTCATTCATTCCATTACCAAGGGAAAATGTATCAGAAATTAAACATATATACTCCCTGACATACAAGTCTAGTTTTTACAGTGCTTGCACAGTATAATGTGGTATTATATCAAACAATCTTAAGGATGTAAGAACAAAAATTCAGTATGTCTTTGATCGTTGTCACATGATGAGCATCTGAAGCTAAAAATATAATGACTTAAGCTGAAATATTAATAAAGTTATTCAGAATCTTGGCACTATCTTGAGAGACTTTATTTATTTGTTCTTTGGGGTGTTATTTAAGAAAAAGGAAATACTACATTTTTTTCAGATACCGCATTCTGAATAGTTTTAAGCTCCATAGTGTTTAGAACTGTGTCTGTTGGAACGTCTAGGTTATCCTACTTCATTTCCAAGGATCCATGGACTATGATGACCTTAGGGCCCCTAAGTTTCATCCTGCAGTTCCAGATCTTTGGTGATGGGGCTTTAACAGGATCAGTTATAGGCATGAAGCCCCTGTCCTTCACCCTGATTAACTATTCATTGAAACCCTCCCCCATACCCAAACCTCTGAGACCATAAGATATAAAAAATCTTTGCAACATTATTATTAATAAAGTTTAATTTTATTTATTAATGCATAGAGCAAAAATATAACAATGAAGATTAAATGAAAATAATACAAAATATATTGACACTTTGTCAGCTTAGCTTATAGTCTCAGTTACTTATACTGTATTTTAAGTATATTTTAAAGAAAAAGAATGGTCTTACAATAACTTGGCAGCATTGACACAGATTCTGCCCCTCACTTTTTCTCAAGGATGGACTACTTAATCAATCAATTCAGCTGTCTCTTTTTAAATTTATTTTTTTCTGTGCCTTGCATTTACCACTGTACAGCAGTGCTCCTTCTCTTCACAAATGTGTGCTAATATTCCCCTTATCTTTAGGCTTTCTTGGAACTACTTTCACTAATACGTAACAATGGGACAAACGTATCACCACTATCATCAAGAAAGCCAGTCAGAGATTGTTCTTCCTTCGCCAGCTTAAGAAGCTTGGTATATCAAGGCAGATATTGTTACATTTTTACTTAGCCATCAATGAGAGTTTTGTGACCTCGTCCATCACTGTTTAATTTCATTCTGCTTCCTCTCTTTCTAAGACTCTGTTGTAGTAGGTGTTTTGTGAGATAGTCATTGGCTATTGTCTAAAAACTTTAAAAGATCTGTTCGTTGTCAGAGCGAAAAAAAGAGCAGCAAAGATTACAGCCAGCTCCACCCACCTCAGTAGCCATCTGTTAATTGAATTGCCATTACAGAGGAGTTACAGGCCTGTTGTCACCCAAACTACACACCATCTCCACAGCTTCTTTCTTCAAATTATTCAGCTTCTAAAAAAACTTACGTTGGGTTACTCCTGTTTTCACAACATATGAATAGTAACTATGCCGTTTGTAAATACTTCATACTTGCTCAGCTTTTACTATTTGATATCTATATTATTTTTTATAGATTTTCTATTTATTTGAGTCAACTATTGAAGTTTGTTTTGTTCAAGAAATTCTTCAATTTGTAAAAGTGTTGGCACAGTGTCAGGTTAATGGTGGGTTTAAATTGTGTTGTCTTGATTTGGTAATGTCTCGTTTTGCACCTAACCAATTCCGAAATGTTTCACATGCTAACAATAAACTAAGAGCATTCTTTTCTTTGGTTATTCAGTACTTCCACTTTTTTATTTTCAACTGTACCATGTAAAGTGAAATAAAAAGTTAATTTCCATAAACCTTTAACCCTTTTTAATTAAATTCCCTAATTTTGTATCTTAATTTTGATTAGAATGAGCCACAAGTGTCAAACAAATACATAATTATTTATAAAAAAAATTTCAGAGCTAAGTATTTCAGTTTAAAAGGTCACTCAAGCTGCATTCTGAAAAACAGGAGCTTGTTCTTGTGGTTTTGCAGATGGACCTGTATTTTAACAGAAATATGTCTCTGTGGTCAACTCCCAAGTTTCTTTTTAATTTCAAAATTATCCACTTGTATACGGCTGCAGGTTGAAGACTCTGCTTTCCACAACCTGGCCTTCCACGCCACACCCCTAGCAATTAGCATCCATCCTCAGTCACATTGGTTTTGTTGCAAAACTAGTAACATTGACTAAACCGGTAACCCTAAAAGATGATGAAATTGCTGTTAATCAGTTTTATAATAAATGATTCAGGATTCGATGACTAAAAGAAAAAGGACATAACATATTTTTTAGATTAAGAAAACTCCATACTAAATTTGCATATAGAAAGTATTTTTACATTATTTCTGGAACCTCATTCAATAAAAGGGAAAGTTCTGTTAATGACATTAATTTATTATATTGCAAAATGAGTGTTGATCAACAGACCTAAAAATGAAGGTCTAAAGTTTTGAGTTCTCAATAACAGAAAAAAAGCATTCATTTTTTTTGTACTGAACAATGTTTGAAATGATCCAGCTTACATGGGGTCCTTCATTTTCCATTGTCTGTCTTGAACTGTGTTTTGTTAATTTTATTTTAAACTACAATTATAATATTGATAATTTTAGGGACAGAGTGGTGGCTCTGAAGCTAAGTATCTGCACTCATATTCCAAAGGTTGCTGGTTCGAATCCCCAGCACTGCCAAAAGAGAACCTACTCTGCTGGGCCCTTGAGCAAAGCCCTTAACCTTCAATTGCTCCAGGGGCACAGTACAATCTCTGACCCCAAGGGGTATGCGAAAACTAACAAATTCCTAATACAAGAAATTGTGTAAGGTGAAATAAAGAACAACAAAAAAAAAAATTTTCAAGTGGAGTTTTTCAACTTTCAAACGTTTTCCTGGTTTTTTATTTAAATGCATAGTTGTTCTCCATGTGAATATTACAGAAGCAACAGAGACATTTTACATAAATGGTAAATGGTTTTAAAGTTATAGCACCTGACTGTATAAGGTGTTTAATACTTAAAGTAACAACACGTATTAAATGATTCTGGTTTTTTTATACCGTTGGTATCTTAGTGGCGGCATGGTGGCAATGCTGCTGGCTTGCAGTAAGGAGACCAGGTTCACATCTTGGGTCCTCCGTGTGTGGAGTTTGCATGTTCTCCCTGTGTCTCCATGAGTCTCCTCCAGGTACTCCAGTTTCCTCTCACAGTCCAAAGACATACAGGTTAGGTGGGCTGGCATTGCTAAAAATTGGCCCTAGTGTGTGGTTGGTGTGTGCATGTGTGTGTGTGTGTGTGTGTCCTTCCTTGCAATGGACTGGTGCCCTATCCAGGGTTTGTTACTGTCTTGTGCACTATGCTGGCTGGGATTGGCTCCAGCACCCTCTATAACCCTGTCCAGGACTAAGTGGTTAGACAATGAATTAATTAATGGTTTCTTGGTTACACCTAAACAATTTACTATGGTTATATATTAAATTTTACCCAAGATAAAAATATGTTGAAAAGATTTGGTTAGAGGTGCTTCCATTCAGATAAAGAAAATGAGTGGATATGTTATAATATAATATAATATAATATAATATAATATAATATAATATAATATTCTTAGAAATCGCCTTAGTCAATGGGTGGGCCTCTCTGGCAGTGTCTTAAATTGGTTTGAATCCTACCTGGCAGGGAGAAAATTCTTTGTTAATTGTGGTAATCACAACTCAAAGACGCATGATATTCTATATGGGGTTCCACAAGGCTCTATCCTGGGTCCGCTTCTTTTCTCAATCTATATGCTTCCGTTAGGTCAGATTATCTCAAGTTACAACGTGAGCTATCACAGCTATGCTGATGACACACAGCTGTACTTATCAGTAGCACCTGATGACACCGGCTCTCTCGAATCAATAACACAATGTCTTACTGGTATTTCTGAATGGATGAATAGTAATTTTCTCAAGTTAAATAAAGAGAAAACTGAAATTGTATTGATTGGCAAAAACGGATTAAGTGAGGTTATCAAAAATAATCTTGACGCATTAGGATTAGAAGTTAAGACCGAAGTAAAAAACTTAGGGGTAACCGTTGACTGTAACCTGAATTTTAAATCACATATTCTTCAGACCACTAGGACAGCATTTTTTCACTTAAGAAATATAGCAAAAGTTAGACCTCTTATATCATTGAAAGATGCTGAGAAATTAATTCACGCTTTTGTTTTTAGTCGATTAGATTACTGTAACGCACTCCTCTCAGGACTACCCAAAAAAGACATAAATCATTTGCAACGAGTGCAGAATGCAGCTGCTAGAATCCTAACTAGGAAAAGAAAATCCGAACACATTTCTCCAGTCTTAATGTCACTACACTGGTTACCTGTGTCTTTCAGAATTGACTTTAAAATTCTGCTTATAGTTTACAAAGCCTTAAATAATCTCGCTCCATCTTATATATCGGAATGTCTGACACCCTATATTCCAAATCGTAATCTTAGATCATCAAATGAGTGTCTCCTTACAATTCCAAAAGCTAAACTTAAAAGAAGTGGTGAGGCGGCCTTCTGCTGCTATGCACCTAAAATCTGGAATAGCCTGCCAATAGGAATTCGCCAGGCTAATACAGTGGAGCACTTTAAAACTCTGCTGAAAACACATTACTTTAACATGGCCTTTTCATAACTTCACTTTATCTTAATCCTGATACTCTGTATGTTCAATTCATTATAATAACTATTCATGGTGGCACTAAAATCCGTACTGACCCCTACTCTCTCTTCTGTTTCTTTTTCTGGTTTTTCTGTGGTGGCGGCCTGCGCCACCACCAACTTACTCAAAGCACCATGATGTCCCAGCATTGATGGACTAAAAGCCAGAAGTCCACGTGATCATCATCATCATCAAGTCCTTCCGTGAAAACCATAAATACAAAGAGGACTGTTTCATTTATGTTAGGTAGATTGCCCAGAGGGGACTGGGCGGTCTCATGGCCTGGAATCCCTGCAGATTTTATTTTTTTTCTCCGGCCGTCTGGAGTTTTTTTTTGTTTTTTCTGTCCCCCCTGGCCATTGGACCTTACACTTATTCTATGTTAATTAATGTTGACTTATTTTATTTTCTTAATGTGTCTCTTATTTTTCTATTCTTCATTATGTAAAGCACTTTGAGCTACATTTTTTTTGTATGAAAATGTGCTATATAAATAAATGTTGTTGTTGTTGTTGTTGTTGTTGTACATTTATATAGGCTCTGCATCAAATAGATATGGACCTTGCTTGATATCCTTTTGGAGTTGCCAAGATTCCATATGTATTTGTTATATATAGTCAAGAAAGATATAACATGTGAAATTTAACTGTTTAAACAGGACAAAAGACTGGGACCCTAACATATAAATATGAACTTATCAAAAAAGACAAAAATTAATGTACTGTACTGTATATTCTGAATTTGTTATACATTATTCACATTGTTGTTTCCAATCACAGAGTCTGCAAGTCTTCCATATTTCTTTAAATACACTATTATTAACACAGTACACTTAAAATTTTCTAAGGCCTTTAAGAGTTGTATTTCTGTGTCAGAAGAGGTAAAATCTGTTTTAAGTCTTTTGGGCTACTGGTTAATGATTAATAGTATGCATCTGAGACAAGCATTAAAAGTCTTTTCATACATTTTATTCAGTATGCAATAAACATTTTAAGCCAGCATTAACAAATTGCAATTCATCTTTCTTATGGACGTTTTTTAAAATGATGTGTCTGTATCTGCTCATCATTGTCCTGTGCTGGATGATGGAAGAAGGGAGGCTGAAAAAAAACAGAAAATGTTTGAAACATGCATTAACTCAGTGCTATATAATACCAATACTTTTTTTTCACTTCAGACATAGCACAAGTCTTCACTGAACTTCTATCTTTGCATTAATGGCTCAATAGACCTGAAAACAGTAAAAAATAATATTTACCTAAGGTAAATATTTAAAAATAAACCACAAGAAATGCACAAAGCTTTAACACTGTCCAGGCTGTGCATCATTTATGTACCTTCTAATTTTTTTAGGTTCTTGGCCATTATTTAGAAGGGTGTTTGCTTGCTCAGTCCAATGTGAGTATTTCCTTTAGTGGGGTTCATGTTTCTGAAGGTGAGGCAGCATGATGCTGTAGCCTCCCTGCTTTTTACAAAGAGAGCACTTGTAGTCATTTTGATATTTTAGCAATGTTGGTTTTGCATTCTCTGTGTACATGGAGAAGTGTGCCTCTGGAAATCCATACAAAAAAAATATGTAATACTAATTTAGCAGAAAGTGCTATCATGCTATTATAAATATATAACTAACTTAACTCTCCAACTACAGAAATAAAAATAGAATATCTAGCTAATGTTAGTAATAATGATAAACAAAATAAAACGCTATATATAATTGTAAATCTCATTATTTTTTTTTAATGGCTGTAAATATGGAGTTTTTACTTTGTAAATCCATACATGATTCTGTTGTGCCATTGTTCCCTGTAAGAAAACATTTTCAGCTCTTTTTCTTTTTCGAACTGGAAAAAATGTATAGCTGCTCTTCTCCTTCTCTTTCTCTTTCTGCAGACTGTGGAAGACTGGGGGCATGGAGGGCAGAGGCTTTAATCTGCAGCTGAACTTTTCTCAAATTATCCAGTTTAGCTAATAGAAATCTGCATCTTTTGATTTTTTAGAATCCAAGTGTCTTCAGTTCATTTCTGACCCAAATCATTTTGTTAACAATAATTCCTGCAAATACCAAAAGGTGTAGAATTAAATTTTATGATTCTTCAAAGTCCAGGAACCAACCTTGGACAGGACTTAAGTTAATCAGAGGGCCTACTCACACACACATACATCCCAAATGGGAATAATTTTGAATTGAATTACAATTTAATTTAACATGCACATTCAGGTATGGGATTCATGAGGTTACAGTACGGGGTGCACACAAAGTCCGTATACCCATATCTTTAGGAGCATTTACAGGAATAACCATAACAATTTGGTTCCTGTGGACATCAGCCCAAGTCTTCCTGGTATTTTGAGGTGTGTTTCCAACATCCTGTCTGGTGCTGCCACCTGCTGCCGCTCAAGAAATCGCAACAACGTGGCTGTCGTTCCAAGACGAAGCGATTGGTGACAAAAGTGTTTTCACAATCGAGGAGCGTTTGGTGGCCACTGTGTGGGTTCATGAGTGGCCTGTTACTGGGAAATCGATCAAAAATGTCATGGATGACTTTGTTGTACATTTTGGGAAGGCATCGCCGACAAAGAGGACATTGTTGCAGTGGGAGAAGAAGGCTTTTGCAACGGGCAGCGTCCGAGATGTGCAGCGAAGTGGAAGACCATCCACAAGACATGAAACGTGTGCAGATGTGGCAGAGTCTGTCCAACGATCCCCAATGAAATCCATTCGTAAACGTGCTGCTGAGTTGGGAATAGTGGAATTAACAATGCGAAAACACATCAAACAGGACTTGCAAATGAAATGTTGGCGCTAATTGCACGTTAACAAGTTATCAGATGCCGATTTGGACAGACATCAGGAAGCTTGTGATCTGATGCTGCACCAATTTCCAACAAATGCTGAGAAGGAAAAGGTTATGTTCTCTGATGAGTGCGCGATTTATCGCAGCTCCCGCAATCGAAACATGTTTTTCTGGGGAAAAGAAAATCCAAATTTCTTTTTTTTTTTTTTTTTTTAATTAATTTTATTACAATCCATACAAAGCAATCAAGTTTTTACAAAGAGAAAAAATTAAGAACAGATCGATCCCCACCCCTGAGAGAGAGAGCAAGCCAAACGGCGTTAAATTTAAGGCTTGTAAACATACCTAAATTAATAAATTCTCTGTGCCTTATGAACTTATTTTAAAATATTACTGATTAGATCCTGCCATGTTTTGAAAAAAGTCTGTACGGATCCTCTAACTGAGTATTTGATTTTTTCCAACTTCAAATAATATAACACATCGGTTTCCCACTGACTTAAAAGAGGAGAGTTTGGGTTTTTCCAGTTTATGAGAATAAGTCTACGTGCCAAAAGTGTAGTGAATGCAATAACAATTTGTTTGTCTTTCTCCGCTTTAAACCCATCTGGAAGAACACCAAACACAGCTGTTAATGGGTTTGGAGGGATTGTGAGTCCAAGGCTATCTGAAAGGTAATTAAAAATGTTTGTCCAGAATAATGTTAATTTGGTGCAGGACCAGAACATGTGACCTAGTGAGGCTGGGACTTGGTTGCAACGTTCGCAGGTTGGATCATGCCCTGGGAACATTTTGGAAAGTTTTAGTCGAGACAGATGTGCTCGATATATAATTTTGAGTTGTATGATTGTATGCTTTGCGCATATGGAGCTCGAGTGAATTCTCTGCATTGCTACTTTCCACTCCTTTTCTGATATATTAATTGAAAGATCTTTTTCCCAGTGTCTTCTTGGATCTTTGAAAGGGAGGGATTGTAAAATGATTTTATATATTGTAGAGATGGAGTCTAAGTCCTTGAGATTGAGCAATATTTTTTCCAGCATGGATGAGGGTGCAAGATGAGGAAAATCTGGAAGGTTTTGTTTAACAAAGTTTCTGATTTGAAGATAGTGAAAGAAATGTGTAGCTGGAATGTTAAATTTGGAATGTAATTGTTCATAGGATGCAAAGACGTTGTCTATATAAAGATCTCTAAGCAAGTTAATTCCAAATTTTTTCCAAATATTAAAAACTGCATATGTTTGTGAAGGTTGAAAGAGGTGGTTCTCATGCAGGGGTGCCACAGATAGAAGCTTCTCCATCTTAAAATGCTTTCTACATTGGTTCCAGATTCTAAGTGAGTGGAGCACAATTGGGTTATTAGTGTATTGCCGATAACGTGTGTTTATTTCTTTGAAGAAATTGAGCATAACCCACCACACGTGATGATCTGGGCCGGAATGACAGCACAGCATTTGTTTGGCCCTTACTTTTTTGATGGTTCTGTTAACCAAATGAGTTATCTGGAAATGCTGAATGGCTGGCTCATCCCGCAACTGAGAAACCAGGGCGTCCTTGACAGTATTTTGTTTCAACAAGACGGGGTACCTGCCCATTTCACAATCACCATGCGTGATCGCCCCAACGAAGTTTTTGGGAATGGTTGGATCGGACGAGGATCAAACAACAATCCCGCTCCTCTTCCGGGGTTTATCAAAGAAGACGTGCGGAAGCGCCGTTATTCATCGAACGATGAACTGAAACATTCGGTTCGCGCAGCGTTCCAGAAAATCACCCTGCAAATGTTGCAGAACAGGAGCAGGAGAACCTGGCGGCGCATTCGGCTATGCAGAGATCATGGAGGGACCCATACAGATGTTTTGGATTCCTAAGAGGTAACCTTTAGCTTTCAAAATCCTCCAAAAGATAGGGGTATACGGACTTTGTGCACACCCTGTTGCAACCATTGTGCAACTCTAAAATGTTAATCATAATATGTCAAGCTAAAATGTTGTTATATTGCACATTTTACAGTAAATATTTCACCCAAGTATTTATAAAGGAAGAAACAAGTAGAATGCCTTATGTTGAAGTAAAAACAAATTCTGAGTTCATAGATTTTAAAACAGAAGAGTCAGATGTGCTTAATGCCCTCAAAATCTTGAAGTCTAATAAACCCCTGTGCCTGATGGGATTTTACCAATTGTATTAAAAGAAATGAATAACGTCATCTATAAACCTTTTTAGGCATATTTCAACAGTGATTTAAGAAAAGAGACGTACCTGAGAAGTGGAAAGTTGCAAATGTGACTCCAATTTTTAAGATGGGAGACAAACTGAATCTTGGTAATTACAGACCAATAAGTCTTACTTCTGTGCTATACAAAATTATAGAAACTATAATAAGAAATAAATTAGAAAAGTCCCTAAATGCAAATAATATACTAAATAACAGGCAGCCTGAGTTTATGAGAAGAAGGCCCAGCCAAAACAATCTTTTGGAATTTTTTGAAGAAGCAACTAGAATAGTTGACAAAAACAAAGCATATGACATGCACTTTACTTAGACTTTCAGAAAGCCTTTGATATAATTCCACACCAAAGATTAATTCTGAAACTAGAAGCTGTAGACATCAGAGGTAACCTACAATGCTGGATCTCAAGCTGGTTAACTGGAAAGACACAAAGAGTACAGATAAGAGGTGAATGTTCCACATGGAGCGATGCCATCATTGGTGCCCCTCAGGGGTGTGTCCTTAGACCATTACGCTTTCTAATTTATATTAACGACATTCATTCTGGTATAGCTATTAAACTTGTGAAATTCAGAGATGACACTAAAATTGGAGGGATGGCAGACACTGTGGAGGTAGCAAAAACCATTTAGAAACACCTGGGCCACCTTCAGAACTGGGCAAACACTTGGAAAATGCAGTTTAATGTAGAAAAATGCTACATGTGCAGCAAAAGATTGGAGACACTGTCATTTAGAAAGCAACCTCTGAAAAGGATTTAGGGATCTATGTTGACAAAACATTTCCATTGACTAAGCAATATACAGAAGCAATTAAAAAGGAAAATAAAATATTCGGTCATATCATAAAAACTGTTGAATTTAAGTCAAGGGGCATTATGCTCAAACTATATAATACTTTAGTAAGACCACATCTGGAGTGTGGTGCGCAGAGGAGATCAATAAAGTGCATCCGAGGACTTAAGGACAGGTCCTGCTCTGACAGACTCAGAGAATCAAAAGTCTTGAGAAAAAGAGACTGTACTGGGGACTTAATGTAGGTTTTCAAAATTATTAAACACATTGATAAAGTAGATCCAGCAGAATTCTTTCAAGTTAATGGTGAATCACATACTTGAGAGCACCAGTAGAAATTATGGGGAAATGAATTTAGGACCGAAGCCACTAAAGGGGAAGACTTCTTTACTCAAAGAGTTGTGGGAATCTGGAACAAACAAACTACTGACACTTGTTTAAATTTACATTAACTTATTTGGCTGATGCCTTTATCCAAAGTGATTCCAGCCCCTGTAAAAAGAAAAACCTCACACTGTTCCATTCCAGTCAAACTGATGTGGTGCTGAGGTGTCACCCATTGCATGGCTGCACTCGGGTCCTAATTTAGGATCCTGAAGTGGTTTGTTGCATGCTGGGTGCGAAAAAGCGCTGTATCAGTGCATGCTCCCAACCTCTCTCCCCTGTCTCTCTCTATATAAAAAAAACAAATAAAAATTGAAAAGTTGTGAATGCATATGTATTAGCCCTCTTTGCTATGAAACCCATAAATAAGATCTGGTCCAACCAATTAACTTCAGAAGTCACATAATTAGTTGATTAGGGTCCGCCTGTGTGCAATCAAAGTGTCACATGACCTGTCACATGATGTCTGTATAAATAGACCTGTTCTGAAAGGTTCCTGACTCTAGCATTAGTTATAACACCCCCAGTGGTATAGCAGGTCCACGGCTCAGAATAGAAGGCCAGCTTTTAAATAAATAATTGCCGCATTTGCAGCTTAAAGAAGGGGTGAGGTAGTGTGGCCAGAGCGGTTCCAGGGCGCAATGCGGGCTTGGGTGTTTCCACACTGAAGTGCACAGGTGTGGGATTGCCCATGTCCCTGACTGATGCTGGGAGCTGCTAATCACTGCACCTGTGCCACGTCCCCATTATAAATAGGAGAAGTGTGAGTGTGGAGGCAAAAAGAAGTAAAGAAAAGAATGGAGGTTAAGGGAGAAGAAGGCAGGAGGCGAAGGAGCCTGTGTGTGAGAGCGAGAGTAGGCTTACTGTACTAATGATAGGCAGCTGGGAAGTGAGCCTTAGCTGGGTGTTTGGCAGACACCTTGGGGCAGATGGATTGGGTAGCTTCTGCTGAGTTCTGCAGAGGAGCAGTGACCACAATCAAGGACGGCTTGCCGTGTAAGGCTGTAGAAGGACGTGGGAGTCAGAGGCTTGGGAAGTATAAAACCCCAATGTGAGAACCCTAGTCACTGGGGAACCCAAGTGATGGTCTGGCGAGAGCCCTACCGAGCCAGGGATCGAAAGGCTGCCAGAACAGCGGGAGAAGATCAGCTGCAGGTAGGGCGACTACCCTGCTGCAGGGCCCAGATTGGAAAAACAGGGAAGTAACCAGCTAAAGAAGGCACTGGGTTTTTAAGGGACTGCTTCTAGCCATTATTGAGTTTTAACCTCATTTTTAATTGGAATATTTATTGGGATTTTAACCTCCACATTTTCACCCTGTTTTAATGGATTATTTATTTATGGACATTTTGATGCACTGCACTATTTATTTGGATACTGTTTCGTTTGAGTATTTTTAATAAAAACACTGTTTGCAATTTGCATCTTCCCCTTGCTTCGTTTGGTGTCCTCATTGTCCAGCTCATCCAGTTACATTAACGATGGTGTCAGGTTCAAAAGGCTCCCAGAAGAGTGGTGGGAGCGTGCAGCAAGAACCCGCATCATCACAACTCCTTGGTTATTTCCAATAGCAATAGTTAATCTAAAACTGCAAGATTTAATATAGTGGAATGTTTCCAATTTTTACAGATAACTCTACAGAAACTACAAATGGAAAGGTTGGAGTAGCTGCTTATGTACCAAAATTACAGGTTAAAATAATTAAAAGAATTCCATATCATGTATCTATATACAGTGGAATTGGTTGCAATCATACTAGGTTTGCAGCGGGTTAAAAAAATTATGCCAAACAGAGCTGTATTATGTTCTGATTAATATTCAGGAAATATGAGTATTAAAATGTTTTTTATTTGTATTTTCTATTTGTAGACTGGATTTGTTATTGGAAGTTAATCAGATTTTATTTCGCCTACACAATATGGGCATATATGTGGTTTTCTTATAGGTTCCTGCACATAAAGCATAAGAGAATGAAAGGGTTGACAGCATGGCTAGAGAAGCTGTAAAATGCTGTGAGGTGGATATAAATATCTCCATTAGTAAAGCCGAAACTAAAGGATTGATAAAATCAACAATTATTGGATTATGACAAAACCTATGGAACAGTGGAAGTAGGGGGAGACATTCGTACAAAATACAAAGTTAATTTTTTACTTACTGTCTGACTGCTTCTGTTGCTTGCACTTCTTCTGCTCTGTGCTATGCCTGGCACTGCTGCCTTCTAAGCAGGTGCTAATGTGTGGAACAAACTTGCCTCACTAACACCAAATTTTGCTCCTAAATAGATGGAAAAATATAAACATTTTTTAAATGGAAAGCTATAAAAAGTTCTTCATAACCCCTTATTGGCAATAAAAAGACAAACTTTTAGTAGCAAATGCTGTATATTAATTAAAATTCACAGAGAAGTAATATGCAATAGTCAGCACTCAGTCCGATCCACCAAATAAGGATGCCGTGAGTATGTAGTGCACTATGTTTGTCAGCGATGATCTAAATCTCCCTCATAAGTTGTGTTTTAGAATATAGAATATACCTTTTTTATACAACATGTTTAATTTATTTCTGTGTAAGAGTCTTACTACACTTTATATATAAAATAATCAAGAATGAATGGCTGACAACCTCACTACATGCACATTGATTTTTAATATCCATACTGTCATCATGTTATATATAATGATATTCTTAGTTTATTCACAGGCTGGAATCAAAGCTCTGGAGTCAAATTAGCTTTAAAATAACAATTGGTAAGTGTCATTTAGCATGTTTTTTTTTTTCAAAATGAAAGTCAAAACATATGACATGTAAAACAATGATTTAATCAACTAATCTCAAAGGAAAAGTGATTTAGACCATATTATTGCTTCGCTTAAAATAACCCTAAATGAAAGCCCATGAGAAATGGTTGATGGGGTGTGGACTATGGCCGGCAGCTTATCCCGGCCAATACCCCCAAGCCACCAGGTGGAGCCATCCCTGCAACGTGGAGATGCCCCGAATTCCAGCATGGACCTTGGAGTTTCCCTTCACAGCCCTGCTGGATACCATGGGGGCCACAAGAGGACGCTGCAGGGAGGCTCCAGGACTCGTATGTTCAGTATAGCCCGGAAGTACTTCACAGTCACGAGGACGGAAGAAATAAAGTACTTCCGGGCTGAAGAAAAAAAGAGGAGTTTTCACCTGACCCGGAAGTGCTGGGTAATCACATGGACTGAGGGATCAGAAGCACTTCTGGGTCAAGGACTATAAAGGACTTTGGGAAACCCCAGCGTGTTGAGCTGAGTTGGGAGGAAGGGTGACAACGCGTCTGAGAGTTGGAGGATTGTGATTATTGTATTGTGTATAACTATTGTGTAGTGGAGGGTGTTTTGTGCACTTTATTATAATAAAAAGTCAACATTTGGACTTTGTCTGGTGTCTGGCATCTGGTTCAAGGGGATGACAGCGCCTCCTATCTGTCACAGGGGTTAGATTGTATAAAGATTGTGCATATATAGTGTATAGGACTAAACGGTGCTGCCTGAGTACTTATAAAGATGAACAAATTTGTGTATGGGATAAAATCAAGCTAAATCAATAAGTTAAAGTGATTCAAAATTAAAAAGTCATTATGGTTTAGAATCAGCTAACAGGAATGTCATCCAATCAGAATTTGTTATCACAGCACTGATCATTGATGTTCAAACTTTTTACGACAAATAGGACATGCTGATTAATATAACAGAGGTCAGTTCATAGAGAAATAAAACCTAAAACATAAAAACTAAATGCTTAAGCAAATAATACATTACATTATAAACAATTCCACTGGCAACTAAGCAGCAGAGTTAGAACAGTGTTAACTGTCAGTAAATACAGGTCACAGCCTGGGGCTGTGAAAGCTAAAAGCTGCTCTATCACCAGATCTTCCCGGAATGTGACTGCCAAGTCATACAAGGAGGGAGAGGGCTGCAGAGAAGCCAAATGGAATGTTGTCCCCTATCCAGACCTTTGCTGAATGTCTGCCAACCCTATGAACACCTGCTAAGCAGGACATGCAGGCATCTGTATTCAGATAGTTTAAGCACCAGTTTTTGAGCATTCAGGTAAATCAAGATTAATTGTCAGAGCACAGGAAACTTAATTATAACATGTTCTTTATTTGTCTAAGCAAAAAAAAAAGTTGTGAGTTGTGAGCTAATGAGACAAGCATTAGATTTCTACATTAGTGTGCAACCGAGTCGTAAGGGAGCAGACAAATTTTTGCCACTGCATATTATTTAAGCTGATTTTTGAACCAAGAAATGAAGAAAACTTTGGCTGCGAATGGAGAAGGATGATGCAAATAATTATGTTTGTTACTAAAATGTATTACTCACTCTTCGTTTCTGAACCAGTCTAATAGGATTTATTTCATTTTAATTATATTCTTTCTAAATGTTATCACAAGTCAATCATTTAAAAAGCTATCAACATCAATAGAGCACTTCTGTTGAAAAATAATCATTTTGCTTTACAGGATTTAAATAATTCAGAATTCTTATGAAAAATAAGCAAGACTAGTACTTGTTAATCTGTTGACAAAAATCTAACATATAAAAGTCTATCTATAGAGAATGTGTAGGAATATAATTTCTTGTAAGTTATGTCCTTTCTTATTTCAATTATTTCGACTGTTTCTTTTCTTTATGATTTGTTTTTGCTGTTCTGTGTACTTACAGGATTTATCTGCTTTAAGGCAACACATGTTGTTTAAGTGAGGATGAAGGGCTTGAATTCTAGTTTTATCTTTGGTCATGCATTGGTAATATAAGTGATAAAAATTAGATAAAAAAAAAGCTAGCATTTTTTAATGTAAGGAGTAGTGAAGGTTGCTTGCTCATCCTTTGATTTTACTTTGTTTATTGTTTCAAGTCCTAAAAACAAGGTACATGGCAGGAGCACAAAGCATTCTGTGTACCGTCATATTACGTAATAAAGACTGAGGAGGTGGATCTTCAAGTCTTTAAAAATCCATGGACTAATTATATCATACTATTCACACTTGTTTGTTAATTAATACTGTGGCTTCCATTTTCTTCCACAAGACAGATTCATTCAAATCTCATTGCTTAATTAGGATGCATACCAAAAAAATATTTTTTTTTCCTTTAAACGTTTAGCAAAAGTTTATAATATAACCATATAGAGAGATATTGATAGCCAGATCACATTACACTCCATTTAAGTAAGACAAAACAGTGGAATGTACACTTGCTGTCTCTTTCCTTTCCTCTTTTCTTCTGTTCTTCCCTAAAGGAACCTAAAATATCAGCCAGAGCAATTTGAATCCTTTCCCTTCTATTACTGTTTTTATTTACTTGTATGTGGTTGATCTAAAAAAATCCCGTGCCATTTAAGCATGTTTTTTAAACTGAATTGGCTCCTTCAATGTCTGTTTAATTTCACATACAGAGGACAGGTTTTTTGAGTGAGCATTTCTGTTTCTGGCTGTGCAATATCACAGAAAAATGGTTTAACTCTGGATAAATGGCCCGAGAACAGACTGAGTTGGAATCGGTTATTGTGTATTACAGCCAGAAGGCTGGGCCAGAACCAGAACTCCATGGAATGTCCCACATTAAATAAGTAATCAGCCTGGGAAAAGATGTCCTCCACTGGTATCTAGAATATGGTAGCCTACTGTGTATACCTGAAACCTGGACTGTTGATTACAATATGACTTTTGGAATATGCTCTTATTTTGACACTATTTTTTAATTTAGTGTACATTTTTAAGGGTTCACTGGTTAAAAATATCTTTTTCTGCACAATAACTACATCAATTAAAATGATGTTGAAATTTTGAATATGCCACTCAGAGATCTTCAAGGAAACTGAGAAGCAGAGTAACAGCAATGCTGTGGTTCATTAAATAAATGCCCCATGAGTCTGTGCACAGCAAGAACGATGGCGTTTTAATGTACAATACATGGAAGGCAATTTTAAAGATACATAGTTAGAGGCAATTAAGGGACCAAATTCATTAAAATTTCTGCTGTAGAAATGTTCTTTTTTATAATTGAAAAGAAAAGTAATAGGCATTGAAGTAAGATTTCTGCATGTTAAAAGCTGTAATTGCTTACAAAAGTTAATCACAGACTGAGGCATATTTCTTAATCTGCAGATGAAGAGCACAGACAAGATGACTGATTGAACATAATTAAGGATTAAAGAAGGGTTTTAGCCTTTGATGAAGAAATTGGTTGGAGCAAAGACCAGCATCTATGGAAGTACTGCATTCATGAGTGAAGTTTGGAATGTTATTACTACTATTTATTACTATTTTAAAGCTAGGACTTATTGGACTTTACAGATTTTAATTGATAGTTATATTTGAACATACATAATCTTACATATTTCTACTAATTTTTGTTGGTCTGCTTTTTGAGAAAGTATGACAGCCTCAAATGTGAAACACTAAATGTTGCTCAGTGATCTAACAAAGAAATCATCATTGACAGATTTAAAAAAGGCAACATTCACAGCATTAAATATTTTTCAAAACAGAGGTAAGTAGGCCCACTTACAATATACAATAAAACAGGCTGGCCTTTCGGGTCTGTTTTCCAATCTCAGCAATAGGTACAGTTGTACTTGTATAAATGTCTAGTACAACTGCTGCACATTCTGTGCCTAACAATAGTTAAGCATGGCATGGTCATCTTTTTGCCAGCAGATGGCTAAATAGTGCTTGTGCTCTGTTGTCAGCTTGATGGTACTTAATGTTGAATTGCTTATTGTTAACATCTGCGGCGCCAATGCCATGTGCAAGAGAATCTGGCTGCAGGTTGGCACATCAGAACTCCTTGAAGAGTTTACAATTACAAAATAAAGTAATTTTTTTCCAGTGTTCCCATGTAATTAGATAATTCTTTCTGTAACTTTTTAAATATTGAGTACATGAGAAAAAAAGCATCACACATAATGCGATACATAGAAAGATACAACCAGGGTGGGTTAAGTCTTCATATGGTCCCATTAGCAACAACAGGACACAGGTGACTCTCCAGGTAGAAAAATTGTTAGAAATTCTTGATAGAAAAATGTAAAGTAAAGAAAAAGATTTATTGTGCTCTTTGAAAAACTGTCCATTTTCACCAAGCAACAACTAAGAGAAAGCTCTTTTTAGAAAGTCTCTTCTTTTGTAAAAAGAAGCTTCCGCCCACCTTCTTGCCCAAAATGGGCATATACATGAAACACTTGGCATGAGTGCATTGACATTTTACTGTTTTTTCACAAAATATCGAAAGTATATACTGAAAATGTTACAGAATCATTTTCATACCAGCTCAAGGTCATTTTCCCATGAAATTCAAAATCTACACAGTCAACCTATCACAAAACACCCTTTATTTTGGTATTTTTTTTTGCTAGCCATATAGGGTTTCAGTCCAATCTACATTCATAATGATGTTTCAGTGTAAAGGGTGGTGGAGCTACAGTATACCAAAAAAAATAAAACACAACATTAAGTTTACCACATAATCTTCCCATTATTTGTTTAAAACTAGGTCAATTAAGAAGACAGAGTAGATCATATATATTTATTAAAAAACTGAATATTTACTGGTGTTTAAAAACTATGGTAGTTATAAATGTTGCATTCCTAAAATCTCTATTTGTCTTATAATCTCTCTATCATTTTCATTCATTGCAGGCATCCTGAAAGCATTAGGCACCTAATATAATACAACAAGATCTAACTTCTGAGAGAGTGCAAAGCAAGTTTCTGCTTTTCATTTAAAATTGCTGGGATGGTCTTCAGCTACTCATGATTGTACAATGGAGAAAACAGATGCTGTCTTGTTAACACAAAGCGTTTTGGTCTACTAGGGGTTTGGGCTGTACACTCAGGATTATTAGCTGAATCCACACCTTCAACACACTCTAACTCCATCTCTCTATAGTTCCACTATTTAATAATAAAAATAATTATGTAAATACATTTATAGTTCTCTGCAGTGGGCTGGCACCCTGCCCGGTAATTTGTTCCTGCCTTGCGCCCTGTGCTGGCTGGGATTGGCTCCAGCAGACCCCTGTGACCCTGTGCTAGGATATAGCGGGTTGGACATTTTGATGACATTTGTAGTTCTGTACTCATGCAGTTCTTATGCATGATTTTTGCTAAAAAAATGTGCCCTTTAAAACAAAAGATGTATGTTGGATCCACCAGCTTGCCATCTTTCTTACAATAATGTTTTAACCTTTATACTTCTGTTACAATGACAAGGACAATTCATTCAATGATAATAATTATACATTAATTCTGGAGTTTTTGTCACCAATTAAGAAATCAGTTATCATGTTTCCTTTAATGGGAGAAGGAAACATGACAACAAATAAAACAAAAAAATAAATAAATGTTACAGAATGAAATTATAAATTTGAAAAACAGATGTCCTTAATTTTAGCTATTTCTTCTGCCCTCCTTATAAATTAGGAACCAGTACTAATTATAGTATTTTCCTGTAAAACAGAGAAATAAAAATAAAGTAGGAGTCTAGATTAATTTTTGGAGAACAACGTTACAACTTTAAAAAAATTATCATCTCAGTATCATAATGAGCAAAAGAGGCTTTTAATTTTCTGCAACATTATTGAGGAACAGAAGGTGGAGGTAATTTTCCTCTGCCAACTGAATCTAGTTTTACTGTCCTGCTTGTACAATTCATTGGTATAAACACAAGAGTGACAGTTTGCTAAATTAAATGTTAATCCTTTTAGAATTATTTGTACAAGTTTGTAACCACACACATCTGGGACATAATTAGAACAAACTGTATGCAGTGTACACTGTTGCCAAATATGTTGCCTCCAGCAAGGTCACTCTTTGTATTAAAATGTAAACTAAGGAGAGCTCTAGAAATAAATGTTTACATGCAAAATTATGCAGAGTGTAATAACATCTATTCGATATTCACTGCTGCCATTTGCTTTAAAATTTTAAATGAGTGCTTAATGCAGCATCAAACAAAGATGCATAAATATTGCCTTTGTTCCATACAAAAGAACGAAAAACTACCTCAGTCTTATTATCACAAAGCAGGAGGGCATTGAGCAAATATTTTGCTTCTTTATATCTGGCATTACAGAAATTCTAATTCAGACAATCCTTGAAGTAGATGATTATTTTTGCATTCTTCTGCTACAGAATGGTCACAAAATGAACAATTATTTATCTAAATTTGTGCATATTCTAGTTGCATATGTAAAATGAACAGTGCAATCATACAATGTCAGTATTTTGTTTTTACAGTTCATGTATTTTTTTTTCAGTTCCTTTACCAGCTAAGGATGTTTCCAAAGCCTCAAAAATTGCATTAAAATATAAAGTTTATCAGCGGACTCTGTTTATCAGTTTTGCATTTTAGGGAGTTGTCTATCAATCAGGAACAACTATTTTGTGGGAGACCAGTCTCTGAGTGACCTCGTAATCAGTGACAAGATAATAAATGGAAAGGGGACTTCACAGAAAACAACACAAACAATGCTTGTTTGTTCATTATTGGGGCTCTTGGGGTTTCTTTTCTGCAAAGCAGGGATTAATAATGATTGACAGCATTAATATTGTTATGACCTGTAAATGGCAAATTAGGAAAAGGGCCTAATTTGATACCTTGGTGAATAGATGTTTAAACTGGGTGGCTGTAATGAGGGCACAGGATTACAGTTCATAACAGAGACTTCAGGTACAGTAATACAATAATGGGTCCCAAATTTGAGTAAACCAAGGCTAAGTGGGTACTAATTGAGGGAAAATGGTTCAAAAGGCAAGGGGAAAAGATAGTGGATAGTAGAGCATTGAAATGGAATGAGACAAAAAGGAAAACAATCTAGACCATCTGGCAATTACCATGGAGTAAAGTAGGTATAAAAGGGGTCAAATGTTGAGCCCGCTACACCGTTTACAAAAGATGTCATTATCTATGGTGTTTTGTCGTTTTATCAGATCACCTGTGGCACCTAACATGAAGCATACAACTAACCTCTTTGGTTCTTAATCAAAGATTTGAAAAATGGCAAAATCTACTATGCAAACGTGCAATCTTTAACCTTTTTCCTCTTTCTGGTCTCAATGTCTGTATTGTACCCAGCGTATTCAACCCTAAGAATCTCTATCAGCAGGCAGTTGTGACTGGGACTTTTATTTGCACTCCTTTACTTTAAACCCGTTTACCACAAACAGTGGACATTCCAAAGTGTTTTTTGAACCCTTAAAGGACCATAGCTACACAAGGAATGATCACTCCTAGATTCTCAGCTTGCTAACAGCAAATATCGGACAGAGACTAGCTTCATTTTTTTTCTAAAAAACAAAATATATAAATATATTTGCATAATATCCAATAGTAATGTAAGTGAAAAAAAGAATTATAAAACTTGTAGATCCAATTTTAGGGGACTTTGGGTGCCAAAGTCACAGAATTCCATGGGGCTGTCTCTCCTTCTCTCGTGTCTTGACCATTGTAAAATTTATTACCATTATTTTAGCATTATATTAAAAGTAATAAGATTAACAGGAAGAATTTAATAGACACAAATACTTTAAAGTTATTACTGTAACTTCCAAAATCACTGTTTGTGGGTTTTGATTACAGCACATGCAGCCACTATGTCCTCCAAGTTCAAAAACATTCAAATATAACTCTCACTTGAAATTAGAGTTAGAGCTGAAAGCCTCTGCAGGTACATGGCAGATCTCAAGTAAGATTTAATCAGCTTTAAAGATGAAAAACGCTCACCGGAGTCAACAGTCATATTTTTACACTGCATCTCCTCCTGACTCATTCTAACAATCTCAGTTTTTCTCATCGCACAATTAAATGACAAATAGACTGAAACACAGCACATAAACACAGCATCAAGTTGACTGAAACACTGCATCAGATGGTAGAATGAGTGAGTCTGTGATATCGAGTCAACAGCACCCAGCTCTACTTTAAACACCCAGCTTTTCATCTCATCATTTTTTTTTTACTTTCCATTAAAAAAGTGTTCCCATCAATTAGTTTTTTACTATCCTTTTTTTCACTTAAATGGGCTTTGTTAGTTCCTAGTGCAGTCCGCTATAGTACGTATGTTACCTAACTGTGTTGGCTGGGATTGGCTCCAGCAGACCCCCGTGACCCTGTGTTAGGATATAGTGGGTCATACAATGACTGACTGAATGACTGACTCTAACCTAACTATACAATTTTGGCAATTTGTACTGCCAGTTGGAAATATAAAGTGCACGTTACAGGACACACAACATATAAACGTGTCCTCAACAGGTATACATTAAATGGAATTTACGTCTAGGTGTTTTCATTTGTTTCTGTGCCTTTCACTGGTTTGTTAAACTCGCATTCAAGCTATCAGGCTGGATGAACAACTTTGGGCAGTTGCTTTCTTCTCCTAGTTAGATATTGGCTTTAATTCCAAGTTTAAGTTTTGTTTTAAAAGGATTTGTTTATTTTTTCGTTGCAGATAAGTTATCACCTATTCTCCTCTGCTGTTGTAAAATACACCATCTATTTCTTCAGAATGTGTGAGACGCTCTTGCATGGTCATAATTAAATGAGTCAACTTTACAGGTTCTCTGCTACTTTCCACCATTCTGCGTTCTTCTTTTCCTTCTGTTCTTGTTTTTTTTTCTGCTTTTTCTTCCAGACATGCAAATTCTCTTCATGACTTAAGAAAATGACACTAATTACATTTAACTTTACTGAGAAAGTAGCATAAGAAACTCTGTTGCAACAGCGATTGGCGGGGTTTCTGAGTGTGTCATTGCAGTGTGTCGATGCTATGCTTCAAGGGGCGTTTCAGCAGTTTTTTTTACTCATTGCAATGAGTACCTATATGAGTGAACATTCTTGGGGGGGGCCCCCTCCCAGTTTGGAGCCTGCCTTATCTGTCCTATTGCTACACCTCTTCAAGCTGGGTTGGTTGATGCAGTCTTCATTTTGTCTCAGAGGAAAGTTCCCAGATGGCCCAGTTCCTCAGTTACAGATTATCTATTCTTAATTGAAAGTGAAAAGAAAAATGATTTGCTAGAGAAAATTCATCTTTCCAAGTGTGTGGCAGATAAGCAGTATGACAGAAATCAACATTTACACGTTCATATTCACTTAAGCTGAGCTCTTTACAAAAGGGTCAAAGATCATTTGAACTATACACTCCATGGTAATAAAAAAGCTCCAACTGAACTGAACTGAGAGATCTCTTTCTAAAAAAAGTCTAATAAAAGGCAGCCACACTCCCACCTCCACTCCCAAATAAGTGCCAACACCTAGTTTTCTTTCTGCTAAGAAAGTAAACAGTTTTATCACCAAGTCAATGCTGATTGCTATATGTATCAAATGCTACTCAATGCTGCAAGCAGATTTGCTACACAAAAATTTCTATGGTCCTGCTTCACTTTCTAACTATGTAAAATACTAGAACTCTAGCTTTGCCTTTTAGCATCCCTAGAATACATTTCACTTTTGTTCAGCATGACAAGACTTTCAGGCTTTGGCCTCTTACCTGCCAGATAAAAAGGTTGAAGCATATCTCATACTCAAATGTCTTGATAAGTCACTTTAGTGAATAAAATTTTTTAGTATGACTGATCAAGGACGTGCTTGTGACATTCAGTGTTGCATAACAACTACTACAATGACAGTCCGTGATCCTGTTAGTTACACAGAATTTATATCACTTAGATCTAGACTGTTGTACCATATTAGCCATTATTGATTTGGTGAGAAGTTAAGCAAAATAACACCTTTTATCGGCTAACTAGAAAGATTACAATATGCTATGAAAGCTTGCATATTGCAATCTTTCTAGTTAGCCAATAAAAGGTGTTATTTTGCTTAACTTCTTATCACTTAGGAAAACACTGAAAGCAGAATACCTTCATTTATCACTTGGCCCATTAATATAGGGCTGTAAAATCATTCAATATGAGTAAAAAAAATGACATGAGCAATTAGATAAATTTTCCTTGTGTTAAAGCCTATAATTCTTTATTTTAAACCATGTGAAAAAATCTTAAATACCTTGGAGGAGTTTAGATAAGCTGTAGCTTAGAAGGAATAAAATTATTATTTTTAAAAGGTTTCATGTTAGGAGATTATGAAAAGTTTCTCCAAGTATGATTGTATGAATGAGAAAGTATTTGGTGTATGTCACAAATTAATGGATGTTTGTATATGTGTATACAGCAGTTGTAAAAAAAACATGATGAAAACTAAATAGCCCCAGTTAAGGGCAAACCCCGTATAAAGGGGCATTCAGGGACAACTGGTGACAGACAACTTGGTGAAAAGACAACTGGGCAACAGACAACTCGGCGAAAAGACAACTCGGCGACATCCTTTACCAGTTAGGTAATAGTTAGGTTCAAAGAGATTTTTTAATAATACAGTGGAACCTCGGTTTGCGAGTAACTTAGTTTACGAGTGTTTTGCAAGACGAGCTAAATTTTTTAATAAATTTTGACTTGATAAATGAGCGATGTCTTGCAATACGAGTAGTATGGATACACTTTGTCTGCTGAGCGTCATGTGATCACAACTGAGCTGATAGTTCTTCTCTCTCTCGCACGCGTCTCTCTCTACTTATCTCTCTCTCTCTCTCTCTCTCTCTCTCGAGGGCAACCGTCTCCTATTCTCCGTCTGAGTCTGCGTGCCTCACTCATACTTGTATAGTCAACATCCGTACGAGCGTATACTGTTTACTACAGCATTGTGACTGTGTGTGTGTGTGCGCATGCGCACGTGTGTGCTGTAAAGTGCAAGTCCCCATCTTGCGCCCCAAAACACGAAGCTGAGTCTCAGGATTTTAACAACACCAGCTTTATTCAGCATGAAACAGCAACAGCGTGATTATTTATTGTAGCAGGATCTTTATAATGTTTCTTGTATCACCCATCGACGGCAGGCGCTTATAGCATGTCTGCGATCTTTTTGGATACGCTTATACGGCGAACGGCTACAGCGCTGGGAGACTGCGATTGCTTTGGGACACTCTTCTGCGTGTCGTCCCATTGGTGTAATCCCACAAGAGTTTAGAAACTCACTCACACCAGCCATGATTCTTTTTAAAGGTAAAGTACAGGTTAATTTGTTTCATGTATTTTTACTTTATATTTTGTATTAATCATTTTTATATGAATAGTTTGGGTTGTGGAACGAATCATCTGCATTTCCATTATTTCTTATGGGGAAATTCACTTTGATATACGAGTGCTTTGGACTGCGAGCACGTTTCCGGAATGAATTATGCTCGCAAACCGAGGTTCCACTGTATTTAAATTACAACATAGGGCACCGGAAAATCCACAGAATCACCTGCTTTATGAAAGTCCTAATACGTTGAGAGTAAAGATATTCCTTAAGCCGTACTCGCAGGTCACCTTTTGTATTCTAAATAACGTTATCATACGATTACAATCAATACAATTTATATACTGTAAAGTATTAGCAATTTTGGTTGCAGAAGATAATGTAAGATAGAGTTTGTTCCATCCGAAGAATAAAGTTCGTTCGTCAATTATATAAATTTATTTTCAACATTTTAAATCATGTTGTCATTTACAGTAATCCCTCCTCCATCGCGGGGGTTGCGTTCCAGACCCCCCCGCGATAGGTGAAAATCCGCGAAGTAGAAACCATATGTTTGTATGGTTATTTTTATATATTTTAAGCCCTTATAAACTCTCCCGCACTGTTTATAAATATTCCCCGCAGCGTTATACAGCATAATCCCTTTGTATTCTCTTAGATATTAGGTAAGATTCATTGAAATTATGTATATAAACACACACTGTTTATATACAGTAACACCTAAATATTATTTTAAAGATATTGAGTGTCTCCGATATCACATATGTTACAGCCATTACGATAGACAGGTCACCAGCAATAAATACGTACATTGCAAGAAAAATAGTATACAGTAAATGTATTAATTATTTATGGTTACTCACCAACAATGACACGATGACTTGTCCGATAACAATGAGTTTAATTTTAAAGGAGCCACTTCAGGCGATTGTGTAGCACTGCCGTTGTTCTTCTTCTGGCAGTCTTCAATCCAAATCCCTAAAGCAGATTCCATCCAGACTACTACCTTATTACATCCACTTACAACTCGTTTTGCACCCTGGTTAAAAGGACGCTGCAGCCGTAGATCTTATATTCCTTTCCTACTTTTTAAATAAAAAGAATCGTAGCCTTCAACAAATCCAAAACGTTTACCTTTTCGGCAATCGTTAACATCTTCTTCTTGCGCTTGGGCACGGCACCTGAAGCAGTAGCAGATTGTTTTGGAGCCATAATGAAGGGCTTGCCAATGCACAAAGATAAACACTAAAGAGCACAACTCTTTACACAGCGAAGCACGTTGATGCTGAATGAGCGAGATGAGACTTCCTGGTTAACACTGCATAGCTCCTGCGTGCTCTGATTGGTTAGCTTCTCAGTCAGGAGAACTTAACTGCGTGCTCTGATTGGTTAGCTTCTCAGCCATCCGCCAATAGCGTCCCTTGTATGAAATCAACTGGGCAAACCAACTGAGGAAGCATATACAGGAAGTAAAAAGACACATTGTTCGCAGAACCCGCGAAGCAGTGAAAAATCCGCGTTATATATTTAGTTATGCTTTCATATAAAATCCGCGATAGAGTGAAGCCGCGAAAGTCGAAGCGCGATATAGCGAGGGATTACTGTATATATAATTAAAAAATCTCTTTGAACCTAACTATTACCTAACTGGTAAAGGAATTCGGCAAGTTGTATTTCGCCAAGTTGTTTCTTCGCCGAATTTTCTTTCGCCGTGTTGTCTTTCGTTGACTTGTCTTTTCGCCGGGTTGTCTTTCGCCGAGTTGACTGTCACCCAGTTGCCACCGAACCATAAAGGGGCTGTTGCATATAGCAAAACACTGCTGCCAGACAAAGAACCATCTTAAGGCACAGATCCTTTTAAAGGTTCATAAATTGGAAGTGGCAGAAGGCAGAATGGTACAATGCAAAAACATTTTTAAACTTGAGAGTAATTTATCCGGATTTGTGTGGCTATAAATTTAATCATATTTATTTTCTTTTTGATTGTTTTTTTTTTTTTTTTTTTTTGGTGCTTTGCAACCAATTTTTACTTTTTCATTGTGTTGAAAATTCAAACTCATGAAAAATATTTTGGTATTCACATCGGGATATGTTGTGTAAGCATCCTTGTTTCTCTGGGGACTTCATCCTGTAGGTTTTATGCTATCATTTGATTTGATTCAGAATTCCAAGGTTACTGCCCATACATACTGATACAATGCCACTTTGACTGCTCTATTTTCAAAACACCTGTAGTGATTGTAAAATTTATAATGTGTTTTTTAGAAGATGTTTAAATTCTCTTGGGCAATTTTTGTGCCTTCAGTTTATCCATTTTGCTTTAGGTTTAACTGTTTATCCATTTGATTAATGGTCTAGATTACAGTATCTTGCTACCACTTAAAGAGAAATATGAGAGAAATATCATGTTTTTTTTCTAGTGCAAATAAGTTGTGAGCTAAAAACATGTCATTAAAGCCTGGGGCTACCTATGTATCTTAGAGCATATTTAAATAATAACATTGAGCACTGCTTGATAGTGGTGGCCTACAGCTAAGCATACATTTATTTCTGTTTTTATTTTGTGTTTCAAATATTACTATACTGGTAAGTAGTAGGGGTTTATTGTGAATTCTGCCTTGTAATATATGTATATTAAAAACACTTTTGCAATTTTGCTTTGTCTGCATGCAATGAAAAGGAAAAACAAACTATAATATCCTAAAAGTTTGCTATTTTTGTCAATGTTTTTTAACTTAAATCTCATGTGGCATACTTCTCAGTCTACTTAATAAATATGCAAACAAATGAAAGCAAGCACTGATGTAAATGTTTCAATGTTTGATTAAGAAACTGTTTGTATGGTAAACTAGGAGTCTGTGGTATCTCAAGACCAGGACTGGCTTGAGCATTTTTGCTGCAAATCACTGAACTGTATGACCCTTTTTTTATGCCATTAGAGTTTGTAAACGTAGGATTACTATTATTTTCCTTTTTGATATAGTTTTACCTATAGCCCTGAATAACAAAAGAAGTCCAGTTCCTGCTCAGGGACAGAAACGCTGCTTTCAGGTCTGGTGATGGAGCACAATACAGGGATGCCAGATCCAAATTTAAAAAGGCATAAAAAAGGCTAAGGCTGCTTAGAAGAGGAGGACTGAGGACTGCGTCCATAGTAACAATACAAGGTAGCTGTGGCAGGGGGTTTAACACTTCACCGACTATAAATCCAGCAACTCCTCAGTTGCTGACGGTGATGTTTCTCTGGCTAAGGAGCTGAGCCACTTCTTTGCCCGCTTCGAGGTGAAGTCAAAAGAGACAGCTACATCTCATCCACCAGCCCACAACAGCCACATCATCATGGTGGAGGAGCATGGAGTGAGATGCACATGGAGGACGGTGAACCCGCGGAAGGCTGCTGGTCCTGATAGTAAAAATAAATGGATGTTACACATGCTCAGGACCAAGTGTAATTATATAGTGATATATGAATGCCATTTGCAAAAAAAACACATTTTAATGAATAAAATAAAATAAATGCTATATAAATTATAAAATATAAATTGCAAGATTTTACATCTTTCAATGAAATCTGATTAGTCATTTTAGACTACCCAGACCCATTCTGGTGTATTTATGCACTATTATGGATCCTATTCTGAAAAGAGCAACAACAAGAAGCCGTGCCATATCTTTACATCTCCAAGTCCTGTCAACACTTGGCTTTTTGGCTACAAGGACATTTCAGTGGGAGATTGCAGACAGTTCTGGGATTTCTCAGCCATCTGTGAGGTGAATACTACCTGAAGTACTTAACGGCATATTATCACTAAAGCGATTACATCCAGTTCTCATATGGTGGGGAAAGGCAAGTGGAAGTTAGTCGAGGGTTTTAAGTGTTGGTCAACCTACCCAGGGTCATTGGTACAATAGACTGCACACATGTACGCATCAAAGCTCCTTCCAATGATATGTTTGCATATACGAATAGAAAACACTTTCATTCTATCAATGTGCAGCTTATATGTGAGGCAAAGTGTGTTCTGCTCAATGTTGTTGCCTGATGACCCAGCGGTATGCAGTTCTATAGGCATGCATCTGGAAAAAGGAGCCCGGCTTCTCAGTAACAGCAAAAATTTCTCCTATTGATTAAATTGTATTTGAGAGGTATAGATAGGCTAACTATTTATATCCATACGGGACAGGGTTTGCCTATTAAAAACATGGCTTTTGACACCTCTAAACAACCCACAGATGCCACAGGAATGGGCTTATAGTAAGGCACATGCAACAGCACAGGCTGCTATCCATCGCATCAATGGAATTTTGAAAGCACAATGGCTGTACTTGGATAGAAAGGGTGGAACTCTTTTATATTTGGCTGAAAAAGGTGTGCAAAATAATAATAGTTGGCTATGTTTTACATAGGAGGGATGTCTGATGGCTAATATGCCAAATGAACTTGACTTACAGCCAATGATTGAACAGCCAGCTGATGAAAACTCCGTGAGCAGCAGCAATTATGACACGTCACCGAGTAATATAATGACTCTAAGGTAAAGATGTGTTATTGTATTACAAATACTGAAAACAGAAATTAACCAAGTAGTTGGTAAATTACTTTGCAATCAGAATATTGCTTATTTCTTTGAAACAGGTTTGTATGTTTTTCAGAGTGAAGTAATTTCCTTTGACTGCTTGGTTAAGTTGTTTTTGATTCACAATAACTTCTTCTGTGAGAACTGGACTGCTTCTCTCTTGTTTCTCTTGCATACAGGTTGGATGTCTCACATGAAGTCTCTGCATTGCAAGCAGAATCTCCCCGTTCATCCTAATAATACATACATTAATGAATAAATTAATGTTTCAGCTTATTATTACAGAATGAAACAAGTCACTTATAATTCACATTTGATGACCGCTCCATTGTAGAGGCATGCCACTGTATCCTTCAGGAATAATACCCACTAAACACTCCCCTCCAATAAAAAATTCAATACGTATGCTCATCAGTTGTGAAGAGCAAGGACTCGCTTCCCTGTGGAGGTACTTTTCCAGTGAGCAACTATGCATTTTTTTGCATCTAATTTCAAATCAAACCTTGGACATTTTATTTCTTGAACAAGTTTGGTCTACAGAAGACACTGAATTAACCACCTTCATCACCTCTATCCAAGCATTTCCTTTCCTGACCCAGTGACACTACTACTCACACTAGTGAATAATATCGCTCTATTGGCGATTCTTTTAAGTTTTTTTTTACTTTCTTTTTTTGCTTTTAACATTTTGTCAGATCTTAGGCACATGTGGCAGCACATCCTTATATGGTAAGATTTAGGGTGTTGATGGGTGTGTATCATGGTAATGAACTGACAACATGCACACATCTGACAGTTTACAATTGATTGGTATTTATGAACCTACTCTGAGTATTAAGAATAAAATAGAGGTTTTACTCATGGTTTGTAAATGAGGCATAAGATTTTAGTAAAATCATCTTTTACGTTCAAATGTGTTTTTAATCTGGAACATTTCATGAATGAGACCCACTGTCTAGAAAAGAAAACTTAACAGAGTTAGCATGTCAGTCAGATTAGTTAAAAAAGATCCATTGTATTTTGGAGAACAATAGAGAATGACAAGTAATATAGAACCAGAATTTGTTACCAGTTTTAGAGCCAAACAGTAACAATTTTTGATATTTAATTTAGATCTAACAATTACAGCAGGTCTGCTGCAAAGCAAACCAAATGGAGTTACCTCAATTAGAGATGCAAACTCATCAGGTTTTTGCCACATTTCAGTTAAGCAAGATGTATCAAGGTTGCAGTCCATAATGAATTCAGACAAGTGATTTACCTTTATATATTGTGTGTTAAGCAAGGTGATGTTAAGCGGCCAAGAGTTTGTTATGCAGAGATTCATATTCAGAGTTTATTTCAATATTGCTCAGATTTTAAACATTGCCACACTTGCTCTCAAAACCCCGAGTAGATTAGATATTCCATAATAAATGCTGCTGATGAATGTCCCAGTCTGGCGATGGAAACGTTCTTATCCATCAGGTCAGGTCAGGTCAGGTTGGGGAGCATGTACTGGTACAGCACGTTGTTGCACTCACTACATGATGAAACAGCCCAGGATCCTTGATGGCAACCAAAACGGGAAGACGTGCGGTCCAGTCCCACCCCCAAGAAATGACCATCTACAGTGGAACCTCGGTTCATGACCATAATTCGTTCCAAACTTCTGGTCGTAAACCGATTTGGTCGTGAACTGAATCAATTTCCCCCATAGGATTGTATGTAAATACAATTAATCCGTTCCAGACCGTACAAACTGTATGTAAATATATTTTTTTTAAAGCCTTAGCATAACGCCGTATCTGCGGCCCCGCTTCTGCTTTCTTTCCCTCCTCCGTCTGTGTCGTCTCTTAGACCCGACAACAAACCACGGAGAGCCCGCTGGTCTCGCTATGTTGTCTGGGATGTTGTGCGTGTGATGAAAAACACTCAAAACAGATGTCTGGCTCTGGACACCGATGTCTATAAGGTTCTGAATGGTGTAGCGGATGTTCGCCGAACCGATCGTGCACAAACAAGGACAAAAAAAAAGTACAAAAACAACAAAAAAGTGCACTGAAAAGGAGAGCCCTGAGCCGCTGCGCGCCGCCATGCTCCTAGCCTAATCGAAGTAGGCTAGGCACTTTTTATAACTTTTTGGTTAGTACATTAGAAAAATTATTGGTGTTTTTTATTATGAAAAGGTTAAGTAAGTGTTGCAGTGGGAGGTTCTGAACGCATTATGGGTTAGCCTTTGCGAACGAATTAAGTTCGTAAGTCAAGGGTCCACTGTATTTCGTATTTAAGTTAATCAAATTTATAACAAGTCTCCGGAAATCCACCCGCCGATGTACCGTATTTGCGTATATAGTTTCAACACAAAGGTTCCAATTTACCAAACTTCTCCGCAATCACTTCCTGTTTTCCATCAAAAATGTCGGCAGTCTCAAATTCTCGCCGATAAACATTATAAATATACCCGAAGAAACACTTTTAAGGAAATTTAGAAAATTTTGCTTGGAGAAGGGGGTCGGCTTATATACCGGGTCGGCTTGTATTCCGGGATCTACGGTATTTATCTGAGAAATAGCAAGCTGACTAAAAGCTGAGCTTTTTAAATTTTAAGAAGTATAGTATGAAGATTCCACAGCAGAACACAGGCACTACCTCATCTCTTCAGTTGAGACACATGCATATGATGCTGCTAGTAATTTAATATACAGAAGAAAAATAATATATTCCTAAAAATGTAAATCTCCACTTTGTAAAGGAAAACGTTCATAAACCAGGCATCAGCATGTAATTGAAAAAAGAGATTCAAGTCAATTGTCCCAGAATTTAAATCATAGAAAATCCAAATCCTAAATATATAGTAACAATTTGTATTTATTAATAAAACACACAGTAGGTTTAGTGCAAAAAGTGGAAGGTTTAACACAAAGTGTTTCATCGCAGAGAAAATTATTTGCCTGCATTCCCTCCTTGCTTATAGTCATTATAGGCAAATTAGTATTAAATAAAAGTTTATATTAAAAAATAGTATTAAATATGCTAACCAGTTTAGCGACTGGGCAGAAATCCAGTTTCAGAATATTTTTATTTCTCATACATTGTCAGGATTTTTTAAAAGGCACATAAGCTATTCTTTTTAAACCACCTGTAATGTCAAATAAGTAACTTACATGCTATATCAGGGATCTCAAATCCCAGTCCTGGAGGGCTGCAGTGGCTGCAGGTTTTTATTCAAACCTTTTTCTTAATTAGTGACCTGTTTTTGCTGCTAATTAACTTCTTTTGAATTAATTTTAATTGCATTTGGTTTTTAAGATTTGTTCCCTGTAATTTCTTCATCATTCCTCTGAATTGTTTCATTTCTTTCCTTAAACAGAAATGAAATGTGAAGTGAGTGAGCCAAAAAAAGACAAACTAAATCAGGTCCTAAAACTCCAACCAATTTCACTCCAAGCAGCTGCTTAATTAGGCGCAGTGTCTTGTTGTTAATTAAACATGTTCTTTGATTCCATGGCTTGTTTCTGCTCTCATTGTGCAATAGCATACATTTTCAAATCTGTTGATTTTTTCTTTACTTTCTAATAGCACTGTTAAAATGTTATTGGGACCTAAGCAAATCAACATTCCTGAGACCTCCATCCTTTTTTTTCAGATAATAAAATAACTGCCCAGCAATATCTTTTGAAGATTTTGAGGAGTTTTCCATACAATGTGGATCTGTAGTCAAACAGTCTGGGTCAGTCAGAGAGATGTAAACAATCTTCATATCTGGTCAGAAAACTCTTGTCTCTAAACAATTTTGTAATGTTACATTTTAGCATCACTTTAACTTCTCATTCCTTTCTCTCTTGTTATGTCTAGAGGTTGCCCATAAGCACTGGGACTTTAAAGTCCTTCTCACAGTGTCCATTGCTGTTGAAATGAGCTCTTACAAGAACATCCCTGTTGCCATGCTTAATGCAGAACCTGTGTATATTCATTCAGTGTTTGTCCAGTTTCTCCCACATAGAGTGCAGTGCTGGCACATTTCATATACAGAATTAGATAGATAGATAGATAGATAGATAGATAGATAGATAGATAGATAGATAGATAGATAGATAGATAGATAGATACTTTATTAATCCCAAGGGGAAATTCACATAATCCAGCAGCAGTATACTGATATATATAAAAAAAAATTAAATTAAAGAGTAATAAAAATGCATGTAAAAACAGACAATAACTTTGAATAATGTTAGCGTTTACTCCCCTGGGTGGAATTGAAGAGTCGCATAGTGTGGGGGAGGAACGATCTCCTCAGTCTGTCAGTGGAGCAAGACAGTGACAAAAGTCTGTCACTGAAGCTACTCCTCTGCCTGGAGATGACACTGTTCGGTGGATGCAGTGGATTCTTCATGATTGACAGGAGTTTGCTTAATGCCCATTGCTCTGCTACAGATGTTAAACTGTCCAACTTTATTCCTACAATAGAGCCTGCCTTATTAACAAGTTTGTCCAGGCGTGAGACATCCTTCTTCTTTATGCTGCCTTCCCAGCACACCACCGCGTAGAAGAGGGCACTTGCCACAACTGTCTGGTAGAACATCTGCAGCATCTTATTGCAGATGTTGAAGGACGCCAACCTTCTAAGAAAGTATAGTCGGCTTTGACCTTTCTTACACAGAGTATTAATACTGGCAGTCCAGTCCAATTGGTCATCCAGCTGCACTCCCAGGTATTTATAGGTCTGTACCATCTGCACACAGTCTCCTCTGATGATCACGGGGTCTATGAGGGGCCTGGGCCTCCTAAAATCCACTACCAGTTCCTTGGTCTTGCTGGTGTTCAGGTGTAAGTGGTTTGAGTCAATTAGGTAGACCACATTAAATGATCTGCAGAAAAATGATCCCTTTATGCAGTGTTCATGACAGCAATGTGGTAAAACTATACAATCTGTTGTAAAATGTGTCCTCACATTTATAAATCTTTTCTGTAGGCCGGGGGATGTACCATTATCCATAGGTTCACTCAGGGAGCTTCTGACAATTAGTTGCTGCAGGTTTGGTGGTTGTCTGTATGCCAGGAGGGGAGGTTCAGGGAATACATTTCTCAACGTGTGATCATTATTTAGTATTGGCTGAAGTTCTTTTATACTTTTTCGAAGTGCTTCCAGGTATGTGACAACAAGGGGGATGCGGTTCTTGTTGTTTTGTTTTTAAATTCAAGAAGGTTGTCTCTGGGTATGGCAGTATATCCTGGTCTGATGAAATCTTGTCTAAGCTCCTGCAGTTGTTTGTCCCAATCTGTCGAGTATGAGCAAATATGTTTGTAATGTATTGCTTGGCTGAAAATGATGAGCACCTTATATGTTTGGGGTGAAAACTATCACTTCTCAGGTATGTCTGTCTGTCTGTTGTTTTGTAAAAAACTGAACTTAGAAGTGTGTTATCTGTTCATATGGATTTTTGCTGTAATCACCACCAAGGACTGTATGTAAAATGTTCAACAGTAAGCAGCAGTGAAATGAACTAATATTATCCCTTGGTAAAAACAAGTATAATTATTGTATACAGAAAAGTTCTCAGTTACATAGTATTTTTCTATAAAAAATTGTTTATAAAAAATCATCTAAAAATAACAGCAAAGGTTGTTGTCTATAGAATACTGTAAACATTTAGCCCTATTTAGTATGGTAATCTTTTACAATAGGTATATAAGGTTCATCTTGAAACTATCAGCAGGACCCATTTTGAAATCTAATCACTTTTTGCTGCTATGATCACCCGTTTAGGAATTTAATATATTTGGTCATTAAGACAAATGTAACTAATACAGAAAGATGCATACTGTACATAGTCATAATGCTTAAATTACTTCCAAGCAGGACCCATATAACACTAAGACGAATGCCTGAAGACAGGAAGGCAAGCCAAAAGATATTTTATTCTGGCCATTTCCAATGCATTAGGAAAAGACAAAAAAATATGAAGAGAAAAAGAACTGTAAAATACAATGCTAAATTATTTAACAAACTTGATAATTTATAAAGATTGTTCAATTAGAAAACAAACTATTTTGGCTTTTCCTGTTGTGTAATAACCATACGTCTTTATAAAAAAAAAATAACAAGGTTATTTTCTATAATATCACTATTGTACATACAGTATATTATGCTCAAGAAGGAACCAGGTGGCCATTTGGCCTAAGTTCAAGAAGCTTAAAGTGACCTTTTCCTAATTATCATGCACTTGCCTTTATTATCTGGAATTTGTGTAGATTGGAGTTTTGTTTTCCTCTCCTTCACTGCTACCTGGTCTAATTTTAAAATCATAGAGTACTATTTTCTTATATTATTATTTTTAACAGGTATTAGAAAAAATATTAATTCTTCTATTTCCTGAACCTGCTTAATTCATGAAAACACCATGAGAAGCCAGAGGCTATGCTAGCAGCATTTGAGAAGTTAGGCAACTCTGAAAATGCTAATTCATTACAGGGTATATACAGTTCCAATGCCATAAGGAGTAACCTGTTGACCTATCATGCACACATTTTGCATGTGGGAACAAACTTGACCCCTTCTAGAACTTGTACCTCAATGATCCATAGAACTGTGCTGTCTGGAGACATACTGTATATCCCTGACAAGGTACCTGTGGTAAACCAGAGCCTGGTTTGAATCAGCCTGAAAAAGCTGTATGTAGCAAACATATGGACTCACCACCCATAAGGTGGTGGGTTAATGGTCAGGTGTAATGCCAGTCAGGTTACAGACAAAATTAGAACAGATCCAGATATACTAGATCCTGTCGCACCCTACGTAACTGTGTTTGATTTTATTCAGAAAAAGATCCCAGTCGCCCCATGAGAGAAAGACTTTCCGAGACTAAGGTCATAAAGCTTATGAAACCGCTTCTGGACAATGAGAGAACCGTAACAACAGTTGTGTGGCGCTTCCACCTGCAGCTGAAGTCACTTCAGTACACATGTAGTTTGTCATTATGCCCATGTTGAGGAAGCTCTGCAGTCTACTTGTGACTTTACGATGTAGGAAGATACGTAAATAAATCAAGGAAAATAATATTCGATCTGGCTTTTATATAAGTAACATATAAATGTTTTTATATAAAGGCCATCACAAAACATAATCACAAACAGGACTTTGCACGATACCTTGGCAAGCTCTATAAGCCGTGCTGTTTCATTGAAGGACAGATATGGGGCAGACTAACTGGCAGGATGACGCCTGACCTGAGACTTCGTCAAAAATTATGCCATCTTTCACTTTTACGCCTGGTGCAGCTACGTTGTTCTGTTCTCTTTCTCTGATATAGAACCCTCATCCTCATTGAAGTTCACCTCTGTTATAGCACGTCTTTATTTGAAAACAGTAGTGTCAGATCAGGGGGAGTGTGAACGCGACTCAGAGAATAAAACTGAATAATAAAAAAAAAACCCACTAACCTTTACAAGTACCATACATTTACATTGGCTGTTACAGACTCAAATTAAAAGTATGTTTTTATTGTATAATAGTAACAATAAGAGCAACTCACTACTCGAAGCGTTTATTTTGTGACACAGCCAGGCTCAAACCCACAACCTCTTGAATATGAGTCAGCAGTTCTTACCGCTGTACTACCAAAGAAGATGTGACACCAAAGTACACTAACCCGATTTCTTTTTCTTCAGTTATAGTCTTGAATAAAAGCACACTTGTTTTGTTGTACCTTTTGTGAAAGTGCTTATTTGATTGGACTTCAGTCTTCACACATTATACACTTCATGTAAAAATGTTGCTGTTAGTATTAAAACATGGAAAAAGTTTGTCTTTTAGGTATGTGTTCAACATTTCTGTCATGCCACTCCTACATAGATCTTTGTAGACAGGGAACACACATGAAATGCATGTGTTCCAAATAATGGTGTATTATTTACACTATACAGCTCCCGGTACTTCACTCCCAGATAAACAAGACTTGAGCTGGGAGAGCTTTTTGCCATTTCTATGGCGGTGGAAGGATGGGATAGTAGGCTGCTTGCTGCTTGTGCTTATCGACTCATTTACAACACAAAAGACGCTGATGGAGAGGTGAGAATGGATTTAAGATGTGCCAGGTTTATAAGTTTTTTCGTAAGCTTTGACAATTCTAGTGCTAAGACCTCAGAAATGTAGAAAAGAGCTTCAAGGAGAAGTACTAAAAAGGTTGTTAGTGTTTGACATAGCATCCACCCTAGGATCAACTGATGGACAAGACTATATTACCATTAGTGTCTGAAGATTTGACTGGTTGGAATGGAAGAGGAAAAATAGCGGTCACTACTTCTGAAGTGAAGGACAATGTGAATGTAATTTGTTAAGGGACTAGGGAATGTTTTAGGACTTCTGGCAAACCGTTTGATGACTTAGGTGACTTAGGAAAGGTAGCACATCTCCCAGGTGTTTCTAGAAAGGGTGACCTCAAATATAGCTATCACTGAGCGATGAAAACTTTGTGAAATTCCTAAACTTGGTGGAAACACTCTTCTTGGAGAAAGCTCTAGGTTTAGTTAGGTTAGGGAGACTATGTTTTCCCAGAGGGAAATTTGTTTGCAACGAAAAAGTATAAAAAAATTCATAGGATAGTCTTACATATATTCAAGAAAATAAGCCAACATACAACATGACAGTGAACATTACAATCTGTAACCCTAATAATAATTACAATAATAATAATAATAACTAGCAAAATACCCGCACTTCGCAGCGGAGAAGTAGTGTGTTAAAGAAGTAATGAAAAAGAAATCTAGAATTACCAGAGCCTACGAAAAAACTCGTAGATCCGTCCCACCTTAAATCGCTTCTTAAAACCGCTCTCACCTCTCCGCCAGCCTCCTTTGTCCTGTAAATGTGCCGATAAAAACAAACTGCAAGCAGCCGGCTATTCCATCCCCCCACCGACTCAGAACGTGCACGAACTTCTCCGAGCTCATGCCTCGATTATCTAGGAGTGAAGTGGAGTTTTAGAGTGGAAATAATAGATTGTTATTTGGAACACACGCATTTCATGTGTGTTCCGTTTCTACAGTAATCTGTGTAAACACAATGTTAAAACAGAAACTTTTTCATATTTTAGTAATAAATGTCACAAAATGTAGACA
>JANRMT010062807.1:62164891-62224154 GCA_026402145.1 Polypterus bichir lapradei | reverse complement strand
TATAATTATTTAATGTTATTCCCTTTGTTGTTTTCATGATGATATTTTGTTTTTATTTCCTCTCTAGTCTTTGCCATTTTAGAACTCTCATTTCTTGGTAGCAGCCATGTTGTTTACAGTTGCTACTCCCATTTCAAGGTATGTGATGTGTTACATCTTCCCTGTTTAAGTGGTGAAAAACATGGACCTGCATCCAAAAGATTTAGATAAATAGAAAAACAACAATGAATGTATACCAAACTTACTAATAATTAGAGAAAGGAAAATTAGTTCTAGTTAATATATCAGTATCAGTTTTTTGACCTCCAAAACATTTTGGCCATAGAAACTTGGCATTAACTTGAGCTTGCTCAGTTTGGTTCTGTTATTCATGGACAAGACATCAATGTGAGGGTTTGGAGCATTTGTACTGTAACCTAAGGATTACTTCTCTTGTGTTTACACATGATGTTATGTCCTTGGCCCCATTTGAATTTTTTGTGTTCTCCAGTACAGTCTGGAATGGTTGACCATTGAGTGTGATACAGTTGAGATAGGAATTATTAGGCAAAGTGTGTCTTGCTAAAGGTAAGAGAAAAACAGCTTCCCCAGGGGGAGAAGTTCAAGTTCCTCTTGAGGTGATTATAGTGCCGCAACAACATCCATCCATTATCCAACCCGCTATATCCTAACTACAGGGTTGGATAATGGATGGATGTTGTTGCGGGTCTGCTGGAGCCAATCCCAGCCAACACAGGGCGCAAAGCAGGAAACAAACCCCGGGCAGGGCGCCAGCCCACCACAGGGCACACACACACACACACACTCTAGGGACAATTTAGGATCGCCAATGCACCTAATCTGCATGCCTTTGGACTGTGGGAGGAAACCGGAACACCCGGAGGAAACCCACGAAGTTTAGTATAAATTGTACCAGGCTTTGATAGTGAACCTTACAATTTACTAGGTAGTGTATACCCCAGATACAGACATGAGCTTCAACTGGTGACCAAAAACATGAGAGTATAAATAAAAATGGTTGAAATTAAATTTCCAGTGGAGAATTTCTGAGATAATTATATGTGATAGGGTGAGGAGCTTAGCAATATAAGTGGAAATCACTCCAAAGGGGATCTTGTTCGGGTGGTTTATAAGTAGAACATCCTGGGCATCTTCCATGGGAGGTGCATCAAGCATAGCCCACTGGGAGAAGACTGAAGATCTTTCTTGCAGTGAACACATGAGAATTACTCAGGAGGAGATGGAGAAAGGTGATGTAAACAGCATACAGTTGTCAGTCCTGGTCAGTGTGCGCCCCCTGCAACCCTCATCAGGAAAAGCAAAATGAAGATGAAAATGATGCATAACTCAGAGCACATTGAGAAAAACAGCAGATAAAAAAGCAACTTGGAAATAGTCATTAGTTTGTCAGTTTCTTCATTCATTGTACATAATGTTTGGATTCATGTTTTTATTGTTAAGGATTATTTTTGTCATGACACAGAGTGACCATTTTGAGGAATATTTTCTAACCGCCATTCTGTATGTTGTTTTCATGGTTTTTTTAACTGCAAGAACTCTTACTGCTGACCAAGTGATCTCATGGCAATGGAACAAGCAATGTTATCACCCCACCTTTATAAAATAACTATTTCATGATAATGAGAGTCATAAACAAAACCTTTGCAATTCAAACTCAAAACAAATTATTACTGATGTTTTTCAGTTTTAACAATGGAAATAAACTCATGAATTTGAAATTTTTATAACATTTTTGATCCTTTGGTTAACAAACCCTGCCTGCATCATGAAAATTATTTTGAACTGCCAATAAACTACTATCCTTGACCCAAGCAAAAATTAACAAGTCAAATGGACTTGCTAACTGTCAAGTGGTTATTACAAGAACAAGAAATGGCACCATACAATGCAAATGCATCAAGTACCTGCCACCAACATACCAAAAATCAATCTAGATATTAGAAGTATACTTTATATATATTAAATGTGGTTTGGTGTGTCATACAAGGATAAGAGTGTAGCATTGTGGGCAGAAATGCTAACCACCGGGCTTAATGTGAAAGTCTTTTTTTTTTTATTTCAGAGTATAGTATACTATAAGGTAGATCAACACTGAGTCATATCAACTTTATTGTCTTGCAGGTAAATTCTATCGTTTAAACTACTAGTGTCAGACCTAATTGTCTTGTACTGTTTTCCATACAGAAGGAGTAAGAAAAGTGACTGTGCAGGATTGCTGAGGTCATTAATTATACTGTTTGGGAGGTCATTAGTTATATTTTTTGGCTTTCTATGGCAGAAAGTATTGCATAACACCTGGATGCCAGTAATGTTCTGCTCCGCCTCCACCACCAAATGCAGTGCTTTTCCAATCTTGAGTCACAAGGGTGCCATACAGGACATTATGCAACCAGTGAGGATTAACTCCACTGGGCACCTGTTTCAGATGAATCAAATGCTTCAGATATTTACCAGGGCAGTGTCACATTTGCACACATGAAGTGGAGAATAAAGTTGTTTCTTATCCCCAAATCATCTTACAGATATACTAAGATGTAATATTAATATTATCCAAAGTACATTTAATTTTTCCATTTTTTAGAGTATGATTTTTATATACTGTATTATTTATGATATATGAGAACCTAAAAAGGTTTTTATAAGGACAAATGATTCAGCCCGACTTCAATCCTAGTCTGTTAAACATTTTCAAAAATACTGTAAAGATCTGAAGATCTCCATAGTAATACTATCTACTACACTCTAATTGATAGCTTTACTTAGTGCATCCAGGCTTATTTATTTGAAAAAATACACTTTTTAACATTAGTGTGAAAAATACTTTTGCACATTTTATATGCCATTTGGAGAAAACCACTTCGAAAATGCATTGTGTACAAAGAAAATGCATTAGGGCACCTCAGTACTTTGCACAAAAAGAGACCACATACTGCTATGATGCTTGTACAGTTTTGATGAAAAAATGAGATTTTGTTTGTGAGATCTTAGATAGTTTTAATAATTGTTTACTGAAAAGATCCTAGTTAAATCTTTCTAATAAATGTCACAGTTAAAAAAAGAGTACACACTCAAAATACTGTCCAAACCAACCATATTGTAATACTGTATATACACACACATCTACAGCCTTCTAATACCATGCTGGTAAAGGGGTTCTATTGCAGTTGGCAACCAGAAACAGCTTCTACTTTCAACCAAACTACTTTTGTAAATTAACTTTACCTTGAAATCAGACTCTGAATGTAAATACGTTTTCAGTTAAAGATGTGTTTAAAGTGCTTTTTTTCTTTCTTTTTTTTAAGTTCATAGAGGTAAAATTTCTCCCTGACTTGCCTTTTAAATTGACTTAAAAGTTTCAGTCTAAAGCATAAGACCCAGGTGTGAATAATAATGAATGAACTGACCTTTTTTAAAAAATGAGATAGGAGCTTTTCAAAATAGGTCAAGGTAACTCAATGCATTTCTATCATGGAAAATTATCCAATGCAATTTACAATTTCATGATCTGTTACCAAAGTAAAACAAATATCCCAGGGTATTTTTAAAATATGTGCAGATAATGTCGGAATGAATAGTTGATTAAACTGAGTAATAAGTTAAGAGATAAGTAGAAGTCCAACACTAATTTCAGCTTTAAAAGTTGACTGCCAACACTTGTTATAAAACATGTACTGCATTAGGCAGACATCAACAAACAGTCAAAGAAGTATAGAGGATTGTACAGATATGTGGAAAAGTAATACTGTTGGAAGAGAGAACATTCTCTAGTCCAAATGCAGCGTAGTGTTCTTTTAAAAAAATATGGGACTCTTGAATATAGTGCTTATGTTTAATTATATTGACAGACATTTACATAATATGTTTTTGCCAGATTAGGGGAAACCAATAAATATTCAGTTCACTTGGCATTTTTAAGTCCTCTCATCTCCTTAATTATATTTTGTGATATCCTGGCTTACATAATGCTTCTTAAAACCTGCCTTTTTTTACTATCTACATGCTCCCATTCATCCAGAATAAATTAAAACACAAGGTGAAAAACCACAGCTATGCAGATGACACACGGCATTACTTATCCAAAGCACCTTATGACCCTGATGCTCTGGCCCCTCTGATCCAATATGTTACTTGTATTTCTGAATGGAAAAGTAGTAACTTAAAAAAGGAAAAACAGAAATCTTAGCGGTTGACAAAAATGGAAATAGTGAAGATCCTAGAAATAAACTTTAACTCTTAGCAGTAAAAATCAAGTTGGAAGTAAAAAATGTTTGGTGTTACTCTGACCTAAACTTTAAACAGCACATTAACCATACTAATAGGACGGTATTTTTCCATCTAAGGAACATCTAAGGACTTCTTCTGTCATTGCAAAATACTTAAATTTAATTCACTCTTTTGTTTTTAGTCGAATAGATTACTGTAACACACTCCTAAAAGGACTACCTAAGAAAGACATCAATGGTTTACAGTTAGTTCGGAATGCAGCAGCAAGAATCTTAACTAGAAAATGAAAATTTGAGCATATCTCAATAGTTTTAGCATCATCACATTGGTTACCTATGTCACTTAGAATTGACTTTAAAATACTAGTAATGGTATATAAAGCCTTAAATAATCTTACGTCTTGCTCCTTCCTAAACTTCAGAATAGTTGTCCCTAAATAACATAACCTTAGATCTTCTCATAGTGGTCTGCTTATTATTCCAGGATGAGGAGGCCTTTTGCTGCTTTGCACCAAAAATCAGGAATACTTTACCAATTGAGATATGCCAAACTAACACCATGAAACATTTTTTTAATTTGTTTTTTTTTTCATAGCTACATTTTAGTTTTACTTTTAACATTTGTAATCTCCATTTTTCTCTATTTTCTTTTCCAGTTGTTCAAAGCAAATTGTATAATTATATGTATACAGTGATCCCTCGCTATATCGTGCTTCGACTTTCGCGGCTTCACTCCATTGCGGATTTTAAATGGAAGCATATCTAAATATATATCACGGATTTTTCGCTGGTTCTCGGATTTCTGTGGACAATTGGGCTTTTAATTTATGGTACATGCTTCATCAGTTTGTTTGCCCAGTTGATTTCATACAAGGGACGCTATTGGCGGATGGCTGAGAAGCTACCCAATCAGAGCACGTATTACGTATTAAATAAAACTCCTCAATGATATAAGATATGCTTCCTGTGCGGTAAAGCTCTAACAGCCCGTATTGATTTTTGATTGTTTGCTTCTCTCTCTCTGCTTCTGACGGAGGGGGTGTGAGCAGAGGGGCTGTTTGCACAGAGGCTGTTTGCTTAGAAGATACGGACGGCGGATGCGCCTGTAAAAAATGCTGAAAGACTACCTTCACATTGATTCCTTTATTGCGGCTGCTTTATCGCGTTGCATCCCATACTTAAAAGCCCAACAGCCCTATTGATTTTTGCTTGTTTACTTTTCTGGCACACGCTCTCTCTGACATTTTTTGCTCCTGACGCGCGCACTCCTTTGAAGAGGAAGATATGTTTGCATTCTTTTAATTGTGAGAAAGAACTGCCATCTCTGTCTTGTCATGGAGCACAGTTTAAACTTTTGACTAAAGGGTGTTATTTCATGTCTAGAGGGCTCTAATAATGTTAAAAAAAAAACGTATTTAGAAGGTCGTAAACAGGTTTTCTATGCTCTAACTGCGAAAATATTAGATTTATAAATAAAGAATCCTACTTCGTGGAAATTCATTTATCTGTCTGGAGCGGATTAACCGTGATAAACGAGGGTTTACTAGTATAACTGTACGGAGAATATTTATAAACAGTGTGGGAGAGTTTCTAAGGGCTTAAAATATATAAAAATAACCATACAAACATATGGTTTCTACTTCGCGGATTTTCACCTATCGCGGGGGGTTCTGGAACGCAACCCCCGCGATCGAGGAGGGATTACTGTACTTTATATATATTAAATGTGGTTTGGTATGTTATATGAGGATGAGAGTGTAACACTGAGGGCAGAAATGCTAATTACTAGGCTTCATGTGAAAGTCTTTTTTTATTTCAGAGTATAGTATAGTATAAAGGTAGATTAACACTAAGGCAGGTCAACTTTATTCTGCCACTTGCTTGAAGAAAGGCTGATGACCTGACTGTCCTTGAGAACCACTGCATCGGATCCACTGAATCAAAGCCTGGAAACAATGAGGAACAACTTCAGTACATTTAAGTCAGGTAGATTCTCCAATGGGGGTTTAAGATTATTGTAAAAACCCCACGTATGCTGAAGGCTATTTTAAAAGCACAGGTATGCCTTTCTCTATCCTACTTATACCTTTAACTAAAATAGCATTGTATTAGACCATCACCAATCTTTTGAATAGTGAGCCCATATGGGAACAGCTTTTTCAGGTTGGGCATGACCATTTACTCAGGACTGGCAGATTATGGTAGCTCTCTACAAATGAAACATCTTTAAAATATCAAACTCAAACCAAGGTTTGAAGGTATCCAGTTTGGTAACCTAAGAGCTGTGTTTGTACTTTTTAGAAGTTATGTTGTTCTCTTGGCTGGTTTATGAGTGAGTGGGACACTGGTTGAAACCTGAGGTGGGTAAAAATAAGTTTTGTGAGTGTGTAGCATTATTTAATTATATAAAAATGTATGTTTTTATATTTTTGTGCATGAGCAGTCAATTCTGGGAGTGGGTGATGTATTGCCAGCGCAGGGTTCATCAAAGCATGGAACCCTAGGCAGCTGCCAGCTTCTCCTCTTAGAGAGAGCTCTACATCTTAGTCTCATAGGGCTGTGATCACAGCTGAGTGTGATACAAATTAAATGAGAATTAACAACTTCAAATCTGAGGTCTTGGTCCTCTCTTAGAAACAATCTTGTTCCTTGTAATGGACAGCTTCAAGTATTTTAGGTTGTTTTTCATGTGGTGATCACAGCTCTTTTTCAAATAATGTACCAGACTCCATGGTAGTGAAGCTGGAGCTAAATTCACAGATGAAGCTGTCAGTCTTTATCTCTATCCTCATTTACAGTCATTAGCTCTGGGTAGAGGCTGGAAGAATGAGATCATGAGTGTGAGCAGCTTAAAATGAGGTTGTCATATCTCGATGACAGGATGAGAAGCTCAGCAATATGTGAAGAACTTAGAAAAAAGACAGTTGAGGTGGTTTGGCCAAATAGTTTATCATGCCCATGGACAGATGAGAGGTGTAGTAGGCACAGTCCACTGGAAGAAGACAAAGGAGCAACCCAGGACATTCTGGAGGGATTATACCTTTCAATAGTACTGATAAAATCTGAGCTTTTACCAGGAAGGTTTGGGGAATTTGCTACATAAACAAAGGCTTGAAATGGCCATCTTGGTGTGTTGCTACTGTTTTTCTCAAGAGAAAAAGCAAAACAAAATAAAGATGATATAAAAGACACAAATTCTGATGTTACCAGTAAAATATAGATATGGCAGTTGTCACAATATTTTAGACAAATGCTATTTTTTGTTAAGAAGTATAAATGTGGACACGTGATTTACTACTTGCTGTGATTAAGGTGGTCATTTACCACAGGATCTAGATACATGTTTTGTTATTTTCATTTGTTAATTTTGATACTTCTTACATCTTTGTACAAACTTACATAAATATCGAGTCAAGTCAAGTTGGGGAGCATGCACTGGTATAGTACGTTGCTGCACCCACTACACGACGAAACAACTCGGGATTCCGGTTTGCAACCCCCCCAGGCAGACATGTGGTCCAGTCCCAACCTCTGGAAATGACCCTCTGTCTACCGCATTTAGGTGTTACGTGGGCAACTCCTTGGCCTGGTCCAGCCATTTGGGTCCCCAACAATGAGGATTTTACGAGCCGGATCACTCTCGGGGAAACGCACCACATGGCTGTAGTGCCGTAACTGACGCTCTCTCACAATGTAGGTAATGTGCCTAATTTGAGACTCCATGAGCAACCGCTCATTTGACACAAAGTCAAACCTGCTGTACCCAAGGATTTTCCGGAGAGACACAGCACCAAAGCAGTCCAGTCTTCATCTCAGGTCACTGGATAGCGTCCCATTGTCTCGCAACCATATAGCAAGACAGAAATCACCAGGACTCTAAACACTTGGACCTTCGTCCTTTTGCAAAGATATTGGGAGCGCCACACACCCCTTTCCAGCAACCTCATGACCCCCCCATGCTCTCCCAATCCATCTACTGACTTATAGGAGAGTCACCAGAGACATGAATGTCACTGCCAAGGTAAGTAAACCTCTCGACAAGGTCGACACTCTCTCCGCAAACAGACAAACTGCTGATGGCTGTGCCCAAGAGGTCATTAAAGGCCTGGCTCTTGGTTTTTATCCAGGACACTGGCAGGCCCAGACACTTAGACTCCTCGTTCAGTCTCTCGAGCGCCCTGATCAGAGCCTCCATTGACTCTGTGACGATCACAGCATTGTCAGCAAAGTCAAGATCTGTCAATCTTTCTTCACCAACAAATGCCCCACAGCCACTGGACCCCACGACCTTGCCCAACACCCAGTCCATACAGGCATTGAACAGAGCAGGAGCAAGAACATACTGACGAACACTAGAATCAACTGGGAAAAACATAGTGGAGTTCTGCCTCCACTATGGTTTAGTAAAAAAAACAGTTTCAAAAAAACAAAATAAATATAAAAAATGTTTTAGAGGGTAAAGGTATTTTTCTACTTCATCAAGAATGGTTTTCTAGGTGCATCTTATAGTATTCTGCAAAAGTTATGAAAGATTTCATTTGTTGCATCTTTCCCATTACCATATTTGTGGTTTGTTCACCACTGGTAAAAATACATTTACCTTAAATGAGAATTTTTCAGCAGGTTCCTTAAGGATTTAATGTTTAAATTACCAAATTTCTTTTTATTGGGTTTCCTCCATGTGCTCTGGTTTCCTCCCACAGTCCAAAGACATGCAGGTTAGGTGGGTTGGTGATTCTAAATTTGCCCTAGTGTGTGGGTGTGTTTGTGTGTGTCCTGTGGTGGGTTGGCACCCTGCCCAGGATTGGTTCCTGCCTTGTGCCCTGTGTTGGCTGGGATTGGCTCCAGCAGACCTCCGTGACCCTGTGTTCAGATTCAGCGGGTTGGAAAATGGATGGATGGGTTTAAAAATAAGACCCTGAACCATCTATTTTATGTAATCACATTACTTTAAATTAACATATATTATTGAATGACAACTGTGTTAAGCATATATGGAAAATGTTATTTTTTGTAAGTTATCTGAACAAATGTAGATATGACTTTATTCCAGAGTAAGCACTTTTTGAAGAAAAAAAAAAATATGCAGACTTTTAAAAACACATGACAGCAAAACAGCTCCATTCAAAGACCTCTCCAAAACTAAACTGGATCTTACTTTCAGGTGCCTGAAACTCCAAGAGTTGGATACTGCATGATTTCTTGCAAAACTGTGAATTACGAAACTCAACTTAGATGTTGATTTTGAGGTTAAGCATACAGTTAACATTTTATGGCTCCAGACTGAAGTGAGAAACAAAGGTAATTCCAGTCTTGAAACAAATAACAGAATAAATGTTAGTTAGAATCAATAAAAAATATTAGATTATTCTTGTACCTTTCCTTCAATAATTATATAATGAGTGCTGGGATTAGCCAGTTTACATAAACTACATATTTTAAGATACAGTATCCATCTCTGAGCCTTCAATGTTAGCTAGTAACAGTTTGGTGTCCCTAAAAAGTTATAATTTACATTAAAATTATTAAAATGAAATAATAGTTTATTTCATTTTCCATTATGGTTCAGTCCATTGACATTCCAGATTATGGTCTTTTTCCCAGCATTCTGGACAGGTTTTGTCTGTACTCTCTATACTGTATATGTTCTGTTTGAATCAAAGACTGACTATATCTTGTGCTGCAATTGTACAACTTTGCAGATCAGGGAAAACAGATACTTTGATTTAAAAAATACATGCTTTGAGTCATAGAGATGTTGTTAGCACAGTTGTAATTTGTCATTAGCACAAAGGAAACACAAATTCAAGATACAGAAGATGAGATTATGTAATGAGACTACCTATATGGCGGCATGGTGGCACAGTGGTAGCACTGCTGTCTCCCAGTTAGGAGACCTGGGTTCACTTCCCGGGTCCTCCCTGCGTGGAGTTTGCATGGTCTGCATGGGTTTCCTCCAGGTGCTCCGGTTTCCTCCCACAGTTCAAAGACATGCGGGTAAGGTGCATTGGCGATCCTAAATTGTCCCTGGTGTGTGCTTGGTGTGTGTGTGCCCTGCGGTGGGCTGGTGCCCTGCCCAGGGTTTGTTTCCTGCCTTGTGCTCTGGGATTGGCTCCAGTAGACCCCCGTGACCCTGTTGTTAAGATATAGCGGGTTGGATAATGGATGGATGGATTACATATATGACTAAATTAAAATGGCTGAAAAAAAATTATTGTTTAGTGAAAAAGGATTTTTATAGGAGCTCAGGCAAACTCCCCATGATAGTGAAATTGTATCCTGTTGAATGATTGCTTGAAAAGGTTGAGAATCAATGATTAATCTGAGAAGTACTTTTTGAGTGCAACACTCTTTCCAAATAAAACTCTGCCGGGAGAGAGGTATAAATGACAATACTAGTACTACTACAACAAATGTTCATGTTAAGACTGAGTATGGAAAATATAATTGATTGCACCAATTGGCTCCTGAGAGTTATACAAAGTGAGAATCTAGTGAAAGCATATTAAATTATCAACTTGCCTGGCCATTTAAAAGATGCAGAAAAAAATCCAAATTCAGCATAAGACCACCTTCTCTATGCATGGATCAACATCAAGGGTTCTGTGTTACAACCTTTTTTTCTTTTCTGTAGCAAAGTCAGTGAGGGCGGTATTGCGTCACAGTGGTGAATGCTGTTGCCTTACAGTTCAGTTAAGGCACTGCTTATAGATGTAGTTGATACAGTTTCCTCATTTCAGAATTTATTCTCTGTAATATAATTTTACAAAATCAATAAAAGAAAAAATTCACAGTGACAAAACTGCACAAATCAGAAGACAAGGCATTCACTCTTTGTAGAGGTACTCTGGGCTGTCATGCTGTGGTTGTGTAGCTGTGTGGTACAGTCTGATTCGGCTTTCTTTTAGATAAACTGATATTGCTGTTTGACATCTGACATCTACATATTTTTCTTTGTCAGCTGTTCCTAAAACCTCCTTTTCTGACGTTTGTTGCCACATACATTTGTTGCTACATACCTTTGTTGGTACAGCTTTGTTTTGTGCACTACTGTCAATGTGCCATTCGAAAGGGCAACAGCAGAGGCGGGAAAAAGAAAAAGCAGGAAATACATGAATAAGCCACCAAAGATTACCTGTGCAACGGGGGAAGGAGTGAATGCATAGAAAATATCATCCTGAAAATATCAAAAAGAATGTCATGGTCAGAGTCATTAACCAGCTGTCCAAAACAAATGTAAATGCAGAACGTGCAAGCAGAAGTGAAAGGGTTTCGCAAGGATAAAACAGTCAAATACTAATTTATTCTGGACTTTTAATTTCCTGAACTTTAGGAGTAAAAATTATTAAATGTCAGAAATATGTTACTGAATAATGTAAGAAAAAATTATTAAAAATACGTTTTAGGGAAGTACTGATTTAACAAAGGTCACCGAAATAAAAGTATTAAAATAAAAGACAACTATTGAATAGTTAACTATAGGGTTAGTAATGGGAATAGTTTCTCTTTAAGGAAATAAGTGTTAAAACTTTCAAAACAAAATTACTTAATGGAAAAAACATAGGAAACAGCAAGTAATAAATAGCTATTAAAACATTTCATCCAACATCCTGTGACCTTTTTCCAGATTAAAATCATACTGCCCAAACAACAGTTTATATCAAAATGACTTTTCAAGGACAGAGTGCACTTCATCAATTTTAGTGGTCCATATTGTAATTTTGTTGTGTTTGCAGCAATGCTTATAATGAATAGGTCTGTTTGACAGCTTCGTTAGTTTCCAGTGATTCGACTCTGGATTGTGTATATCTGCTGAGGCCACCTGTAGAGGAGGATATTTTAATAGCATGGAGGCTGGAAAATTCTTGATGTGGTCCCTTCAGTGTGGAAGGTCAAAACTAATGAACCTTTACTGTTAATCTGTCAGCCTGCTGAAATATACTCCTCTATTTGCAGTAAGTTAATGTTGGTCTTGTATTAGAATGGTCTGCATTAGATAACTTTAAAAAGACTCTATTGGCTGACAGTACTTCTCAAATTAAATAAGGAGACCATGGCAAACTATATCACTGTAAATTAAATGATATAAGATTACTAATGCATTTGAAACAATCAAAGTCACATAGTTATATTATCTAGACTCCCTAAAAAAGAATATAGCAGAGTTTTTACCAGAGAACATAAACAGGATATGAACTTTATAGTTTTTTTAAGAAATGAAATACCTTCAATGTGCTGCATGTTAAATCTTCTTAAAAGATTAGCACAGATAAAGCTGCTTACTCACAAAATGCAGACTATAATTAAGGAATCATCTGTTTATTAAAGGCAAAAAGTTAGACTTTTAATGCTGTTATTTCTTTTGCAGGTATAAATCGCCATCCAGAACTGTGGGTATTATAATAATAATAGCAATTGAATCCAGAAATAAAAAGCTTTCAAAGACAGAAACCAGAATTTGTCATTAAATCATGGCAATCAAATTTTATTAACACTATGATATCCCAATCAACAGATTGGATAAGCTTGATATAAAGACAGTGGCATGTACAACTGCTGCATTATGAAGTCATGTGCGATGTCCATGTGACATGGCCGGTGGCAGAACTTGTAACTATCAAAAATTGTCAGTATCAATGAAATAAATAAACAAAATGGCCAATCCAGGAATTATAAATTTAAGATATTGTTACAACAAAATATTTCAAGAGACAGCAAAAGACAGCCATTCTTACAGCCAGTACACTCAAAGGATTTCTAAGTTAAGGATATCTAACAGCACACAATAATAATTTAGATTTCAGCAGGATTCATCCAACTGCTAGTATTTAAAATGGAAATAAGAGTTCATAAATCTATTACTTCTTTGCCTTTGTAATTGTGACAGTAGGGGGCGCTGTCGCACCTCCAAACCCGCAGACAACACCAGGTAAAAGTCCAATAATATTATTTATTTCAATAATAATGTGCACAAAGCACCTACCCTCCACAATACTTAATAATAATAAAAAACACTAATCAATAACAATATATAATCCTCCAACTCCAAGCAGCTCAGTCACCCTTCCTCCCAACTCGGCCCAACCCTGGGATCTCCCACAGTCCTTTTTATAGTCCTTGACCCGGAAGTGTTTCTCTGTCTCTGTCCATGTGACTGGTAACACTTCTGGGTCAGATAAAAAAACTCCTTTTCTTTAACCCGGAAGCACGTCATTTCTTCTGTCCATGTGACTAGGACGCACTTCCGGGTTGTAGGGAAAACAATCGTTGTTCCTCCCTGCAGCGCCTTCTAGCAGCCCCCGTGGTATCCAGCAGGGCTGTGGATAAAAACTCCATTGTCCATAATTCCCTGCTGGCTTTCGGGGCACCTCCATGCCGCAGGGAGGGCTCCATCTGGCAGCCTGGGGGTATTGGCTGGGTTGAACAAAAGGCCATATGCCACACAATCTAAATCTGTATCCTGATAGCAACGAATGAAACTTTGAAACTTAAGATGGCTGCTGTCTGACAAAATAGATTTGGCCTTATTTCTGACTTGTTCGTAAAATAGTTAATTGAAAAAGGAATGCAAATAATACATAATTTTACTATTAAACATAAGAATCTTGACTGAATGCTAAGATTTCCAAATCAACATGCCAATGTGACTATAGATTCATTAAGTATTTTTTTACTTCATTACAAATGAGCTTAATTAGGAAGAATAACTGGATAGAATGATAGAACTTTATTTGTCCCCAGGGGGAAATTTGGCTTTTTATAGAAGTTCTTTAAATAAATAAATACATACATAGGTAGATAAGTAAGTAAGTAAATAAATAAATATACACACACACTGGTCTGAACAGTCACCAGAATGACTATAAAGCAAGAAAATTCAAAAGAAAGAAAACTTCTGACATGGCAGTCCCAGTCCCAGTGAGGCGTTATGCAGATGTGTTGCTGTTGGTATAAACGAGTCCCAGTAACAGTTCTTGACACACTTCTGTTGGATTTGTTGCCTGCATGTCTTCAGTGTTAGTGTGTCAGAAAGAAGATTTACAGCATTCTTCATAATAGCACTCAGTTTTGTTTTATTTCTCTCCATTGCCATGACCTCCAGAGTGCATCCTATATCTGAGCGTGCCCTTTTAATTAGCTTGTTGATTTGGTGGGCCTCTCTTAAAGTGATGTTACCAGTCCAGCAAACCACAGCATAGAAAATTGCACTGGCTATCATAGAGTTACAGAAGATGTGAAGGATGTCACTTTCCGCATTAAAGGAACACAGTCTCCTTAGGAAAAATAACTTGCTCTGCCCTTTCTTATATAATGTCTAATTTTAAATATGACTAGTACCTAGTAAATAAGTTCAAGAAAAAAAAGAAAAACAGTAAGAAATATGGAACTTCTATAAAAAGATCTTCTGCATTATAAATGTTTGCTCTTCTAATTTTCTTTTTAGTGAATTGTATGACATGGCCCTAAAGGCAAGGGCTCTTATTCCATTGAAATGTGTTGCCAATAAAAAACCAAGGGACATTCCCTTCTCACAAGCTATAATTTGATGAATGCAGAATGGACACCTTCATTTTTAACCCTTCATTTTTAACTTTTCAAAAAAGTTTTTTTTGTTTCTTGGTCATTTTGTTATTTGAACTATTTAAGGACATTTTCTTTTTCCTTGTTTTATGTTTTTATATTACCTTTTTTGTTTTATATGTATGTCATACTCATGTACTCACTGACCTACATATTTATTTACTATATCTTAACACTAGCTGAAATACCTGGCATTGCCTGGGAGGAAAATAAAGTGTTTTTTTTAATTGTTTGTGAAAAATATAATTAAAAAACACACAAGTTTATTAACAAAAAATGAAGACTCACTAATGTGCTTGTCTTACAGTCTTGTATGTATGTTATCATCCAGTTGACGCTCAGAACTGGCCAACTCTAATTTCAAAAGCAAGAGGGGTATGGTGGTGCTCAAACATAAAGAATGCTGTTAGTCACCTCCAGTTCACCCTCCAGTTCGCAAATGGTGAAACATGTTAGTTGTCGAGCTGTCTTTAATGGCAACCGATTTACCACATAGTTTGCAGATTGCTGTCTTTTGAGCAATATCAGTCTTTTCAAAACCAAACCACTGCCATGCGAGTGAGAATGAACGATGTCTGGCAATTAACTCTGACAATGTAGATGGCGAGGCTGTTTTATCATCTGGTGCTGTTTGTTCACTCATTTTGAGGCAGGGAGCAACGCTAACTTGCGGCTTGCTGGACGTTCACGCCTACGCAACTCGCTTTGCGCACGCGCAGTGGTCTATACTGTTGCATTAGTGAATGAACTCTCTTTTTTTTGCAAAGCGTGTTACATACTCAATAATTTAATTCCGCACATCGTTAAAACAGTAATTAAGATATAATCGTAAATGATGTATATCGCACACGCCTAATACACACACACATACATAGACTTTAATATATATATATATATAGATTCCACCGTTGCTTTGTTGCCACCTTTATATTGTTTTACATACAGTAGCAGTGGCTCTAAATTTGTTAAACGTGAGCATATGGCATTATGAAACACAAATGTTACACTCCAAGAAGCATAAAAGTCCTGCGTTATAGATAGTGGGAAAAAAAGCTTTCATTATTAACACTTTTATCAATTTGGGGAATTGGTTCAAAAATAAAAAATACCTGATTTATGCTTGCTTTTAGAGCACAATCAGCTGTCATTCTCAGTTGTTTTAACTTCTAATGTCACATATGTGAAAGCGGGAGTTTAAATGATGGCCAGATTGCCTTTCAGTACAGCATTATATGTAATCCTAATAAATGAATGAAGAGAGAGACGTTGGAAGCATGCACTAATACAGCACATTGCCACACCCACTCCACGACAAACCACCCAGATTGGGACCCCTCAGCATCATACTGGAAGAGTGTGAGGTTTTTTTACAGAGGCTGGAGTGTCAATCATGCCACCAACCCCCAAGTTGTAGGGCTGAATAGAGATTAATGTCATACCCAGAACAAAGCAATTGCAGGTTAAGGGCCTTGTTCAGTCTCAACAGAGTAGAGTCATTTCTGGCCTTTACAGGATCCGGACTAACAACCTTCTGATTGCCCGCTCAGATTCCTAGCCTCAGAGCCACCACTGCACCCAAATGAATGAATATATATATTTATTCTCTGACTGTAATGAACATGGCCACAGTTGTGCATCCAACCACCCATACATTATCTAACCAAATTACCCAGTTCATGATCACTGGCAGTGGGTGGATAAACCAAAGACTGTGCTAGGAACAAAGCAGACACTACTGGACAGGGACTAGGCACAACTGTCACAAATGTCAAATAACAATAGTGATGAAATAAGCTGCTCCATATTTTCATTCCAAAATAAAACTTAATTGGTTAGTGTCCACATTGCTCAGACATTTGTGAGACTTAGCTTGTAAAGCTTTGAAGCATGTGACAAATCTCCAAGGATATGACATGTAATGCATCAAAAGAAATACATAATCTTAGAGTTAGTGAGGCTGCTAAAATACCGTATTTACTCCTGTATCACGTGCCCTCGTGTAAGACGCGCACCCTAATTTTTACAAAGAAAATCGGGAAAAAATCTTTTGCCCCGTGTACGACACACATTGTGATTGTATAGGAAGTGAGTGAGGTTGGAGTAAGACACTGATGTGAATAACTGTAATGGAGAATAATTATGTCTCGTTTAATTCTTTCTGCCCATGATACAGTATATTGTACTAACTGTAAGCAGTACCTCTACTGGAGAACGTTCAGTGTTTGTCACACCATGCTGCAAAAGGTGGGAATGACAAATAGCCTTGTGAAATGAGAAAAGAAAGAACCGTATAGAGACAATCGGTAAAGGACTATAACGGCAAGTGAAAAATTATTGTGCTCACCAGAATATTCCAGTTTAATCATCATCTTCCGATTTGCTACTGGATTTGCCACCGCTACTGACGTCCCATACGGTACACGGTACACTGCTGCTTGTCTCTGCCTCCCATGCGTACCAGGACATTCTTGTCTCCGACTGCATTAACAGTACTGTTTGAGGGGTTCTCAAAATAAACTGGCGTTTGATCAGCAGTACTGATTTGCCCCATTAAATACATTTTCTGCTGCCTCAACTGAATAATGTATTTTTGGAAAGCTAGTAGCTTTTCTTCATATGCGTCTGGTAGACACTGCAAAATGGTCTTGCGTCGTCTTATTGATAAGCCATTCCTTCTCATGAAGCGCATAACCCATCCGCGGCTTGCTTTGAACTAAGTGATGGGTATTCCACGTTCTTTCGCTATATCGCGAGCTTTCACCTGAATCATTTCCATGGACACTGCATATCCAAACTGACGCCTGCCTTGAATGTAATCAGCGAGTTCAACTTCAACTTGTGGGAACTGGGTACATTTTCTGCGAAATGCCCGTCTGTTTATGTTACATGATGAAAGTTTTTCTTTCTTCTGTCGCCAATCTCGAAGACATGACTCTGGAACACCGTACTTGTGACCTGCTGCCCGATTTCCTATCTTCTCTGCTTCCAAAATCACTTTTAGTTTCTCTCCCACCATGAAGGAGCGTAAACGCTTACTATCCATGCTGAATGACGACGCCAAACTGATTCAAAAACAAACCTACACCCCTACCGTATTCCTCATGTATGACGCGCACCTGATTTTCTAATGCTCATTTTCAGGAAAAAATGTGCGCGTGGTACACGAGTAAATACGATACTTAACTACTGAAATAAAATGAGTAAATACTACATATATGTTGTTTATTGAGTTTTTGAAATCAACTTTACTCCTCATTTGTTGGTCAACAGTCAAGTCGTCAATTCAAAAAGTCATTACCATAATGCTTTAGGATCCTGTTAATAGTGTGAGCTGATAATTCTGGAAGTATTTATGTAACTATATTTTAGCTAAAAAGGATGTGATTTGCATGTTTTGAACAAATGACTTGATAGCTGGCATGTGGAAAATGCAACACAATTAATATGAGATTTTTCTCTACTTTAAATGGACATTTTTCATATGGTTTGCCATTGTACACCTTTGGTCACTATTGGTTTCTGTTATGTCACTTTTTTCTCTCCATTCTATGTGAAAACATGAGAGTAAAATGTGTTTCTTTAACTATTAATACAAACTACGAGGAGTAAGTAATAAATAAAATATGTAATTTCTGGGTGGAGCATTTCTTTAATGGTGCAATGTTTCAATTCCTGGAGTTGGAAGCAGTTTTTTTTTTTTTTTTTTTTTTGCAGGTCCTCTGTTTTGTTTTTTGGTTTGTTTGCTCACCAACTCAAGGCAGTTTGACATTCATGACAGTATGCTGATTATCATCACATTCACATTTAATTACAAGAGAGCAAGACGGTTATTACACAATTGCCCTCACTACTAAGGTATAATGAAATTTCCCATTTCTTTGATTTGGATATGTAGTAATTTAAAGCTCAAAGAGACATTTAGTAATTCATCACTGGTCAAGTTACTGTCTAGCAACAGATGTTATGCTGAATAAACTCCAGTACCCCATTTACTTAATCTGCAATGGTAAATGTTTAAAAAAATTTATAAACCTTAATAATGTAAATTAACTAAAAATTTAAAAAAAATTTCTTTCACAAAATGAATGTTATTTACAGGTTTCTTAAAAATGAATGATACATTGGTTATATATTACACTAAAAGGATTTCACTTTCAAAAGTTTATTGTTGTTAAAGCTGTACAAAGAAATTCACAAATAGGCCAAGTGTTTTATAAAAATGACATTATGTAAGTTTAATCTTCTTTTTTACTTTAACAACATTTTCAATATCTTTCATTTTTTTGTCATTTCATTTTCTTTTGAGAGCTCCCTTCAAGTATAGTAGATAAGACTTCCTTTATTCTTTTATAATATACAACTCATCATTCAAAGTTATGTGGAGGTTAAAGTATGAAAACTTCCTTTTGAATATGTTATTTACTAAAACGGAAAATCGAGAAAGCTTTCTTGTGTGTATTCCAGAAAATGCTATTTTATGCCAGTAAAATTGTTCTAGCCAACAGCTAGTAATATTTTTAAAAATGGTATTCCAGCAAAGTTGAAGGTATATGTATAATTTTAGAGTATTTTGTTAATAAGTAATAAATGACAAACAATAACTTTTAAGAGAAAAAAGATTAAGAAAAAAATAAAAGTTTAGCTGTACAGAGAAATGAAAAAAGAGCAGTGTAAGTGATAAACATTCAACCATCCATCAATTGAGACAACACTGGGTTAAGGGGCAGAGTAACATCATTGGAGAAAGTAGCTTAGGGTGTGGACAGTCTGTCTTAAACAGTGATTGTTGTCCACAGCATATAAAGGAAGCCTTTTTAAAAAAACAGAAATCTTTACGTCCCACTTCAGTCTGTGACTATTCAGTTTCCTGTGAGCTGAAAGTTCTATATTGGAAATAACAGTTTATAGTATCTTAAAGACATTATGAAGAAAAGAATGCTGCACTAGAGTTAGTTCGGGGCATTGTGACTGTGCAGGTCCGCTTCACACTCCTACTTCTTTTTTGGAAGCCTTATTAACCCGACACCATCGATAACATAACCGGATGAAGCAACGTGTAGGTGTATAAAGTGCTCCAGTGCCTTTAACACTAGAATTACCAAAGCCTACAAAAAAACTCGTAAACCTGACCAACCTTAAATCCGTTTGCACCTGTCAGTCAGCATCTTTCATGTTGTAAATGTGTCAATAAGCACAAGCAGCAAGTAGCCTACTATCCCATCCTCCCACCACTGCAGAAACAGAAAAAAGCTCTCCCAGCTCAAGCCTTGTTTATCTGGGAGTGAGTTGCCAGGAGAAGCAGCAGAGTTTATTTAACAAATGAGATTAAAAGTGCCAAAATGTGCAAAACAGTTCATGTCCAAAATAAATAAGCTAATAAAAAATTCTTCTTTAACATCTGCTATTAAAATCCACAAGTGAGTTAATCCATCCATCCATTATCCAACCCGCTATATCCTAACCACAGGGTCATGGGGGTCTGCTGGAGCCAATCCCAGTCAACACAGGGCTCAAGGCAGGAAACAAACCCTGGGCAGGGTGCCAGCCCATCACAACAAGTGAGTTAAGTGTCAATAAATAAAATAAATATGCTAAAATCATCATTTAATGGAGAGGTAACCACTTGGCATTCTTTCTGCTTCACTCTTTTAGTTGTCGTCAGCATTCAAGACCATAGCCCTGCTCATCCTGATCCACCAGGCAGGCCACAACTACTACCTCTGTCAGTCACTGCAACTCCCCTTCCATCAGGCAGACCCCAAACTGTCACCTCTATTAGTAAGTGCATTTCAGAGGCTTACACCTCAATAGGTCACCACAAATCCCTACAGAATTGCCTTGCCTCCTCACTACAGCTGTGCTTCTCTCCTAATTTATGGACTCAATTACCACTGCCACTCCCTGGAACCTCTTCACAGCCCTCAGTCTTGGTACTCTTTGAATAAAGAGCCTGACCAATGCTGCTCGTTTACTTTACAGTCCTGTACCTCACCATCCAGTGATCGCTACCCCAACAAAACCAAGCACAAACCGCCTTACTCTAGAGCTAACCCCCTCTCTTATATGTCATGTTAATATTTTTAGAATTGCAAAAGTGTATTCATATTGTTATACCTACAGAAGAATGGTTTAAAGTTACTTATGGTTTATTTTGCTAATTTCGCTTAATGTCTTAGGCCAAGTACAAAGCGTGAAAGGTTTGAACTACCATAGGCCAATGTAGAAGTATAGCATGGTAAGAAGAGTGATAAAGACCAGAGAATTTTATTTAGGCGTCTTTTAATTAGGTCTTTGTCTTATTTCCTTTTTTGCCTTTTTTGTGCATGTTTGCTTCTAAAAAAACCCATCCAAGGCAGAAAAAAAGTAATATCTGGTTCAAAAAAGGTGAATGAATGACAGTTGCAGTCCCTGTGCTGTATGTGTTTTTTTTTATCAGCTTTTTAACTATAGCCCAGAAATGCTCAGGGTTTAAAGCTTATTATATTTAATTTATTATATTAGTACATTTCTGTAGCTTTGTATTAAATATTATCTCATTGCTACTTTTCTTTTTCTCTACAGATAAATCCAGAGTTAATTCCTGCTTGGTGCCTGATCATTAAGAGGTAATCTCTAAGTATCTGTGACACTTTATTTCACCAAGCAGAGCCTGAGAACTGATGGATGAATGGATGGCTACCTAAAAAGTGGTGTATAACAACTAGTAGCCTGTCTGTTTCTTGGTCTTTCCTTAAATATATATTTTTTTAGCTAAAAGACAAGGAAATGAAGACCAAAACCAAAGGGCAATGTACTAGAATAGTCACAAGGATGGCAAAATAATTAAAACCAGCAAGTAAACACAACCCTCTGAAAAATTAAAAAAAAAACAAGTTAAGACACTAGTCAAAATTACTGGTTAAAAAGAAGAGCAAGGTTTCTGGCTGTATAATATTTTTCCATGTCTTATTAAGCATGAACAAAGGTTTTTTTTAAAGGTTTCTTATCCACAGCTTAGTTGTTCATTTTGCCATGTAACCATCTTATATGTCACATGTAATAACACTGCCAAACAATATGGCCGGCATCAAATGAGGGAAAAACAGAAAACCTAGTGTAAAGAGAACACACATATGGGATATAAATATCTACATAATAAGCATAAATTAGAATTAGACAATGCCCTGTTTTATACACAGGGCCGGCTCTGCAATTTAGGTGAACTAGGCAGTTGACTAGGGTGTCAAGACTTTTGGGGTTGGTGTTAGGTGGGATTGGCATTTTTCTTAAACAAACGAACGCTCAGACTCTAGGAGACTACCCAATATTGTTTGTGTTTTTCATATGCTAGCGATACAGTATTTAGTGTTAACATCTGATGAACTGCAAATCCAACAATAACATGAACAAAAAATGATGATAAATATAAGAATAATAAAAGATTATCCTCAAAAAGTAGCATAGAAGACACAGACATAATAAAATGAAATTAAGCAATCAAAAATAATCGTGAACGCAACTGAGAGAATAAAACTGAATAAAAAAAAAACAAACAAAGCTAACCTTTACAAGTATCATACATTTACGCCGGTTATTACAGACTGAAATCAAATGTATGTTTTTATTCTAAAATAGTAAGAATAAGAGCAGCTCACTTCTCAAAACAGACTCATCCGGGATCGAACCCGTGAAGTTTTGATTACCAGTCAACAGTTGATATCATTGCGCCACCGAAGCTGTCACAGCAAATGCATGTCAATGTCGCACCCTAACGCAGGTTCTTTTTCTGCGGTTATATTCTTGAATAGAAGCGCACTTGTTCTGCTATATTGGTACCTTTTGTGAAAGTGTTTATTTGATATTTGGAAATCAGGCTTAACAAATTATACACTTCATGACTACATTTTGTCAATTATTACTAAAAGATGAAAAAAGTTTCTGTTTAAACGATGTGTTTACTGTACATAGATTGTTGTAGACATGGAACACACATGAAATGCATGTGTTCTAAATAAGGATATAGTATTTATAAAAGGTGTGATTTTGCTTGACTTCTCATTCTATAAAACTCCAAGCAACTGACACGCAGGTAAACAGACTTGAGCTGAGAAAACTGTGCACCGGTGGGGGATGTGATAGCAGGCTGCTTGCTGCTTATCAACACATTTACAGGACAAAAGACGCTGATGGAGAGGTGCTATGTGATTTAAGGTGGGACAGATCTACAAGTTTTTCATAGGCTCTGGTAATTCTAGTATTAAAGCTATTGCTAAAGGTTGATTAATTTAAATTATAATCATCTCTGAAATAGGTTTACAGTAAACCTTGTATTCAAATTTGTCAAATACTTTTCACTGCTTTTTACCACCATCTATGAGATCTGCTACTGGCAGCCAAAGCATTTCTCCGTAGTTCATCTCTCACTAGAAAAACTCTCTGAGGTCATGCATTGATTGGATAGATTGCATTATTTGCCTACATGAGAATACAGTAAGTAGGAACTGTGGATGAATTCCTATACAGAGATGTTCATTACACTACAATTTTATTGAAATCTGTAATTATATTAAGTTTGTCAGTTTAATGTATTCATTTAAAATACATGTATATGTTACAGAGGTGCTTTGCTAAGATTACAACTACACCATCACCATCATCATAAGGTACATGTTGGGCTGGAGGTTTAAATAGGCACCCATAAGTTTCAATGTACATACTTCAAGTAATAATATGATTATGTGAGAATTATTTTTTTCTTAAAAATGTTAACTGCGATCAATAAATAAAAAAATAGATAAAACTTTCCAATACAGCTCAATTCTTACTTGTTTTCTGAAACGGTATCCCTCAAGAGCATGTTTTTCTGAGACAAGCTTGTGAATAGACGTTGCTATAAGTAATCAACCACCCCCTCAACATTCTCACTGGTCTGTATCCAAAACATCCAGATTTCACTCTCCATCATCCTGTTTCCTCTTTCCTGCCTCCAGGTTTCAATGTACAGGTCTGACACATGATTCTACTTAAAGAAAGAAAGTGGCTGGGTGCAACTTTTACAACTTTGCCTAGGTCTGTAAAAATGCCCAAGCTGGCTCTGTGTACATATCTTGTGTCTGAATTGATTTTTAAGACCCTTATTTTTGAGGATCATGTGCCAACAACATTGTGAAAAATTATGCACATACATGCACTTTTATTTCAGTATAAAACAAGGAGAAATCCTGCAACAAATGTAAATATCAGATGGCCTAGTTAATGAAAGTGTATTTTCGTTTAAATGTGTTTAATCCAATGAAACTATTCTGGTTTCAGAATGTTTTCAGGCGTCATCAGTTTTATAAAAAAATGTATTAAAATTATAAACAGGCAAGTTAAAGTAATGTATTGGCACAGGCTATATTTAATCAAAGAAAACAAAACACCATCGCAAAGACACGTGAACTATGAAATAATTATGCATGAGCTTCCAGGCTTGTGGAGCTAACCTGATTTCTTTGAAGTTGTTAATACTTTAATGCTATTAAGATTGCTTAGAAAGAAAATAATAATAAACTGTTGAACATAGCACTTCTGAAAGAATATTGCATTCCCTAAATTTCAGATAAGACGAATGAAAGCAAATATTCCTATGTACCTTGATTTTGCCAATGCAAAGAATTTCACTGTTGAGTGTCCATGTCTTACACAGAATGAAAATATCTGTACGACATACCTAAATGAAACGCCTCTAAAATATCTCCATGTAGGCAGCCCTTGACCTTTGTTCCAAGTGACAGCTGAATACTGAAGGAATGCTGGTAAATCCTGTAGCCAAAGTGGAGATTTTAACTGTTATGTTAAAATCCTGGGTTATGTCATTATCAGCTCACATATTGATTTTTTTTTTCAGCTTGCCTACCATTTCAGATAAATTCCATAAGGCATACATATAATCTTTTGTCAAGGAATAGCTTTATCCTTTTTGCCCTTATAAAACTGCAGATTTAGGCAAATTCAACTGGAATTGCACATGGCTCTAAAAGTAATTCCAGATGGAAAATCCTCCAGGCTATACAGATGATTACTTTATGAAAGAATTGTCTTTTAAAGATATGCCATGCCTTTTATGTTGGAACTCATCCAGCTCACACCCAAGTGAAAATGTCTGTGATGTCAAAAAACTTGCATTTTTCTATATCTTGAACAAAGCAGGACATTCTCTAATAGTATTAAATATTTTTAAATAAAATTCACTTAAGGATTATCTGTTGAATAGAAGAGCAAGTAAGCAATGAACTTTGAACATTTCACTTTCTTTGTTGCTTACTATTATACAATGATTGAAAATCTAGCAAAACAATCTAGCCAACATTAAGAGCTGGTCTCCATCTCATACCTAAGGCTATTTTTCCCTGCAACGCTAAAATAGAAAATGCAGGTTAAAGACTTAGATGGATGGACTATCAAACAAGATCTGAAAGAAGCAGAAGGGAAGATGGGGCCTGTGTGTCATTTACAAAGCAGAGCTTTACTTGATTTTTTCTAAATTGATTTTTTTGCCCAGTTTTAATTTGAAGTGTACAAAGGTACACCTGAGGCTTAATAAAAGCTTTCAGGTTGCAGTGTACAAAGTCTCTACACTGATTTTAGAGAAACGCACTGTATAGAATTTGATTTCAGATTTTAATAGTGTGGAAATATATTGCATATTTCACTTAAATCACATGACTATGAAATGAATTTATCATTTATCAAACTTAGCAGATTTTTTTTCCAATCAGAGTACTTTTTAAATTGACAGGGATTTGCTTTTTCTTATGTCTTAACTAGATGTAAATTTAAGGCAAATTGTATACGCTGAAAGTGCTCTGGAGAAAGAAAATCTGAACAGATGGTCTTATTTTATGATTTGCCATCAGTAATACACCGCTCCAAGCCCAAGTAATGAATGACACATATACAACTTGTAACAGTCTTCTTAATTTTAGGTGTCTACATACACATACTGATAATTACATTTTCAGTCACTGATGGAATAGTATATGTTTAAAGAAAGTTTTACATACTGTTGTTCATAAACCACTACTGTTATTCTTTTTTCTTAACCCAAGTGCGTTCTCAATTTTTGCTTAAAGACTAGTGTATGCCATATGGAAAGAAGAATTCCACAGATGGATAATTTGTTTAGAGCGGTATACCTTTCACACATTAATGCTAGTGTCAAAAATAGCAGAAATAGTAGAAAAAATATAAATGTATAATTTTTTGTGTTTTAACATAAATACCAGCCAAGAAAGCTGGTCATTGTGTTTAATTCAGAATCAGGTTGACATTAGAAAAACATTATATGCATAATCAAATGTAGGGTGGTATGGTGCTGCAGTGGTTATTAATGCCATTTAACAATTACTGAGTTATTAAGAATAAAAATACATAATACAATTTTATACTGTACACAAAAACACTAACTTACTTAAGCTGTCTAGAATAAGTTTTAGCCAGTCCCAGCAATTATCTGATTTTTTTTTTTTTTTATACTGTATTGTTCAACCAAATCATTTAGTGCCTCCTTTATAGTGTCTGTACCGGCTGAGAGGTGATAAACCTTTTCATACTTGAGGACCAGTGAATGAAATTGTTGTCTCCTTTTCTATGTAACTACTGCTAATAGACTCCATCTTCTCCTTAAATGTCATTTTACTACTGAAATATTGGGTGTTTTCAGATCAACTTTTGTGTTTTCTGCAAAATCTATTTCTAAGTGTTTATTAATTTTCCTAATATACTTTTCAACTGTTGTTCTTATGTGCACTGGAGTTATTTATTTTGTACAATTAATACATCTCTTTTCTTTTGTTCTCTATTCTTTATTATTCCAATACTTAGTTCTCTTAAATTTCCTAATACCTGTACATTTCTAAATGACCTTGTCCTTTACTATACATAATATACCTTACTTTTAAACATTTCCCTCTTCTCCTCAACCATTTCCATATTTCCAACATTGTGAAATTTGTGCAAATCCCAATAGTTCAATTACATACACACTTCAAATTCTTTTCAAATTATTACAGAATATTACCTTTAGACTGTCTTCTAAGGCTGTGAGTAGACTTGACTGACTTGAAAAACTGAAATTAGGTTTTCCTTCTTCAGAACAGGTTACTTGATCATAATCCTTTGGCCCATTAAATTGAGACAGTTCCACTGAATGTTGTCGACACATTACATCTGGATAGAGCTACCAACATATCATCCGTAGATGAATTCATGTTTTTGAGCCTTTTCGTGATCCATAATTTAATTTAATATAAAGTTTATTCCTCCCCCCAGGTGGAAATGAAGAGTCGCATAGTGTGGGGGAGGAACTATCTCCTCAGTCTGTCAGTGGAGCAGGACAGTGACAGTAGTCTGTCGCTGAAGCTTGTTCCTCTGTCTGGAGATGATACTGTTCAGTGGATGCAGTGGATTCTCCATTATTGACAGGAGCCTGCTCAGTGCCTGTCGCTTTGTCACGGATGTCAAACTGTCCAGCTCCATGCCTACAATAAAGCCTGCCTTCCTCACCAGTTTGTCCAGGCGTAAGGCATTCCTCTTCTTTATGCTGCCTCCCCAGCACACAATCACATAGAAGAGGGCGCTCACCACAACCGTCTGATAGAACATCTGCAGCATTAAATTGCAGATGTTGAAGGATGCCAGCCTTCTAAGGAAGTATAGTCAGCTCTGTCCTTTCTTACACAGAGCATCAGTATTGGCAGCCCAGTCCAATTTATCATCCAGCTGCACTCCCAGGTATTTATAGGTCTGCACCCTCTGCACACAGTCACCTCTGATAATCGCGTGGTCCATGAGGGGCCTGGGCCTCCTAAAATCCATCACCAGCTCTTTGGTTTTGTTGGTGTTCAGGTTTGTGTCGCACCATTTAACAAAGTCCTTGATTAGTTTCCTATACTCCTCCTCCTGCCCACTCCTGATGCAGCCCACGATAGCAGTGTCGTCGGCAAACTTTTGTACGTGGCAGGGCTCCACGTGGAAGTCCGATGTATATAGGCTGAACAGGACCGGAGAAAGTACAGTCCCCTGCGGCACTCCTGTGTTGCTGACCACAATGTCAGACCTGCAGTTCCCGAGACGCACATACTGAGGTCTGTCTTTAAGATAGTCCACAATCCATGCTACCAGTTATGAATCTACTCCCATCTCTGTCAGCTTGTCCCTAAGGAGCAGAGGTTGGATGGTGTTGAAGGCACTAGAGAAGTCCAGAAACATAGTTCTTACAGCACCACTGCCTTTGTCCAAGTAGGAGAGGGATCGGTGTAGCATATAGATGATGGCATCCTCCAGTCCCACCTTCTCCTGGTATGCAAACTGCAGAGGGCCGAGGGCGTAGCAGACCTGTGGCTTCAGGTGGTGAAGCAGCAGCCACTCCATGGTCTTCATCACATGTGATGTCAAAGCGATAGGCCGGAAGTCATTCAGCTCACTAGAACGTGATACCTTTGGGACTGGGGTGATGCAAGATGTTTTCCAAAGCCTCAGGACTCTCCCATGTTCCAGGCTCAGGTTGAAGATGCGCTGTAGAGGACTCCCCAGTTCCAACGCACAGGTCTTCAGCAGTTGTGGCGATACTCCATCTGGACGCGCTGCTTTGCTGGCACAAAGTCTCTTCAGCTCTGTGCTTACCTGGGCTGCTGTAATTGTGCGTTGGGGGAAACTCTCTCCTATGCTGGTATCAGCAGAAGGATGGGTGGAGGATGCAGTACTCTGAGGTGAGAGTGGGTTAGGGTGGTCAAACCTGTTGAAGAAGTTGTTCATCTGGTTTGCTCTCTCAACGTCTCTCTCGATGGTGGCACCCTGCTCCGAGCTGCAGCCAGTGATGATCTTCATCCCATCCCACATTTCCTTCATGCTGTTATTCTGCAACTTCTGCTCCAGCTTTCTTCTGTACTGCTCCTTCGCCGCCCTGAGCTGGACTAAGAGTTCCTGCTGCATGCGCTTGAGCTCATGCTGATCACAGTCTTTAAAAGCCTTTTTCTTCTGGTTCAAAAGGCTCTTGATGTCACTTGTAATCCATAGCTTGTTGTTAGCATAGCAGCGTACTGTTCTTACTGGAACTACAATGTCCATACAGAAGTTTTGGTTGGCTTGGTTTTTCAAAAACTTGCTTTGGTTTTGCCATATGGTAATGCAAAAAATATAAAATCTGGTTAGCCACTTTTGTTCGTTTGTTTTTGTGAGAGTAGTAACCAGACAATTTTATTTTAATGTTCAACTTGGAACAACAGGCCGTACAGAAATTAGAAAACAGGGGCCTGGTAAGAAATGATGGAGGCAGGGAAACCATATAGCCTAAAAACCACAGGAAAGAATACCATCTGCAATCTGACTTGGCACTGATTTTATTTCTATTATGGGCAGCTTTCCCATAGCACTCAAGTTCTACCATGTCCATCAGTGGTCAAATGTGTCATTGGCACATAAGGGAGATAACACACTGGGCAACACTGAACTACCTTGGCTATGCTGCACCTACCTTCATATCCAGGTTTACCATCCACTGGAGATCCAATATATAGTGTGCCAAAGACATTGAACAACCAACATTCAGTACACTTTCTTACTATAAATAAGCTGAAAACAAAAGTTATAACTGCTTAACAACCTGTTTTAATCAAACAGAGCACAGATAAGAGAGTTTTGCCTAAGCATTGTGTGACATCATAGAAGTGTATATATGCATAATAATACACACCTGCTGCGGTAAGTCAAGATGTGTTAAAAGAATAATTTGGAAAATCATTTAAATGTCAATGAAAATGCAGAGCATGATTTAGGTTCAAATATATAAGAAGGTGTGTTTCACAGCGGGCCTGGCCATGTGCTTAGGCTTATGATGTCATAGTGTTCTTTTATCTGATAAAAGGTGGCTGTTCAGATTTTGTTTGGAAACCCAAGCTCCATCATTTTTAGGACTAATTACCTTCTTTTCAGCCAAACTGTTGCCTTTGTGTTAAACATGAATGGTTTGTAAACTTTTATTAGTACACTATTGTGTTATACAAATGTTAGTTTGACCTCATAGGGGCAGCTGAGCAAAGTTTGCACTTGCAGATTTTACATAGGCCTTTAGTGCTGACTTTTGGTCTTTTTCCTGTGGTTGTGGTTATGAACGTCTAGGATCAACACTTCCACTGCACATTTCAGGTATATAGGCAAATATTTACAGTGTCATAAAAACTTGGAATATTACTAAAATATTGTTAAATTAACTACTTCTGGAAATAGGATTCTCAAATCAGAACCTGCTTTTGAATTAAACAACAGCCTTCCTCATCATTCACTGGTTGGTATTCCTGCCCAGTAATAGCTGATTCATTGGCTTCATGTGCTATCAACATACATTTATAGACTGAGAAAGGTATGCAGTTAGAGATTAAACATTAAAGAAAAGCAAGTAAAAAACATTATCAGGTGGAAAGTATGCCTCATATTTTTGCATTCCAGCAGTGCTTCTACAAAGTGAAGGTCAATTCAGTGTTGCAGTTTCTCAAAAATATGGAATTGTGGCTTAAAAGACAAAAGAAGCAGGGAAGAGGTGGGTCTTTAATTCAATCAATTCAGTTTAAAAATAGTTGTTCAGCTCTTTCACATTACTAATTAACGGATTGCATATTCGAGTATTATTTCATCAGAGGTGTGACACAGGTGTCTTAATGAAGAAAGTAATTGAACTTGAACTATTTAAGCCATCTTATGAGTCTCTAATATCCACATTGTAGAAGAGATTAAGAACAATGTAAACCATTTCTTTCATTATGGCTTGGTATTTTGTTCTAAATGTCCTTAATCTTATTAGTCAGTGTTTAAAAGAAAGTGCTTTATTCAAATGAGCTGTAATAGTGATTTTAGTCAAATACTGGGTTCAATTTAAATATAAAACTACCCTAATCCTCTAAAGTACTAGAATACATAATATATAAATGGTTGTATATATCATGTAGCACTAATTTGCCTAATATTGTATAGTTATTTAAAATAACATTTTTAGACTCACTTAGTCTAGGCTGGCAGTAGCACTGGGCACAAGTTTGGAGCAAGCCTTGAACAGGGTGCCATTCCATCACTTAAGCACCATATACTGTATTACATGTAAGTTGACTACAAAGAAAAAAAGGGATAGATTACAGGATATTTCCTCATGGAAGATTTGCTGTTACAGGATGCTGCATATTTTCAATTAGGATTCTTAAGAATGTCAAATGTCTTCTGTTATTTTCTGCTTCTCCATGGCACATATCGAGCTGTATCATTCTACATGACATGCTTTTGTTTGGTAATATACATTTTCATTCCAAATTGAATTGAGAAGTGATTACAAATTTCATCCATCCATCCATTATCCAACCCGCTATATCCTAACAACAGGGTCACGGGGGTCTGCTGGAGCCAATCCCAGCCAACACAGGGCGCAAGGCAGGAAACAAACCCCAGACAGGGTACCAGCCCACCGCAGGGCGCGCACACACACCCACACACCAAGCAGACACTGGGAACAATTTAGAATCGCCAATGCACCTAACCTGCATGTCTTAGGACTGTGGAGGAAACCGGAGCACCCGGAGGAAACCCATGCAGACACGGGGAGAACATGCAAACTCCACGCAGGGAGGACCCGGGAAGCGAATCTAGATCTCCTAACTGTGAGGCAGCAGCGCTACCCACTGCGCCACCGTGCCACCCTTACAAATTTCAGATAAATTAATTTCATTATAACAACATATTGATATCTTGTGTGAGCATGTGTGTGAATACAATACAATACAATACAATACAGTTTATTTTTGTATAGCCCAAAATCACACAGGAAGTGCCACAATGGGCTTTAACAGGCCCTGCCTCTTGACAGCCCCCCAGCCTTGACTCTCTAAGAAGACAAGGAAAAACTCCCAAAAAAAACCTTGTAGGGAAAAATGGAAGAAACCTCGGGAAAGGCAGTTCAAAGAGAGACCCCTTTCCAGGTAGGTTGGGCGTGCAGTGGGTGTCAAAAGAAGGGGTTCAATACAATACAATACACAGAACAGAACAAATCCTTAATACAGCATAATAATAAAAATTTTAGAAGTACAGAGCAGAATTTAACAGTAGATGATATCACATAATAAGATTTTGATATTTTTAGAGTGCTGGAGACCTCATCCGTCAAGCTGCCTCCCTATTTGGCCATTCCACGGCTGAAACGTTGCTCGGCCAGCCAATCCGATGAAAGGGCCCCTCTTTCCCATGATTCCTGTGATCCTCCACCAGGGATGACTTTACCATAGGCAGGCAAACAACTTGGCAGGTGGGCCGTGGCACCAATTGCCACATTTGAGTACCGAGAACAGAAACAGAATAGGTGAGGGTTAGTATTCAATTATACTTATCATGTTACTTATGTTTTAGTGCTAATGACTAACAACAGAGATGCAGTATGTACAGTTAATCAGCAGCTCTAGTCAGGATATGCTAAACTGAAGTAGTAAGTCTTCAGCCGGGATTTAAAGGCTGGGACCGAAGGGGCATCTCTTATAGAAGCAGGAAGACCATTCCACAGTTTAGGGGCCCTGTAACTAAAAGCTCGACCTCCCACTGTTATTTTATTAATCCTTGGAATCATAAGCAGACCGGCATCTTGAGATCTTAATGTGCGCTCAGGTTTGTAAGTCATGATAAGTTCAGACAAGTAAGCCGGACCTTGGCCATTTAATGCTTTATATGTTAAAAGGAGGATTTTGAAATCTGCCCTAAACTTAACCGGGAGCCAGTGTAAGGATTTAAGAACTGGAGTTATGTGTTCATATTTTCTTGTTCTTGTAATAATTCTTGCAGCCGCATTTTGGAGTAACTGGAGGCTGTATAAAGAACAGTTTGAACAGCCAGTGAACACCGCATTGCAGTAGTCAATCCTACTAGAGATAAATGCATGAATTAATTTCTCAGAATCCTGTTTATTTAGAAAGCGCCTTAATTTCCTAACATTTTTAAGATGGAAGAAACATGTTTTGGACAACTTTGTAATATGTGCTTTAAATGACATGCTAGAATCAAAGATAACTCCTAGATTGCGGGCTGATTCAGTAAAATTAATTGGGATTCCAACTGAGTTAAATGAATGAATGACTTGACACCCTGTTCAAGGCTGGTTCCTGCCTTCCATGCAATGCAAAGTTGCAGATCCCCTTAACCCTAACTTGGATTAAGCAGTTTTGAAAATATTATGTTTATGTTGTATCTGTTGTTCCGTGTGTTTTTGACTACAGGTTTTTGGTCTTATATGAATCATATTTCATGTGTTATTTCAAATTTACCTACCTCACAGAATTTGGCTTAGGAGGCTTGAAGCAGATGTATATAAGTGTGAATACTGTCACAGTTCTCTTCTTCTCCTAGTAATGAACAAACTTTGGACACAGGGAAACACCTGGAGAAATGGTCAAGGGGCTCCAGATATTTCATGTGTTCTGTTCTCCTTTCAGGGACTAGAAAGCCGTTTAATAGATAAGGATCCAGAAGGAACTGGGATCAAGACCACTTAGGGTGGTTAAAACTGACCAGTGGAACCTTGCCCCTTCCAGTCATAATGAGACTTCAGCTCACTTCTGAACTCTGCCATAATCGAGGAAACGTAGTACTAGGGTGTACCATGTTAGCCATTATGGATGTAGTGAGAAGTCAAGAAAAAATGACACCTTTTATTGGCTAACTAAAAAGATTACAATATGCAAGTTTTCGAGGCAACTCAGGCCCCTTCTTCAGGCAAAGAGTCATTTTACTTGATTTCTCAGGACAAGATTACAAAATTGCTCATCTCAAGTGAAGAGCATTAAATAAAACAGAACACAAATCCAGTTCATTTTCCCTTGGTCACAAGAACCTATGAAAGACAATATTAGGCAGATATTCATAGAACAAGAAAGGAGTTGAATGACTCAGCAGTTCAGACGTTGGAGGGCAGTTCGTTCCACCACCCAGGAGCGACTTATGAAAAAATTCTGGATTGAGATTTGGCATTACCAGACATTATTAATTAGCAGACCTAACAGGGCAAAAAGGAGTGTAGGACTTCACAACTGTCTCGATATGCATAGGCACTGACTCATTGCCTATTCTGTAGGTAAGCATCAAGGACTTAAACTTCACATATGCTGCTATAGTATAGTGACCTGAAAAGAGGAGTGACATGTGCCCATTTCAGCTGGTTGAACACAAGATGGGCTGCTGCATTTTGAATCATCTGCAGCATCTTGGTAGCTCATACAAGTATTGCTGCCAGTTGAGAGTTCAAGTAGCTAAGAAGTAACAAGACTAAAACCTGGACAAGGTGTTGTGCTGCATACTCTCGGATATAGTCTGATCTTGTGAATATTATACAGAATGAATCTGCAAGAACAAGAGACAATTGCATTGTAGTCAGTGAAGGATAGCTGTTCATCGTTTATTACCCCAAGGTTCTATATTCACACTTGGCAGGTGTTAGCAATCATAAGTTGAAGTGAACAGAAATGGGGCGTTGAATAGATGGTATGCCACTGACAACAGAAAGGTCCATCATTGCCAGGCTGAGCAAGAAAATGTGCTCTAGGTTATCAGATACCAGTGAGTATGCCAAGATTCTAGTTGACAGCAAGTGGTCCTCTGTATATCCTCAGTATAGCACTGATATGGCAAACCACAGGACTGGATGGCAATGCCTAGTGAGATGGTGCATGGAAAGGACAGGAGAGGACCCAGTAGTGATCCATGGGGCACCTCTGTGCTTGCCTGATGCACCCTTGACATTACTCTTTACCAGAATATATGGTAGGATCTGCTCGAGTGGTAAGATTCAGATCATCTGAGAGCAGTCCCAGTGATGCTGTGATCAGAGAGGGCAGCAAAGAGGAACTGATGGTTGACTGTGTCAAAGGCAGAGGAGATGCCTAGAAGAATGACAACAGAAGACATAGTAGTAGTTCAGGCCAGCTATAATATATCAACAACAGTCAGTAGCACTGTCTTCATGGAATGGTCCATTTGAAGCCTAAGTGATTAGAATCAAACAATCTATTCAGTAAAAGGAAGAGACGTGGTTAGAGAAAGCATGTTCAAGTGTTTTGGATAGAAAGGAGAGGATAGTGACTGGTCTTTAATTACCTTCTTGAGAAGGGCAGAGTGTGAGCTTTAAAGAAGTCGAGTTATTAGGGTCTGTTTGACCATAGTAGGGAAAGTGCCTGTGTTGAATGAGGAAAGGTTTAACCTCAGGAAATAGTCATTTGCATTTATAATTTATTTTGATTCCAATGGGCATTTGTTTTCCATTTAATATTATGTGTGTCATGTCGCCATTTTGTAGTTTTGGCATTCTGTAACTGTGTTGCTACAATGTACTACGCTGCTACTAGGGGGCGTCTCACAGAGGGCACAATGTGCCATGTAACAGATGCTTCACCATATAACCCAGTGCAGTTATAGATTTATCCAATCCACTACAGTCTTTGTCCTCACATTATTTAACATCTTGAGGTTCCACAACTATGTTTATGTTTCTAGTGCCTCTGCTTTGGTGACAACACGTCCTCCAGATAATTACTCCTAGCAATACTTTTTTCAACTTTGCTTAAGGTTTAGTTAATCGTTTTTTGTCTGCAGCTTCTTTGAGTTTTAGTCATTGAATATCATTACAGTTAATCAAACCAACATGCACCTCTTAGTCTGGTGAACAATGTGACGCAGTTGCTCATGGTCCCTTTTGCCAGCAGGCTATTCAAGGAGGTTGGATGGAAATGAAAAAGCAGACTGTCTATACTGCTATTTAGCAGATCCTCTTTAGTAACTTGTGTCTGGTACTACAATATTCTAATATTAATTATAAGGATAGTAGACAAATGATCAGGGAAAACATACAATAATTGACAATTTTCAGTATTAAGGATAAACTCAAAATTATATACAGTAACAGAAAAAAAAATCAGAAAACATACATTAGAAACACAAAGATGTCAGCTTTACACATCTTACATTACAATTTACAAACTTATCCTTTTTTATGCACCATAATCAAACCTTACGCCATGAGAACATTTTTCAGCAATCTCTACCTCGGGGGGTACCCCAAAACAAAGCCTTATTATTCAAAAAATAAAGGCAGGACAGGCCATTTTTGACTAAAACCTGACAGATAAATTCTCAAATGTTAAAGAATCTATGTTTTTCCTTTACTTAGGGGAATAGGCATACACAGAAATTTTTTCAAATATTTGTTTTCTGATAAAGTATATCTCACGAACAAGTAATGCCATGTAATTTTTTCACCTCAGAGGTGTTCCTAGACATATCAACCGTACCTGTCTAAAATTTCATGTTGATAACACAAAGAAATACATAGTTATAGCATTTGCACCATGGGTTTACCTCCCCTATCCAAAACCTCTCCAAATGGGTATCCTGAGAGCATCTTTCACTTAAGTAAGGAATGAAAAAAGTAAAGCTTTATTATTCCAAAAATAAAGGACATTCAATTTTTCACTAGAACCAGATGCAATTTTCCAAATGTGATTAAATTTGATACAGAACAAAAATTCTAAAATTCCTTTACTTAGAAACTTCTGCTAAACTAGGAAAAAAATAGGCATTCAGTTGTTTTTTTAATTTTGTTTTGTGATACAGTATATTTCCAGATACCAGTAATGACACTAAGACTGCACATTAACAACAACTACACACACATATATTACTGTATATATGTGCACACATACATATAAATAAAAACAGACTTGCTTATACACATAGACATAAAATACGCACACATACGCACACACACATGTGCATAAAAACACAAAACAGTTTTATGTATAAAATATAAATGCCTCAATGTAGACATTTTCATGCAACACTAATAAATGGCGATAAAGAGATATTTATTGTAATATACATGTGCATAATATATAATATATGCATATTATGCTTTATTAAATCTACATTATGGCTGCTTGATGGTGCCATTGTGAGTATAACATTACATATAATAATTTCGGGGAAAAATGATCTACACCTATCAAAACAAAACTAAATATGAATTACACAGAGTAATAGTTTAGCAAGTTTATTTGCCCAGGAAACTCTTCTGAACTGCTGTCTGTGTTGAACTCTGAATCAGCCAGGTCATTATCGCTGTATTCAGAGGTAGCCTTCAAAACTTCGCTCAAAGTGCGTTTTGGCCAACTTGAAGACATTTTTTCCACAGACTACACCAGAACGATGCTCAGTTCTACTCTTCGATGCTGTACTTCTGTGTGTTGAGGCTTCATGCATCTTTGAGAGACCCATATAGTTTATTATGCATGCCCCCAGGTATATATTATGTTCATATATTGACATCTAAGTATTGTTGGAGATGTCACACTCACTGTTATCCAATGGCATAAGGCTTGCAAGTGTGTGACCTATTGAGTCCGAGCTAATGAACCAGAAATGGGAAATGAGATGTGCCAAAAGTGACATTGTGCCTCCTCTTATTTGGAGGATATCTCATGATTGATGCATGTAATGTACTTAAACTTTTTTGATCAGCAGAATCTGCTATAAGTACAGATGTGTCAATTGTAGATGTTTGCTGTTGTTTTGCGAAGTAATATGCAAGAACACCAGAGAAATCAAAAGGAATGCTGTTTCCTGTTTTCAGCCTGGAGCTCGCGCTTACTTGGTTGGTAGGAGGGTTTATCACATTCGTTGGAATCTATTGTTGGGGACCTTTTAGTTGAGGCGTAACTGTTGGGAATTCCTTATACAAAATAATTACTACAATTTTTTCAAATATTTTTTGTGATAATATATGAAACAACTCACGTATGATTTCATACCATATTAAAAGTCAACTGTAAATAATGTAACAATTTGATTACTAGGAGTATGAAGTTGACACCCATCACTTGCAAACGAGGTATTGATTGTGTTGGTGTGTGGCATAGTTCACATGTATGATATAAAGATTTTTAAACGATCGCTCAGCCCGGTACTGAGCCACTCAGGGTGTAAGAGCTCAAAGCTTATCCTATGAAGCAAAATGTGACTTTCAGAAACATGAAAAGTGTTGACCCCAGATTGATTTGGTGTCAAGAAATATCAAGGGAAACGAAATAAACCCGCTGAATTAATTTCATAAACTCCAGCCTTACCCCTGAAAAAACACACCTGGGACCTCATGTATTAATTGTGCGTACGCACAAAAATGTTGCATAAGCCTGTTTCCACGTTCAAATCGCGATGTATAAAACCTAAACTTTTCCACATTTCCACGGTAGCTCATAACCTGGCGTACGCAAGTTCTGAGCTCGCTTTTACAATCTGGCGGCACCGAGCGTCAAAGCAGTGCTACTGTTCCAGTGTGGTTTCCCTTTCTTTTTTAGATCCACATCCCTGATGCGGCTTTATAAATACACTGAAATTAACCGTATATTGTTTATTAGTTTAACGCATCTGATTGTAATTAACCTGTAAAAATATAATGGTCCACAGAATGGTCAAACTATTCCAAATACCATAACTGCTTTAGCGTTGTTACTCTCACTACACCTTCTTTTTCTTCTTTCAGCTGCTCCCGTTAGGGGTTGCCACAGCGGATCATCTTTTTCCTAATTACTCTCACTACACCACTCAGAGCAGCTGATCGGAAAGAGAATTATCGGTATACAGCATCAAGCACATGCTGCCTCAGCCATGCTGCCTATTTGAACTGCTCTCACACGGCAAACACTTCAAAACCTTTCCTGTATGGACCTCATGGTTCAGAAACAGTTTCATCCCAAGAACTGTAAACGCACTCAATCAGTCCATCAAGTGCTCCTTGTAGCACTGTTTGTACTTATTAGTACAATCACCTCACTGTAAACTTGCACTACAGTTACAATATTGCACAACCCGAGCCACTTTATAAAGTGCGTATTCACATATAATGACAATATCATTTTTAAGATGAAATGCAGCAAAATATGTTTATTATATTATACAGATAAAACTTTAACTTTATTTAAATAATCTATATTACTAATCATTAAACATGTGTGGACACAGTGTCGTTGCGCTAGGAAGGATCTGACGCTCTGTTCATGGATTGTTCCTGCCTCGCGCTGTATGCTTGCTGGGACTGGCGTGACACTAGAAGGATAGAATAATTAGACAATGTACTATGAAGATATTTCAATGTTCCTTAAAAGTTTTGAAGAATCGGCGTTCTAAGCTTACAGATGGCTTAACATCTATTACAGAGCTGATTGTGTGGCGATTGGGTATTTGGAGAAAGAACAGTAAGGAATTGGGGGTTAGTACGTTTGAAAGAGACAGTACTGCTACGCACAATCACGGCGCCACCATGTTCCCATGTTTAATAACATGCTTTAACTCCTATCATCCTACCAAAATTATATCAAGTATACATCTCAGTATTTTCATTATTCAGAGAGCTGTAATATTGTAATAATGTGATGGATTCTGTGTCCTGTCGGAGGAAAAGATATACACATAGAGCACATAGAAGATCAAATACAAAACAAAGCATTTAACATGCTACTTTAGTTACGATGGGATTTGAGAAACAAGTAAATTAAATGATTTTAAGGTGAAGTTTATGATGTTCTACTTTAACGACAAAATAAACTATGTGATTAAAGTGGAAATTTTGAGATTAAAGTTGACATTTCATGCTTTTTTCCCCACTGTGTGCCTATCGCCCTAATAAGCTTTCATATGAAACTCAGACAGTGGGCTACAACTCGCCTTTTCACAGCGACTTTGATATCTGACAACTTCTTTTTTATTTTGGGCACTGTGCGACTTTTTGAACTTGAGCTTTCGAGTTTCTCCGACACTCTATGTCACTCAATCAACTTCCTTTTGTTGTTTAAACCACTGTTTAAACCAAAAAAATAGTACGTTTTTCCTTGCCTCCACTTGGTATTCGCTGAACTTCTTCTATTTCCCCCCCGTGCTTTTGCCATTGCCTTTTCACAGAATGCTGAGCTTAAGGGCTGTTTACATTGATTTGCATATTCAAAGAGGCGGAATTCTGGGAGGAGTTGGGGCAGGACAGCAGGCGCATGCACATGCGTTACTTTTTACGCTGACTTGGATTTATGTAGCGGAAAAACATGGAAGTTGACGTTCGCACAGATTTATGCATGTGGATTTTTTTATGCATAAGCACATTTCCGCTTTTGTGCTTACATCATGTTATAGTGTGAATTCTACACACAGCATTATGCATGAGTCCCCTGGGGTCTATTTTATTATTATGCACATATTTAGACAAACTTTTGGAACGCATTATAACAATAGTGTATCTTTCTGAAAATAACCACAAATGATCCATCATAACATTAGCGTTGATTTAAGAAAAAGTATGCCTATGAAAATACAATTGCATGACTGTATTTAAGTAGGAACAGAAATTTGGCGGCTCAAAAGATGAAAGCAACACTTCCTTTTAATGAGTAAGCAGCAGAAGCCTGAGTTTATCCCACTAATACTGGTCATAAGGCAATAATTAACCCTGAATGGGAAGATAAACTATCAAAATATATTATTAGGCATACACTACCACTCACTTGAGCTAGGTTGAGTTAGGGCTACCATGTAATATGGTGTAATTTATTTATGGAATGTGGGAGAAACCTGGAATGCCCATAGAAAACCTAAGGAGATGCAAACACTTTGGATGCTAGTAATACTTTTCATAAAACTCTACTTCTTTTGAAATAAGGCAGATATTTGAATGTTTTTTGACAGTAAAATTACTAATGCGGGTAACCATGGACTACTAGTTTAGAGGCTGGATTTATTAAATGCAGTAGATTGTTATCCTACAGAGTGTGAAATTGTCTGCTATAGAATTAGACTTTATTTATAGTATAACGTTTTTACCCAAAAAAGCACTTTTAAACCAAAACATTCTCCATCCATTCTAGCATTTTTACATTGTTGATGAAAGTATTGATGTCCACACTAAAATGATGATGTAGAAATTTGCCTACACTAGGAATGTGCACATTGGCAAAAAATCTTTCAAGGGGTGGTATTACTGTTGGCCATGGGATTTATTGCGAAACTGTAGCGACCGGTGAATTATTTGCCCTTTGTGCTTTTATACATCATTCCAACTGTACAAAACACAATTTAGATGCATCCAGGTAAGCTGCTCAACAGGCACCATGGAAAGTATTGTTGGAATATAATTTTTGTCCTTTAAGGGTGATCAGGTAATGAGATGTTGCAATATGCAAGAACCAATCAAATCATAAATACAGTCTGTACTTATGAAAAACAGCATTTTTACTCATCCACACTGAAATGGAGAGCTGGCATTTTCAGAAGTATAGGCTCTGGTGAACGTTTTCAAAAGTATGAGTTTTTGTGAGTTGAAAATGCCGGGGTAGTTTTGGACAAAAGGTAAAAAACGGAGACTAATGTCTGAATTTTTTAAATATAAATTATATTTATATAAATATATATAAGTATATAAATTGATGCCACGCATGCATGAAAGTCATTCATTTACTCATTACCTTCTACCCCCACTTTCTTCAGTCTTATCGCAGGGCATATTCAAACACGCTAACATCCACAGTTAATCATAAACACCAAACTTAGAGCTGCTTGTTAATCTAATTTGCACATCCTGAACATTTGTGAAAGCAATCTACATTAAAACTTTCAGCTTGTAATGATTCTTACTTAACTGTCAAGCTACCCTACTGATTTACTTTACACATTGTGTCACATTACCCGCTTAAGGTACCCTGATTTTAAGGAATACATTAAAAACCTAACTTAGATTTCTGAAATTATTCAAAAATGTATTTGGAAAACAAACATTATCCTTTCCTTTTTAAAGGTTTTCTTTAATAAATATTTATAAAGAATACTTATAGCATATAATCCTTCAGACTTGACATTGCAAAACAACACTTATTTCTAAAACAGTGACTTATAACCATTAGCTGCTAAGATTAATTTACAGTCAACAAAACCAGACATGCTGTCAGATTTAAGGCTTTAAGCTTATGAGAGAGGTCATGGACAGGTCAAAAAATCTTTGTCATTCTTTCAGTCTGCCACAATGCAAGAGATACAGAATAATTCTCGTAAATTTTAAGGAAATTATCCGTTCATCCCTGCATTTTCTGTCACTAGCACTTAAAAAATTGCTTCATTAATTAAGATGTCTCATATTAAATATATAATTTCAAAGTGGAAGTGAAGGAGACTTCCAACCTCTTATTTATGTATTAATAAATTACTATATATACATTATATTTTAGTATAATGATCATTTCAGCCTAATGAATGTAAAATAATACCCCAAAACCTTAGAATAAAATGACTACATAAAGTGAAAAATCATACATTTGTTGCATATATATATTGTTGGTTATATCTATTAATTAATTCTTAAATCAGAGTCAACTTTTTATTTTGAAAATTGGCATGCAGCCAGTAAGAGCACATATACCTGTGTCTTTAAAATGTACAAGTATTTGGTAAAGAGTTTGATTACTTACTCTCTGAGTTTTGAAGACAGAGGTGGCATTATGTGACCCAAAGATTAAACTATATAATCAAAACTCTGCAGACCACTGAATTTTACACTTAAAGAGACAGATGCTTTAAGTGCTAAGAAGATAATATGATGTTTTATGAACCACTAAAACACTAGAAAGAAAATGATGTAAGGTCATTGGGAAGTTTCCCACAGGAGAATTAGAATATTTTAGTTCTGTGTTGGATTCCCCTGTTTACTCTCCCCTTTTATGATTAAATTCTAATTTCTTAAGTGTGGCAGACGGCCAGGGCCCATGCCTGGCCAGGATACCCCTGCAGCATATGTTCCAGGGGAGCAAGCATGGGAGACCCAATACCTCCTCCTGGACGCTGGTTTGCAGCAGTGCCTCGGAATCCCGCAGAGTTTCTTGTGAGTTGGTGTTGGGTTCTGCAGGCGCCGCCACACCCAGAAGTGCAGCCAGGTGTTGGCAATCAAGCGCATAGAGCACTTCCGGGTGACTAATAAAAGGAGCCAGCAACCACCACTCAGGAGCCGGAGTCGGGAGGGAGAAGACGAAGCTGCCTAGAAGAAGTGGAGGACAACACTGTAGTTTATTGGTGTTTTGGTGTGTGCTGTGCTTGGGACTGTGTACTGCTTGTGGGACACGGGGAAGACGTGCGCCCACAGGAGAAGAAAAAAATAAATAGTAGATTTATTTTATGTGTGCCTTATATAGAACCTCTCACATAAGATAAGGCAAATATTAGTGTCTCATAAATAAAAGTATAACAAAAAACTTGTATTTCTTGATGTTAGTTATATGCAACACAAAAATGATTGTGGATGTTTGGAACAAGGCAATCAAATTAGATTAAGAAAATACCTTGTTTTTTTACTCAATTTAATTTACAGGTTATGAAACCAGGGCGACTCTTTTGTGTAGTTTATTTTTTTGTTATCCTAGCGTCTGACATTACAACTTGCTTGCTTCATGACCTGCAAAATCCCTACATGTGTGTGCAAAGGACCTGCTGTAATCTTCCTTACTTCAACATGTTGTTTCCTTGTGTTTTTAAATGTGCTATAGTCCATTGGTCTCTTCTCTTACCAACCACTTTCTACAATTATGAAGACCCCAATAGGAAAAACCAGTAAAAACCCAAATTTCATAAAGACATATTCATATACACTCTATAGCAATAAATCACTTTCACAAAAGGTATTCTGGTTAATTACTCTAGTAGATATGTCTAACAGTTTATTTCTAAGCTGCTGTCTACTGCATCATATTTTACATGTCGGTTTATATGAATCAAAAGACTTGTGATGTTGTGATGGAGTTACGAAAAAGCAACTGAGTCTAGAAGGAACATTTCAGTGATAAATGAATAGTGGTGAAATGCATGATATAAAATATTAATGATACATGCAACACAATCCACACTGAAAACAAATATATACTTAACGTAAAAAAAGTTGAATCCTCATAAGTGATTTAACTAAAGTTTGAATAAAATAATTTGAGACATTACATGGTATTTTGAATGAAGTTTAAATTGAATAATTTAAAAAGCAATTCATTGATGTTTAAAAAAATAAATAAAAAGTTCCTTGGGATTTTTGAATGATACATGATAAAAAAATTGGATGTATTATTTTTGCTAAAAAAATTAAATTAAATAAGACTGAGAATAACTTAATGATGATTTTAATACTGTATGAATAATCTGTAGCTAGGTACCTTTCACTTTAAAGCAGATGGATTGGTTTTAAATATCTCTGTTTTTTATTTGATGAAATGCAATAGTCTTTTTAAAATATTTACACAGGCAGTACTTTATTGACCTGTAATGTGAACTTTCCTTGTTTTAGCAGCATCACAGAACATATAGTTATAGTGCAAAGCTGTAAATATCTGTGTATATATAGTATGTGTATGCTAAATGTTTGGTGTATTATGTCCATAAGAACCTAAAGTGTCTGTGACAATGGCAAAATGAATTGACCATTACAAAAGCAATTACTAAATAATGTAGCTTTGTTTATGCATAAAAAACAAACAATAAACTAAGAAGTTATTTTCCCTTTATCTTGGTGAATTGAAGAACCTTTATAGTCTACCGTTATCACCTGTGTGGAGTAAGCATAATTTATTATAAATCTAGAAAATGTTTTCTTTAAAAAAATGGTCATTTAATCATGAGTGCAACAGGATAGACCATATGATCAGGGTTTTTTTTAAGGTTGGAATTCCAATACGGATTTTTGGTTTTGTTAACTTAGTTTCCTATTCTTCGTTAAGGTGGTATGCTTTTTATTTTTAACATTTTAAATTCGCTGTGGACCACAGGTGTGATCCGTTCATTTATCCAACCATCCATCCATTATCCAACCCGCTATATCCTAACTACATGGTCACAGGGGTCTGCTGGAGCCAATTTCAGCCATCACAGGGTGCAAAGCAGGAAACAAACCCCAGGGAGGGCGCCAGTCCACCGCAGTCCGTTCATTTATTTTAACAAAATGGAATTTTGTAGGCTTTGTTCATTACCATCATAACCTTTTTACCAAAATAAATAAGATCTCCTTAACATACTTTTTACTTAATAAAACATGTACACAAAATCTTTATCCATAATAGATGTAAATTTAGCATAATATAAAGCAAAATAAAATGCTTCTTGTAATTACATGCAACACTTCTAATAAAATAAAATGTTCATAAGGTGTTTATAAAGAAACTAAGAGAGGAGACCCAAAAATTCTCAGAACTGTAAAAAAAAACAAAACAAAAAAAACTTTATTATACAACTTAACTGCAATTCCCTTTTACTCACTTTAAAATACTGCCTTTGAGATGCAATACATTTGTCCCAGGGCTTCTTCCATTCCTGTACTCATCTTTTGTTGATGTGTGTAGAGCATCTTGTGATTTATTCCTCAATTTCAAACATGGTAGCAATCGTCTTCTCTTTCAGAAGCACAAAAAGTCACAGGGAACAAGATCAGATAGTATAGATAGATAGATAGATAGATACTTTATTAATCCCAAGGGGAAATTCACAAACTCAGCATACTGATAAAGGACAATATTAAATTAAAAAGTAAAAAAATGAAGGTATAACAGACAGACAATAACTTTATATAATGTTAACGTTTACCCCCCCGGGTGGAATTGAAGAGTCGCATAGTGTGGAGGAGGAATGATCTCCTCAGTCTGTCGCTGAAGCTGCTCCTCTGTCTGGAGATGATACTGTTCAGTGGATGCAGTGGATTCTCCATGATTGACTGGAGCCTGCTGAGCGCCCGTCGCTCTGCCACGGATGTCAAACTGTCCAGCTCCATGTCTACAGTAGAGCCTGCATTCCTCACCAGTTTGTCCAGGCGTGAGGCATCCCTCTTCTTTATGCTGCCTCTCCAGCACACTACTGCGTAGAAGAGGGCACTCGCCACAGCCGTCTGATAGAACATCTTCAGCATCTTAAAGCAGATGTTGAAGGATGCCAGCCTTCTAAGGAATTAGTTAATTAGTTAGATCAAGCAAATACAGGAGTTGTGAAGCAACAACCACATTTTTGGTCAAAACCTCTTTGACTGATAATGTATTGTGTGGAGGTGCGCTGTCATGGTGTATAATTTAGTTCTGATTCTGCCATTGCTCCAGGTGTTTTTGCCCTGATGCTTTCCCAGAGATGCCTCAGCAGTTCAGTATAAAGTTGCTGATTAACAGTCTGTCTACTGGGAAACTCTGTATTAGCAAGTCTGTTAATGTCGACAAATGCAATCATGGTTGTCTTGATGTCTAATATGATCAGATGTGCTTTTTTCAGCTTGGTGGAAAAAAATCAATGAAGCCATGCTCACAATTTTTAGAATAAAGGTCACAAATTTATATCTCAATCAACTCAGCTCAATGCCACTTGGGGAATTGATGAACTAGACTGTTGGCATGCAATACCCAGAGGCATCGCTGATAACTACACTCTACTCCTGTGCTCCTCATACAAGGCTAAGATGCTTGAAATGTTTACAAGTAAAGCAGCCTAATTTGGCTGTAAGCTACTGTCATGTTTCAGCTAAGCCCACCATCCAAGGGTTGGGATTCAAATTCCTTTTTATAACTTTTTTGTTAATTTTTGTATTCTTTTGTTTACATTAATACATTTGATCGTGTAGTTTCTGTGTGTCTATGTATCTTCTACTATGTTCCATGTGTCTTGTGGGTGGTTCCCCAAAAGCAGGGGCCACCTGCTCATCACTGTCGTGCGACTGCCCTCAGTTCTATAAAGACCAAGGAAAGACCCCCCAAGTCCCTTGCAGTATATTTTTTGTGAGTTCTAGTGATTATTATTATGCTTGTATGCTTAGAGTATTTTTTTTTTTACTTTTTTGTTCTGTTTTTTGATTATTCTCAAGATTTGTGCATTTGAATTTGTTTGCCACTGGATTGCCTATTCTTAGGAAGGCAACTCCTTCACTACTTTTCGAGGCTTTGAAGCTTTTGTGCTGAAGAGCATTTTTGTGTAAAATAAATGTTTTTATTTTATGAAGATTCTTCATCTGCTTTTTATGTTTTTACAAGCAGAAGGCTGATGGATCCTTCCACGTGTCAGGGCTTTTTCAGAACTTTATGCTCAAATAATTACAATGTCATGACAGCTATCAAGTCTATTGTTTATTAAGAAAGAACAGGAGATTCTTCTTTATTAATATTTTTTAAAGGTTTACATGATGATTATTTTCATGTGTACAGAGCACAATGGTATTCTTAACTTGCATGTGCTTATCAACATCGTTAGTCCCAATGAGGAGTGAAGGATTGGCACTCTAGGGTCAGGCTTTTCCCTTGATTATTCTTAGAGGAGCGGATGCGATTGCAGAAGAGTCCTCCCCAGGTTGTATGCCAGGGGAACGACAAGGAAGACAGGAGGACAATTGACTCCAAGTGATCTGGTGGATGCCATTAGAAACAGCTAAGAGGGGGGTCAGTGGACAGGACTGTGCCTGCTGAAGAGAGGTAGTTATGCTGGGTTTATCAGGGATTAGACATGTAACATTAAGGACCCTATGACTTTGTTTGTTTTACTCTTCTTTTAACCCTGGGTTTTAACTCACAGACTGTCACTGTTTTTAATGGATTATTTATTTATTGAATAATTGATTCTTTGAATCACTGCAGTGGTTGCATTTTTGACTGGATTTTTAATAAAGGCATTGAACCACTTTTGCACCAACCTAGTGCTGAACGTATGTGTTCTCTTTGCCTGGATCATCTCAGTCTATGACTATCGATGGGTATGGGTTAAAAAGCCTTCAGGAAACAAATGGGATGGGGGAAGGAGCCAACCCAAACTTTCACAAAATATAACATTCAAAACAGATTTTGAGATTCCACATTTATTAAGTTCCCCATCCACTATTTTCCAAATCAATTTTGGTAAGTAACTTGGAGTGACATATTCAGAATCTACTCTTTCTATTATTTAATGTTTCCCAACCATAAGATTCAATAAATTGCTCTGAATTTAGAAAATAAGCCTACCTGTATTTCCGGAATCCAACCTTCTTTGCTACAGTTTTCCAATTTCTCTTTTTCAAGCAATCTAACTTCAGATGTACTCAATGTCACTTTAATATCACTTCAATATCTGCTCCACATGAGGCAGCTGAGCTACTCCAGCTAAGCTATTATGGAGCATGAGTAACCACCGGATTCCACTTCTATGTAAGTCTAGGAAGGCAGCAGAAGTTGGGGAGGTCTGGATGGGAAGCCCTGACGGGGCCACAGATGGCCACAGGAACATGAGCCTTGGCGTGAACTCTGGATTGGGAGCTCACCTGGGTGCCATGGGACAGTAGGGACCCGGATGTGAGAAAGAAGGTTGGTTGTGCCTGTCAGTTGGGGGTCTCTTCAGCTGAAAAGTCCCATTTGGGGTTAGCAGAGGAGATGTGAATTTTTAAATGTGCCGAGTTTATAAAGAAGTTTCCTGCCTGGAAGTTTTAACCTCATTTTTATGTATTTATTTATTTAGAATTTTTAAACTCCACGTGCACAAGGATGATTTTATAGATTATTTATTTACTGAAGACTTTTAAAAACTGTAGTATTTATTAAAGCACTTTTGTTTTGACTTTGTTTTAACAATAGTACAAATCAATTTATGCACCTACCCCTTCCTTTGTGAGTGCCTTTATTTGCCCAGCTTATCCCTTGTTTACATTATCAGCAGTGAGGGTTTCAAGAGGCTCCTGGATTTAACAGGAGCATGGAGCCAGCCCACACCATCACAACGTAGAATAAGTAAAAGTAATTCTCAGATTGGATCACATTTTCCTCCAGGTCTTAATAACCAACTTTTTAATCTCTTCCTCCATCATCTCTAATATCAACTTTTCACACCAGTTTATGTGATTCACTACTTTAATCTCCCCTGGTTTTGTTGACCCCTTCCTATATTACGTAACCTGCTTTTTCCTTTTCTGTTAACACTATAAAAATATTTGTAATGCTGGGCCACCTTAAATTCGCTCACACCTCAACAGCAGCGTCTTTGTTTTGCAAATGTGTCAATCAGCACTGGCAGCAGGCAGCCGGCTCACTCATCCCCGACCGAGGCGGCTGAAGTCAAGTCAGACACAGATTTCTCAGAGTTGGGAATAAGGTGTCTGGAATTGTGTAGGGTAAATAATATATCGTTATTTGGAATACAGCAATCTGTGTAAATGTAGGATGACAGGAAATGCAAGGCAATAAATGTTGAACACATAACTAAAACAGACTTTTTGTTCATGTTATAGTAATAATTGATAAAATGTTTAGATAAAGTGCATGATGTGTGAAGACTGAAGTCAAAAATATTAAATAAACACTTTCATAAAAGGTATAATAAAACAAGTGCGCTTTTATTCAAGAATATAACCACAGAAAAGAAATTATTCAATTTAAATGTTACTGGCAATGTGTAAAAAATTAAGCCCAACCTTCAATCGATACAAAGTAGACACGTCTACTTGGCTGGTGCAGAGGTAAGAACTGCTGTCTCATAATCAAGAGGTTGCGGGTATGATCCTGGGTCTTCCTCACATTTACCATTATATGATAATAATAATAATAGCAGCTCACTACTCAAAGTGCTAAATACAGAGAAGACATGGGATCTGAACCTATTACCGCGCCATCGCTAAATGGTAGTGTACCAATACATCATCTGTGCAGATCCGTAATGGAGCAGCGTTACCACTGTGACAATTGGTTGAAAATGAAATGCATAAACACATACGTATGTAAACGTCTTTTATTTTATACCGACTGATAGTTGGACTTCAGCAATAGGTCAATTGAGCAATTTCTTTAAGGAGGTCAGGGACAACAAAAAAAATCGTAAACTTCAGGGATTCTAGTGTTAAACACCATACAGCCAAAGTGTTGCGTGTCTCAATTTTTTCCCAGTGTGGAAATAAACTTTAACTTTTTTTGCATTTTATACTGACACTGTGCAAGCATTGTAGCCCTCTATGGACTGAGTTCAATAGGTAGGTTTTAGAACCTTCTGAAATCAATTCGGGTCTAGAAAATCCCACCAAGATTGGCCAAAAACTGGCTTGGAAAGGACTCTAGTCCATCAGAGGGACAATTCTCACTCACACAAACATAAACACACAATTTGTAATTGCCAATTAACATAACCTAAATAAAAAAAAATGTAACTACTTTCTTCATTGCTTGAGAATGTCTGGTCACAGTAATTTTCATGAAATAGGACATGCCAAGCTATACAGCTATGATAAATGTTAGGGAATAACAGAAGTGAAAGCCTAACTTTATTACAGTAACTGAACATTATGGATATCACGGAAATATAGCACTCTAAATGTAAATTATAGGGTCAGTGAAACAGTGAATCATTATAATCTGCAGATAATGCAGCTGTAAGGTTGTTTTGGTGTAAGGTAAACACTGAGAAAATGTTTATTTACCTGGTGTATAATGCCTTACACACCAAAGGGTATTTCATTCAAATCTAAATAACCGTTTGTTTTACTTGCTTTTATTTTATGTTTTTACAGTTAGAAAGATCATTTGACATACCTGTTATAATTTAAAGTGTTGAAGCAGCTGAGAAGAGTCCATAAAGCAAGCATAATTTGGGGATGTAGAGATTTCCTCTTGAACCCAGCTAGACTTGCCAGTTCAGGATTGCCGCATACACACAAGCAGCTTGTGACAGTGAGTTCCTTCTTGCACACACAATCTGCTGGTGTTTCGTTAAATTTTTTGGGGATCTGTTTGCTACCAGTAGTGACTGCTGGAAGTGAAAAACAGGAAAATAAGCAAAATATACAAGTTGGTGTAACTGCTGTCAAGGTAACATTGAAACAATAAAGTATTTCATAGATGAAGATGCAAAGAATGTTTCTCTGTTTTAAGATAGCTGAGTCTTCAGATTTGCCAATGCTTTTCGTGAGACTTTCAAATATTATAATTTTATAAAGCAGGATCAGTTTAAGATATCTCAAAAAAAATTTAACTGTCTTGATAAGTTTATTTCTTTGAAGAATATGTGTGCAAAATTTCAACAAAATCGTTCCATGGTGGGCTTAGTTATTTCTTGTGGATATACAGACAGACAAGCTATTGCAGTAGATGCATCTCACATTATGTGTGAACACACCTAAAAAAGAAACAGAGCAGGCACCATCTTAACAGGAATAAAGTAAGGAAAATACAGCTTTGAAATATTTCCTGAGTGTTTGTTTAAAAACTGAAAGTTTATAGAATACTGAAAATACATCTGTTTTTAGAAAATGGCGGCAAATCGACCATGTTACTCACTTGAAATGTGTATTACTACCAACAACTAAGAAGGTGCTACAAGAGATAAAGACATTTTGTCATATCAGCAACAACATTTACTTATATATCACATTTTCATACAACAATATAGCTCAAAGTGCTTCAGAAAATGACAAAAAGAAAGTTACAAGAAGAGAAAACAATTAAGACTCAGCAATAATATTAAAGAAATAAATAAAAACCAAACAAGGTAAGGTCAGATGGCCATTAGGACAGAAAAAAAACCAAAAAAACTGCCATTAGGCTAGAGAAATACAAAATATACAGGGGTTCCAAGGCCAAAGGCCCACCCAGCCACAACTGGACATTTTACCAAACATAAACGTTCCTGAATCAGACCTCTTAGTTTTCATGCTTTACATGATAACATTTGATGAATTTGGTCTCGTGAACAGCTGAGACACCCACCTTCATTCCAACATCTATGATGGCTACCAGGTGCCTTAATCAGGTGGTGGTGGTGGTGGTGGTTCAGACTGCCATCTCAGAAAAACAGGAAAAAAACAGCAGAGTATAGTGGGGATTAGAACAAATTGTGGATCCCAAAAGAATATAATTCTAGCTATAAAAAATACAAATTAAAATAATATGTTTTTCTGCGGTGGGCTGGCACCCTGCCTGGGATTTGTTTCTGCCTTGTGCCCTGTGCTGGCTGGGATTGGCTCTAGCAGACCCCCGTGACACTGTGTTAGGATATAGTGGGTTGGACAATGACTGACTGAATAAAAAGTTTTTTAGCAGTTTTGTAAAATGTTCCACAGTATTTTCCTGGCAAATTTCTGTAGGTAAAGTATTCCAGATGTTTGGTGTATAACAGCAAAAAGTCACTGCACCACTTATTTTAAGTTTGGCTCTTGTTATCTTAAGCAGATCTCAATTCGAAGATCTAAGGATACAACTTGGAGTGTTTGGGGAGAGGCATTCCAAAATATAGGATGGAGCACAATTATTTATGGCTTTATAAACCACTAGCTGTCCCCCAAGGCTTTGCCCACTTAGAAGTGAAACAGGACAGCAAGGAGGACCCTGCCTGGCTCCCTACTCCTGACGTCACGCTTCCCCCTCCCCTTGGCACACAGCCTTTGTCTTGGATTCGCGTGAGTATATTGCTTCTGCAAGCTAACAATGATTATTAGCATGATGAGAGAAGTCACAAAATCAACCGGAATGTCCAAGCAATTTATAGAAAAAGCTGATCTAAACCTGGACAGACATACAGACAGATAGACATTGTATTTTACACATATAGACATTATTTGTATTTTAATGAACAACAACAGTAACCAATGGAACAACATTAAAAATGTGCTCAGATTTTCTTATTGTAGTAAAGATTCTGGCTGCTGAATTCTACACTAATTACAGTTAATTGATTTTTTTTAGGTAGTCCTGTTAGAAATGCATTACAGTAATCTAGTCGACTTAAAACAAAACTGTGAACACATTTTTCAGCATTCTGTAATGTTATAAAAGGTCTAACTTTTGCTATATTTCTTAAGTGAAAGAATACAGTCCTAGTCATCTTGTTAATACGTGATTTAAAGGTTAGGTCAGAGTAGATGATTACTGCTATATTTTTTATGTCCACCATAATTTTCAAACCTAAGGGATCAAGTTTATTTCTAGTATCCTTGCTAAATTAATGTTTGCCTTTCACTAAGATTTCTTTTTTATCCTTATTTAGTTTGAGAATGTTTCTACTTATCCAATCAGAAATACTGATAAGACATTGAATCAGACAGCCAACAGCGTCAGGGTCATCAGGCACTAGCGATAAATAAAGCTATGCGTCATCTACATAGCTGTGGTAGCTCACCTTGTCCTTTGTGCTAATCTGAACTAATGGAAGCTTATAGATTGAAAAAAGCTGCGAACCCAGACTAGATCCAGAAAAGATATCTTTTGCTTTTTAACATAATTACTGTAATCTTTAATCTGTTCATTTTTTCTTGTGTTCTTCACATATATTCCTGTGCTTTGAATGTGCATATACATGATCAAACAATAACATTTACAGATTGAACCACAATGAGAAATTAGTGAGCATATTATAACTGTATGTAAATAGTGATGTTAATGATGGCATATCAAAATGAATATGGTATTTCACTTGAAATGATAAAACATACCAAAATATTTGGCAATGCTATCCATATTTACTCTTTCCCTTTTTTTTAATGAAGATTCTTAAAATGTATTGGTTTTGGTTGGACTACCTGAACTTCTTTACACAGCCACATAAAAATCTATACTTATATTTCTTGTTTAGACTTTGGTGACATTATCTTCCTTTAAAAAAAGTAGTCAATGATTTTTCCCCTTCTACCAAGTATTTTTAGCAGTTGTGAAAGATATTTACTCTAACGGACATGATGGCAAGTTCTTTTATTAATAGATAAAAGAGAAAAAAGGAAATCTTAGAAAATACACTCTTTGAACGTATTGATCAATGATCTAATTCAATATCAACTCTTTTTATCCTATTTGGCTTTGCTGTGAAATGTTTGCTTTTTTATTTAAATCATTGAAAGTTACACCAGACAGCTTAAACCTTAATAGTATCCATCATTCTTGTCTTTCTGTACCCAAAAGGAATAATAATAATAAAATCATACTTCAGGGATACATTTCTATTCCAAGCTATTTTTTCTAGCCTAGTGTAATAAAAAGTGTTCCTGTTAATTGAGCCTATTTTTTGTTAAATTCACCCTGTGGTAATAAGCAAATCAAACTATATTTAATGCTATTATTTACACAAAGTGTCAAATTGAATTTCATATTAATACTAATAAAGTAACTATAAAATTATATATTATACAAGGTAAACTGTCACTAAAAGGTGAAGATATGATAATAAATTATTTAATCATACTGTGGTGGAAGAAGTTAAAGAATACAGGGATGTATTGCTAGAAAATCAGTATTTAATTAGAGATAAAAGATTTCAAGAAAAGCTTTTTTGCTTAATGCATGGCAGAGATATTCAAAATTGATTTTTGAACGTGGCAACATTCAAACTAACTATAGTTTTAAAAATAAGTGCCTTCAAGAAAGTTCAGAATACATTTTGTTTCCTTAGGAGATTTAAAAAAAAAAAAAAAACTGCATATATAAATGCTTTGTGAGAGATTAATTATGCCGTCTTTTATTTATTTATTTATTTAATTTTATTTGAAGAAAGTAACATTCCATACCATCAAGTTTAACTTATACAATGAAGAAAATAACATTTCTTACAATCAAGTCGAACATAACAAAACAGAATTCAACCCCCACCAGAAAGAAACATAGGAGAGCCAGCAGCAAGAGTAAATCTTTAAAAACAACAAAGAAGGGAAAAGTCCTTTCTCCAATATAAAAGCTTATTCTAAAACATTATTAATTAGATCTTGCCATATTTCAAAAAAATTTTTGAACAGATCCTCTAAGTGAGAATTAATTTATTTCCAGTTTCAAATAGTGTAGAATATCATTTACCCACTGACTTACAAAAGCTGGGTTGGGGTTCTTTCAATTGATTAAGATAATTTTACGTGCTAGTAGTGTGGTACAGGGAATTACATTTAACTTGTCCTTCTCCACTTTAAGCCCATCTGCTTGTACACCAATCACAAATGTTAATGGGTTAAGAGTGATTAGGATACCAAGGCTGTCTGATAGGCATTCAAAGGTTTTTGTCCAAAATGATGTTAATTTGGTGCACTTCCAAAACATGTAGCCCAGTGAAGCTGAAACTAGATTGCAGTGTTTGCAGGTTAGATCTTCTCCTGGATACAGTTTGGACAATTTTAAATGAGACAAATGTGATTGATAAAAGATTGTAAGTTGAATAATTGAATGCTTTACATATATGGAGCTAGACTATATTCAGTGCATGGCTGCCTTTATGGAAAGTAAAGTTAGTATATTCATGTATTAGCATAAATAAATATAGAAAAATATATAAGCATTAACTTTAGTGCAAATATTAATTCAAGTCAGGCCTGTTAAACGAATGGTTAAATAAAGGCACATGCCATATTTCTTTTTTAATTAAAGCTTAGCTCTTGCCACCAATATAAACTAGCTCAAAGACCAAGGAAGGGAAGTGACAAGTTAAGACAGCCCAAGGGTGGAAAAATAGGGGAATGTCTGTAAGCTCAAGGCCGACTAGAAAATAAGCGAAGCAGAGAAAATAAAGATGAACAATAGACAGTAAAAACTTGGGAAGCCAGCTAGCCAGCTGCAGAAAGCAGTCAGAAGGAACAGTGAATGAGCTGTTTTGAGCGAGGTCAGGATGATGAGAAATTATTATATAAACTGTGATTTTTGGACTGTTCAAGGCTCAGCTCGATTTGGGCAAATTGGGTTGAGTCCGCGTTATTGTTTTATTGCACTAAAGCTATATACTCTGTTTGCCTATCCTATGACTCCTATTAGCCTTCTTTTCAGGTAAAGCCTCGACAATTTCGCTTCACCACCTTCCATTCCTTTTCTGAAATATTAAGCTAGATATTAAATGAAAGATCCTTTCTTCACTGTACCCTGGGATCATTGAAAGGAAGAGATATAATGTTTTTTTATATTATTGAGATGCTGTTTGAAGCTTCAAGACTGATCAGTATTTCTTCTGGAATAGAAATATTTAGGAGGTGTGGAAAATTGGGTCGGTTCCTTTTAGAAAAGTTTCTGATTTGAAAGTAGTGTTAATGGGAAGATATCTTTAAATATTCATCAATTTGTATCAATTTCCAGGTCTTTATAGCTTGTATATTTGCTGCCCAGTGATAAAATGTAAAGTTACGTAGTGCCATGCCACCTTCTACTTTAGGTCTTTGTACAGTCACACTTTGAATTTGTGGATGTTTCAAATTCCAGATAAATGAGGTTATAATTAAGTCTAATCTCTTAAAAAATTATTGTTAATTTATGCAAGAATGTTTTGAAATAAGCTTAAGAAGGATGTTCATTTTGACGTTATTAACTCTCCCTGCTAATATGACATTGGTTAAGCTTATTTGGCAAAGTTATAGTCTTTAATTTAGTATTGGAGAAACATGCACAAAAAAACACCAGTGTTAAATTAACAAGAGCAAGTGGTTGGAGAGATGTGTACTGTGGATTTATCCTTTTTGATTTAAGTAACATATCTGGCAAGATACTCTTCAATGAACATACAATCTTTGTCAATCATTACTTTTCTGTTTAATTTTTCAATTTTTTCTGTAGTAGTGTTCTGTGCTATAACCTGATTAAAATCCTGTGCAGTCATGTGTGATTTTTGAATATTTGAATGAAAGCGGACACCCCAGCCTGCCACAGCACCCATTGTGTTGAAACATTTAAGATGAAGTCTTAAAAAAAAATAAGAACCACTTAAGAATATTTATGTTAGACAGAATGCCCAGTGGAGACTAGTGTTTTTGTTTTGGACTGGAACCCGTGCAGATTTTGTTATTTTATCCATCTCAACTGGAGATTTTTTTTTTGGTCCACCCTGGCCAGCTAACTTTATCATAGAACTGTCACTTAGAGACTTAAAGAACAATTCTTTACTTGAGGACTTTATTTCCCTCGATTATATATCTATCATGTGTATCTTAATAGTGTAAGTAATGTTATTATGTTTTTGTATACTATTTATGTATTATGATTCTTTGTTTCTTTGACATCTTTTAAAGCACTTTGAGATACATTGTTTGCATGAAAATGTGCTATAGAAATAAATGATGCTGTTGTAGTCATCACCCTTGCTTACATAATTTTAATTCACTTGAAAGTTTGCAGAGTAAAATGCAAGCAAACTAAATGAAAACAAAGGAGCAAATCATCCTCTGACTCAGAATGAAGCAAATGAATGCCTCAAGATCATTTTTATTATGTAGAGCAAAAAAAAAAAAAAGACAACATTTACACATACTATTTTTTGGAACACCATACTTTTTTCTTCTTTTCATAATGTTGCTACAAGTTGTAATTTTTAAGTATAATATCAAAATTTATTTATATTAGTTTTTCTCAAGCTTTCTGATGATTTAACCCACTTTTTCCCATCTAAGTTTCTTTGTGAACCACCAAGGGATGGTGTCAAACACATTTGTCAAAGCTTGTTCTACTCTTGGAGCTGGGGGGGTTGGGGGTGGATTCTGACCCTTGGAGCAAAAATCTGCTTCAGCCCACTTCCATTATAAAAACAGCAACTCGTGACCCACCAATGGCAGACCATGACCCATAGGTTGAGAAATGGTGATTTATATGCTATGTCATATACATGCGATTGGGAGGCAGCTAGAGGGCCTTAATAATAGTAGTACCATGCCAGACCAGGGGGTGGCGAGCTGCACTAACTTTCTCTCTCTCTGTCTTCTTCAGACTATCCATGGGAAATCCCACTAGGTGCCAGCACTACTGATGACGTCACTTCCGGAACCAGTGCCATGGATGACACCACTTCCGGTATGCCACTCTCCAAACACCCCCCAGAGATGGCACTACCAGTTCCACTGCAATGGATGACGACAATTCCAGTCTCGAAGACATCACTTCCCGTTCTGGTTCAGATACCGTCACTTCCTAAAGCCGCCATGTTCTCAAACTAAAGTCAGTTCTGTTTTGGATTTTAACCTGAACACAACTCAAAAAATACCCATTTGGAGCAGTCAGGGCATATTATACGGGTGGCTACCCCAAACCTTTGATGACTCTTCGCTATCCTTGTTACAGCTAGTAACACTTGGATTGCTTGTGAAAAGTCTTTCAGTATATTAAAAACAATAAGGCAATACTGAAGACTCTTCAGTCAAATTATCTTGAGTTTTAGTTCTTTAGTTCAGTACACCTTCTATTTACATTTTAACTTTAACATACATTTTCTGTTGTAACATTTCCACATTTTCTAAAGCTTGTTTCCCCACCCTGAAATCACTGCAAACCTAAAGCAGTAACTTGCAAAATCTTGCAATTCTAGTTCATTCTTTCATTCACTTCAAGTAGAATTGTATATTTTAATGCTTTATTGTCCAGGTGTTCAAAGTTAATTCAAAACACTTCTGCAAGAGTTACATCTGTAAAACATAGTTATAACTCAGTACATTGGCTTCCAGATAAATTAATAGCCAAATTCAAAATAAAATCTTGCAGAATAAAGTCATAAATTGCTTATGCCTCTTTATCTTTCACAACTTATTAATGTTACTAGCAAAATACCCGCGCTTCGCAGCAGTGAAGTACTGCCTTAAAATTTTTAAATAAAAAGGCTGTAGTTATCAGCAGGGAGACGTGAATACCGTGGCGAAGCAAGGAAGGAAATGTAGAGACTGGAGCGACAGACAGCCTTATATAGGCAGGCAGCCAACAACGTGGGAGGCGTTGGGATGGGGGACCCAACACCGCCTCACACGGTGACCGAGCTGCAGGCTATGGACGTATATATGTACGTAAGTAGGATTCAGTTAGCGTTGGGAACCCGTGTACCAAATTTCTTGAAGATGGGCCCATAAGTAACAAAGACCGTTGAAAAGTTCAATATGGCGGCCGACAGTGGCATCATATCACCGAAATAAGTACCAAATTTCAGCCTTCTACCTATGAATAAGAAAGTTCAACATGGCGGACGTTGTTGACTGTTACGCGTAGAATTTTGAAATGAAACCTGCTTAACTTCTGTAAGTAAGCGGTAAGGAATGAGCCTGCCAAATTTCAGCCTTCTACCTACACGGGAAGTTGGAGAATTAGTGACGTTGGAAACTTCAATATGGCGGCCGACAGTGGCATCATACCACTGAAATAAGTACGTACATCAGTTTTGGTTAGCACAGGGAAGCCGCCTACCAAATTTCTTGAAGATGGGGCCATGAATAAGAAAGTTCAAGATGGCGGACATTGTTGACCGTTATGACCGTTACGCGTAGAATTTCGAAATGAAACCTGCTTAACTTCTGTAAGTAAGCGGTAAGGAATGAGCCTGCCAAATTTCAGCCTTCTACCTACACGGGAAGTTGGAGAATTAGTGATGTTTGGAAAATTCAATATGGCGGCCGACAGTGGCGTCATACCACCGAAATAAGTACGTACATCGATTTTGGTTAGCGCAGG
>JANRMT010062807.1:62080354-62157997 GCA_026402145.1 Polypterus bichir lapradei | reverse complement strand
GGGGGGGGATAGGGGGTGTGTGTGTGTGCGCACTCGTGCTACACAGAGAGAGAGAGCGTGAGCCAGCCTGCTCCTGTAGCTGAGAGAGGGAGGGGCTTTGGTGGTGTGTGTGCTACAGAGAGAGAGAGAGAGCGCGAGCGAGCCAGCTCGTGTAGCTGATCAGGGAGCCTGGGTGTTTTGTGTTATTCAATGTTTTTACATTAGTTTACTATTATACTGTGCATTCTATGGTGTAATTAACTATATTTGTGCTTAATCTTTACATATTTTTACATATTTACATACAGTTTGTATGGTCTGGAACGGATTAATTTTATTTACATACAATCCTATGGGGGAAACTGCTTTGGTTCACGACCAACTCGGTTTACGACCAAAGTTCTGGAACGAATTATGGTCGTGAACCGAGGTTCCACTGTATATATATATGTATGTATATATGTGTGTGTGTATATATATGTGTATATGTATAGATATGTATATATATATGTTTATGTGTGTGTGTGTGTAAATATATATATTTATATATATATATATATATATATATATATGACAGCAACACTCATCACTCACAACAGTGACAAAACAATTACATTGACAATCATGTTACGTTATTTTCAAAATGTTTCCTTTTCTTTTTCATTGCTTCTTTAACACACTACTTCTCCGCTGCGAAGCGCGGGTATTTTGCTAGTTAGTATAGATATACCACAATGTACTTAATTATAAGATACAGACTTATAAACTCTGCGATGATTTGTCTTGCAATATTAGTGAAGTTCCTTTGGTCTCAGCATTTAAGTCAAGACTAAAGACTTATTTATTAAGCATTATCCTCCTCTTGTGAGACCCAAAGCTGTAGCTTATCACACTATTTTTTTCATATTACATTTTGATAACGGTGTACCAGTTATTAACCCTATTCTCTTTTCTTTCTCTTTTCTGTTCAAGAATGAAACTTGATAAACTGCACCTTAGAGTGGATGTATCAGTAATGGATCCATTGTCAGATTTTTGGGATGTTCTGCCCTAACCATAATCATTTGTCTGCAGCATGATCCACTGACTTAGAAGAATGGCAAAAATGCTTTAGAAAATACCTTTGTTTTTCAATAGTTTTGTGCTTTAGCTTAATTTAATGTTATGTTATATTTTAACTATTCTGTGTTTGTAAAGTGTTCTGGTTAGCATAATAAATTTAAAAAAAATCTATCTTACATCTTGGTATCTAATATACTTCTTATTTTTATCTGCAGACTTTCTTGCTAAAGTTTACTACTGCTACTGAATATTGAATATGACAAACACATTATTTTTATCACTGCATTATGATCCTTTCTCAAGTTTCTTGCCTTACATGACTTTTAGCATAAATTCTGTTGACTCTTTTTAACAGGTAATACACATAGTTCTATTAATGTATCCATTGTCACAAAGATGAGTCACAAACATCATAAAGGTTTGGGACAGCCACCCATATATTGTTTCCCGGCTGCAAAACTGAAGTAAATTGAACAGAGATGTTCACAGGTTTGAGTACAAAATAGTACTGATATTATGGAGGTAAGATGGTATCTCTAAAGGCCAGTAAATGAAATGATGTCATCGGGGCCGGAACCAGAAGTGACGTTGTCAGGACTGGAAGTGACGTCATCATTAGCACCGGAACCGGAAGTGACTTTGTCGGGCCGAATGTAATGTCATCGTCATGTAATGCCGTCATCATTGGTGGCGGAACCCTGCAGGATTTCCCGTGAATGGTCTACAAGAGATTGAGAGAGACAGTTGGCACACCCCGCCGCCCCCTGGTCTGGCATGGTATTAGTATCATTTAGGCCCTTCAGCTGTCTCCCAATCGAACGTGTTGACACCATGAACAAACTAAAAGTTGATTTATACTGCTCTGTTGGGCCTACGCCATAGCTACGTATGAAGACTTCACCTCCGAAAGCAGTTTATATTTTGCCTGAATGCTAGATGGCAGTGATTGTAGCATGCAAGAAAAATGAATGATCTATTAAAACGTAGGCAGTTTTTTCCCTCTAGGATCCCTCCCTCTTTTTCCTTATTGCTACACATTTTCTTTCATAGATGTATATATTTGTCCCTCACATTTTTCCGCTTTTTCATACATTTGCTGACTTCCAAACCAGAAGACAAATGGAAACTTATTCAGGAAATAGTTACCAAACTGGCCAATCACAGTTATTGGGGTCTGTGTATGGTTTGCACTGACACAACGTATTATCACCTTTTTGAGGAGGTGTGCATCAGGCAACGCCGTAGGTACTTCATAGGGTACATGGGTGACAGTGTACCTATGGCATGGGATTGGTATAAAAGTATAAATCAGCCCTTAATCTCAGTGTCTGAGGTGCTTCCCTGTTAACATTATTTAAGAGCTAGAACAGTTTGGGCCGCTAGGATCAGTATTATCTGAAGAGGTAAACTCAGATGCAGTATACTGCTACATTGTGATTTGTCAGTTAATATTATTTCAATTTTAAGCAATGGTTGTATTATCTGTTATGTCTCAGTTTAGGGAAAAAATTCAAACCTTAGTTCATGCAGTAAAGTTCTTATAGTTGCTCTAAGACTGTCAAGAATAAATGCAAGTTTTTTCAGCAAAAACAGCAGTCCTTGGCCCAGCAACCTCCCTGCTTCCACTTTCCATTGTACTTTTTTCAGTACTGTTGGGCATTGCTCCAGAAATATCAATTATCAAACAACCCAACTAATGTCATCCTGAGTTATCTTTATTGGAAGGCTTTGGAACCCAGTCCATTATCCTATTTATGACCTTTGGATGACCCTAGGACACAAGTGTCGAACTCCAGTCCTGAAGGGCCGAAGTGGCTGCAGGTTTTCATTCTAACCATCTTCTACATTAGCGACCAGTTTTTGCTGCTAATTAACTTCTTTTACCTTAGTTTAATTAACCTGACTCAGGCCCCTTTGTTGTTTCTTTTTCCTTAATTAGTAGCCAAACCATAATGAGACACACAACAAGCCACCACATGACCAGCTCGCCTGTACCCATCACACAATATATGAAAATAAAGAAAGGTGATGGTCTCAATAAGGTTGATCTCATAGGTCACCAAAAGATTTTGATGGTGTTCTTAGAAAAAACAAAAAATCAACAGTTTTGGAAATGTCTGCTGTGACAGAATGAGATCAGCAACAAGCTGTGGATTTAAATAACGGGTTTAAGTAACAGGAAGAATTGGCTTCTCATTAAGAAATTGGTTGGAGTGAAATTGTTTGGAGTTTGAAGCCCCAATTTAGCTAGCCATCTGTTGGCTCGTTTCACATCTCACTTCTGTTTGGCTGTCATTTAATGAAGGTAAGAATCAAGTTAGAGGACTGAATTCTTAAAAACAGGGATATTGAAATGAAGGGAAAAGGAGTTAATTAGCAGTGAAAACTACTCACTGATTGGGAAAAGGGTTAGAATGAAAACCTGCAGCCACTAGAACATACCTTTCCCATGTTCTAGCTTTGGCCCTAAAGCTTGTTATTTGGTCTTTTTCTCACTGTTGATATTTTGTTATAACCTCAAATCCTCAACCTTTTAGATCTGTCTTTCCTGTCTTTACTGAAATTTGCCTTCTTTCCCCATTTCATTAATAATGAGCCAGATTTTGTTAAGGCTTTTGATGCCTCAGTTGTAACAAAATGCTTTATTAGTGCAAAGTGTCTACGCTGGACTTTAAGGTTTTAAATAACCATATTCTTATGAATGAGGAACCCATTGAGAGTGCTGTTCGTTCCTTCTCTAGTTATTACAGCAAACTATAACGAAAAGGCAAGTTCTCTCATTTACTCCATATATTGAGGCTCTTTCCAGCTAAAACTTCACAATCCTAGGAAAACAGGGAAGGCAAAGAAGAGATCTGCTGATTTAAAGACTTCTTCTGCAGTCTGAGAAATCAAGTTTTTACAATAGCTGCCAGTCTTATGAGCTGCCTTCTGAAGAATGAGACTACTGTATTTTTTAGTAAAGTGTACTTGTTTTGCTATTCCATATGCTGCATGATTACCCAAATTTATTGCCTATTTAAATATGAAAAGTTTAAAATAAATCTGAAAATTTCAAACATCAGTCCCAAAAGCTAAAGTGATAGATTAACATTTTGGAAAATATACATCACAATTTTATTTTAGCTGTTTTGTTGGCAAGATGAAAGGTTCAGTGTAATGCTTAGAATAGAATAATTCCAATACTAAATCAAATCTTTATTAGTGAAGGTAAAAGTGCTGTTCTGATGAAAATGTGTCAAAAATATCATCACCTCCTGAAAATAACTCTGACATAGGTAATAGGGTTATTACATTTAAATTGCAATTATCAGTTTGTATTTACTGATTAGAGGAAGCACAAAATATCTTAGCAGTTTTTAGAGAAAATAAAATTTGACATTTAAATACAGTTAATAATACCAGGCTAGCTAAACAGCCTTTTTTTCAGCTGTTTTAATTGTGCTATGGTATACCATCCATTAAAGATGAATAAAAAAATTGATAAATTTTGTTTAAAGTATGATTCTATTGAATCACAGCACAAACCTGTTTGAGAAGGTGACAAGTTTTTTGCTACCATAATCAGGCAGTTTGTTCAGTCTGTGCAGCAAATCATTATACTCGGTGCCCCGAGACCTAATTTAGGTAGTTACAGATGGCAACTTGAACAGACATCTTCTTAAAAAATGCAGATGTTTTAACTTGGGGGAGCCACAATTCATTTTTATTGGCCTCTCTAGTTTCGCACAAATTTGTTCCTACGCATATTTGATGTCCTATTATGGAGCACACACATTTATTTTTTATTGATCTCTTTCTGCATGACCTTGTTGTTTTGATCTGGTCTCCCAGGCTGCATACTGAGTCCCTTTTAAAAGAATGCCAGGAAGAAAATAGTTGTATGTATTTGTTACATATCTTTGTTGGATTGCATGTTTTTTCTGTCATTAGCAGTCTAAAATTGAGGTGCTCAGTTTATGTTTTTGGTTTTAGAAAGGTTTTTCTTTCAAATTAGTTATTAAACTAAACTATTCCTGATATTACCAACCCAATCTAAAGGGCAAACTGTAATATTATAACAAAACTAGAATAACATCTTTGCTTTTATGTCTCTGAATATCCCTCCAAACAGAGTAAGTATTTGCTGTAAGCTGAGTGTACCACAAATATCCATATGTCTAAATCAACTGGGATTTCCCCTTTGAACGGTTATAAGCCCCAATTGTATTAGTCTTTATTATACCTTCAGCTGCGGCTCAAGTGAACTGTTAAACAATGAAAATATAAATTAAAATTAAAATAGTAGCTTATAAAAAGTTTTCAGAATGACATGAAAAGACCTTAGATAGCACTCCCCTAACTTCCAAGAACAAGAAAAAAATGGAAAAACTTACTAATGGTAAATCAAAAAGAGTTACTAACATTAATTAAAAGCAGTTTCAAAGTGTAATATTAAAGAACCTCAGTAGCAGTAGATACTTTGCTCAGGTAATAAGTCTTCAGATTGTTCCACAGTTTGGGCACCCTATAGCTAATGGTTCTGTCTCCTACAAAACGTTTATTTATCATTGGAATTTAAGGAGGTTTGTATCTTATCAGGTAAGTCTTCTCTATCACAGGGCAAACCCTGGACACACTGGAATTTGGTGTGGCAAAACAGGATGCCATCATGAAAAATCCCCTCCATCCCCTTCAGGATGCGCTCACTTGGAGCCCTTTTATCCACAGGCTTATTCCACCATGATGTGCATAGAAGCACCTCTGGGGGTCTTTTATGCCCACTGCTATCAAGTAATTCAATGCTTCTACCCAATGTACTTAAGTTTATTTATTTATTTATCAATTGGCTGTATTATCTGCCCTGTTAGTCTTTATTCTTGTTTTTTTATGTTTCTGCTGCTGTATGCATCTAATTTTTTCCCATAGGATTGATACAGTTTGTCTAACAGTTTGTCAGTATGTGCATCTCGGGAACTGCAGGTCTGACATTGTGGTCAGCAGCACAGGGGACTGTGCTTTCTCCGGTCCTGTTCAGCCTATATACATCGGACTTCCAATACAACTCGGAGTCCTGCCACGTGCAAAAGTTCGCTGACGACACTGCTATCGTAGGCTGCATCAGGAGTGGGCAGGAGGAGGAGTATAGGAACCTAATCAAGGACTTTGTTAAATGGTGCAACTCAAACCACCTACACCTGAACACCAACAAAACCAAGGAGCAGGTGGTGGATTTTAGGAGGACCAGGCCCCTCGTGGACCCTGCGTTCATCAGAGGTGACTGTGTGCAGAGACCTATAAATACCTGGGAGTGCAGGTGGATGATAAATTGGACTGGACTGCCAACACTGATGCTCTGTGCAAGAGAGGACAGAGCCGATTATACTTCCTTAAAAGGCTGGCGTCCTTCAACATCTGCAATAAGATGCTGTAGATGTTCTCTCAGACAGTTGTGGCGAGCGCCCTCTTCTATGTGGTGGTGTGCTGGGGAGGCAGCATAAAGAAGAGGGATGCCTCATGCCTGGACAAACTGGTGAGGAAGGCAGGCTCTATTATAGGCACGGAGCTGAACAGTTTGACATCTGTGGCAGAGCGACGGGTGCTGAGCAGGCTCCTGTCAATCATGGATAATCCACTGTATCCACTGCACAGTATCATCTCCAGACAGAAAAACAGCTTCAGCGACAGACTGCTGTCACTGTCCTGCTCCACTGACAGACTGAGGAGATCATTCTTCCCCCACACTATGCGACTGTTCAGTTCCACCTCGGGGTTTAAACATTAACATTATACAAAGTTATTGTCTGTTATATCTGCCTTGCACTCTCCACTTTGCATTTTTTTTAACTTGCACTGCTTTTTTATTACTCTTTAATTAATATTGTTTTAATCAGTATGCTGCTGCTGGAGTATGTGAATTTCCCCTTGGGGATTAATAAAGTATCTATCTATCTATCTATCTAATCTAATCTAATCTTGAAATCACAATTTACACCATGGAATAAGGCACAAATAAGCTCTGCATGGCAAAGTAAACATCTAAGAAGTTTTTCATATCTCTAAACTAAATTGGAAACAAATAAAGTGAATTATGAACTAGTGGCACTCTATATGGTCATATTTTTTTTAGTGCTAGTATGATCCTTGCTGCTGTGTGATGAACTAACTGTACTGTAGTAAGATAATTATTTGAACAGGCTGATTGTAAAGCATTACAATAGTCAATTAAGCTTAACATTCATTAATGATCTACAGGTCAGGTCAGGTTGCAGAGCATGCACTGGTACAGTGAGTAGCCGCACCCACCACCCATGAAACAGCTCGGGATCCTGGTTGGCAACCCCCCAGGCAGACACGCGGTATAGGTCCTACCCTCTGAAAATGACTATTTATCTGCCACAGTCAAGTGTTACGTGGACATCCCCTTGGCCTGGCCCAGCTGCTCGGATCCTGTGAGCCGGATAACCCTCTGGGAATCGTGCCACATGGCCATAGCGCTGTAACTGATTCTGCCTCACAATGCAGGTAATGTGCATAATTCGGGACTCCATGAGCAACGGATCATTCAACACAAAGTCAAACCAGAAGTCAAAGTCCGTTCATGTCTCACAACCATATAGCAAAACAAGAGGTAGGTATCAGGACTTTAAGGACTTGGACCTTTGTCCTTTTGCAAAGATATTGGGAGTGCCACACGCCCCTTTTCAGCGACCTCATGACCCCACATGCTCTCCCAATCCGTCTACTGACTTCATAGTAAGAGTCACCAGAGACAGAGGTAAGTAAACCTCTAGACAAGGTCGACACTCTCTATTATAAAAAAAAAAAAAACTTGTGACGAGATGTGATCTTTTGAAGAGAGACAGAGACACTTTCAAGTCCCACGAGACAGGCAAGTCATGTCATACTTACAACCTATGGAAGCAAGTCCCGTGAAACAGAGCAGGTTAGAGATAATGGAAGTAGGAAAATTTGAAAGTCTCAAAAAAATAAGAGTAAAGATCGCATTAGCACAAACAAACGGAAAAAATTACTTGGTGAAATAACGGAACAGCAAAAAGAGATTGAATAGTGTTTGAGGATGTCTGGGGGAGAAGACAGACAAGGCAGTGACTTTAAAATGTTCAATGCACCACACAAAATGCAAATCACGCCACACAGGAGTAGCGTCAAGCCAGCAGCTGATCGAGCTAAGAGGTGGTTAAAAAAATAACTGTTATTTGTTTCCCATTGTATCACCGTTTAAGAGGGGTTTTGGAGGTGATTTCTCCTTGGGTTGCGTTCAGCCCCCCTCTTCACAACAGCGCGTAGTGCTGGCGGGGGGGAAGGGGTAGGCGAGTGAGGTGCAGATCACGTGGAACAGCAGCAGCAGCAAGTCAGCAGCTGATCGAGCAAAGTGGAGGTAAAAAAAAAAGGAATTTGTTTCCCATTGTGTCACTGTTTAAGAGGTGTTTTGGTGGAGCCGCTGCATCGACTTGGGGTGCGTTCAGCCCCCCTCTTCACAACGATAGATATGATCTACCTTAATAATAATAAAAAAAAAAACCCTGAAAAAAAGCCTAGTTTTGCTGTATTTTAGAAATGCTAGTACTTAACGTTAATTCTAATAAGAGATAGTAAAATTCAGATGGATTCTGCTAAACTTAAGTTCAAGTCTTCTGAGTTAAGACTATTTAGTTTTGTGTTACTGTTCACAGAAGTACCACCCTTTACTGTTTTTCATGAATTTAAACATATATAATTATGATTCCGCCACTGTTTTGGCAAATTTAATTAAATATGTAATTGAAGAAGTATTACTTGGTGTAATCATAAATACAGCTTAGTGTCATGGTCATACATTTAAATGTTAATACTTTGTTTTCAAATTACATTTCCTAAAGGCAACATATATAGACTAAAGAATTATTACAATTGGAGAATATTCATTCAGTTGCCAGTCTCCTCAGAAATTGAGACAAAAAGAAAAACATCTTTGGCCTACTAGCAAAGATTTGGACTGCAAACCAATTTGTGTCTGAGAGATAGCTACACATGGTCTAATCAACAGAAGAAGCCTTACAAGCTTCTGAGATTTCCATTTAAAAAGGTAGAGATTAAACAAAAACAGGCTGAGTCAGATCTTTAAGATATTTGTGATACTTACCCTTGACAAAGTATATAAAACCAAACAGATAGGTTCTAGAAACCTCTTTATCTCAGACGTATCATGCTGCAGTCTCTTCTCAGTTATGTCATTAGTTAATAACTTATATTTTTGTAATAAATATGTTTTTCAAAGTAACTAGAGTAAGCTTCAGATCTTTGATAACTGTAACTAAAAACAAGCAAGAAAGTGAAATTTAAAAAATGATCACACAAAAAAAAGTATACTATACTGAAGATGTTTGAGCTACCATAAGACATTTTTAAGAAGAATATCCTTTTAATGCCAAATATTGTTCAAAGTGTTATTATAACAACTGAGGAAAAAACTGGAATCTTGGGGCTTGTAGTTGAAGATTTTCCTACCAAATAATTTCTTCTTTTAATTGGACCCTGCATTTATTTAGCTAACTTTTGTTTGCAAGTTTCTGTTTATTTGTGTTACTACAGAAATTACAAATTGCTTATTTTAATTAAGGAAGCATTTATAGGAATTAGAAAGGGATGAATTATTTTTATATTGCTGTTTAATATGTTATTCTTCATTAATGTTCAGGTTATTTAGGTGATTATTGTGTACTAAGTACACAAGTGGATAACACTGAAGTAGCTGCTGCCCTTTAGCATTCAGTGTCATTTGCACCTCTGTCTGCTTTGCTGATTACAAGTATTAATTGTCAGTATCTGGAGAAGACAGCAAACTCCAGAGAGAAGATGTAAATTAAAAATAAAATGACAAAGCAGTTAATGTAAATCTCAAATTACTGCCTTCTTCTGAATGTAACATAAGTGAAGCAAAACATTAAAAGGTAAAAATGACTCACTGTTAAAAAATAAGGTGGGATGGAAACCAAATTCCTTTGGGGTGGGGATAGCAATTGCCCAGAACTAAACTTGAAAATCCATATTGTAGAGGATATACGTATACAGTATATGGTCTCAAAATGCTAGATGAAGATGTCAGCTTAAGTTTTTTAATAAAGGGTAAAGCAATGTTAGGGACTAGAAAAGAATGATAGGGGCTTCAGACCTAAAACAGGTAACCAAACCTGTTAAATCACCGGGTACTATGTGAAGAGGTCTGAAACGGCGAGGTAAATCTTAAGGGTCTTAAGGTTGGAGACAATGATAATTTTAGAACCCATTTGCATGCGAAAAGGAGTTGGATAATGTGAAGATTCCTCAAAGCCCAGGTCTAGACAGTTTGTCATCCTTATAAATTCTTCCAAAGATCAGACTGCAAGAAGGTAAAGGAAATTGCAATAAAACTGAAAGCTTCATGTAGGAATCTATAAGCTTCTGTGAACGTGGCAAATGTTCAAGTTCAAGAATTTTCCATTAGGAAAGGATTAATCTGTCTTTCATAATGAGGTAGTGTGGAGAAAGCTTTTTCACTCCAAAAGAACATGGCAGCAAACCTTATGTTAGCAATGTTGCATCTGAGTGAACCACGGGGGTTCTTGAACAGTGCCTTCTAAACAAATGAATAGAAAACAACTGCCAAATTAGCCAATCTCTGATACAGTAAGTACCCAACAAGGCAATAAATCAAAGTATTAAAGAAAAAAATAAAATAAATGGAAAATACAAATATTTAAAACAAGGTGGCGGGACCAGATGGCATCTCTGGACGCCTGCTGCGTTGCTGCGCTGACCAACTAGCTGGAGTACTCACCACCATCTTCAACGAGTCTCTAGTGCAGTCCGTGGTTCCTATGTGCTTCAACAGATCCACAATCGTTCCTGTTCAAAAGAACAAGCCCTCGTGCCTGAATGACTACCGACCTGTTGCACTGACATCAGTAGTCATGCAGGTGTTTGAAAGGCTATTGAAAGACATCATCTCATCCTCCATCCTAAGCACCATTGACCCACTCCAGTTCGCCTACCATCCTTACAGATTGACGGAGGACACCATTTCCCACATACTGCTCACTACCCTCAGCCATGTGGATAAGAAACAGGGGAATTATGTGAGATTGTTGTTCATTGACTATAGTTCAGCATTCAATACAATAATACCCTGTAGACTGCCTGTGAAACTGAGGGACTTTGGACTCAATAACCACTTGTGTGCGTGGGTGCTGGACTTCCTCACAGGCAGAACACAGTCAGTGAGGGTTGGTAACTGTTTCCAACAGCATCATCATCAACAGGAGCTCCACAAGAGTGTGTTCTTAGCCCCCTGCTGTACTCCCTCTACACCCATGACTGCACGGCCACGTATTCCTCCAACACTGTCGTGAAGTTTGCAGATGACACGGTGGTACTGGGCTTCATCACGAACAACAATGAGACGGCTTACATGGATGAAGTTTCGAACCTGACATTGTGGTGTCAGTAAAACTGCCTCCAGCTCAACGTCAGCAAAACCAAGGAGCTGGTAGTGGACTTCAGCAGGAGACAGCAGTGGGTATATAAGCTCCTCGTCATTAATGGGTCTTCAGTGGAGAGGGTGAACAGTTTTAAATACCTGGGGGTTCACATCTCTGAGGACGTGACATGGTCTGAACACATCCAAGTTCAGACCAAATGGGCAAAGTGGAGACTCTACCATCTCAGACAGTTTAGGAAGTTTGGGGTCTCTTCAGGGATTCCACTACTCTGGTGCTGTGGAAAGTATCCTGACAAAGAACATTACATCCTGGTTTGGAAACTGCTATGTTCAGGACCGTAAAGCCCTACAGAGAGTGATCTGTGCAGCGGAACGCTGCTGCAGGTCAGCTGTACCATCTCTGCAGGACATTTACACCAGAAGATGCAGGACCAAAGCTCTCAGGATTATCAAAGACTCATCTCATCCCAGCAATAGCCTGTTTCATCTGTTAAAATCAGGCAAAAGGTTTTGTAGCATCCTGGCCAGGACAGAGAGACTCAGAAGGAGTTTCTATCCTCAAGCCATAAGACTGTTATTTCAGAACATGCCATCTCATCCATGACCCTCCACATATTTAGACTGTACTGTAATTGTACCATGCCGTCTACCCTTACCTTGTTTTAGAAACTGGTCTGTCCTTTAACACTATACACCTGTCTAACATTGGTTTTGCACAATAATCACTGCACTATTAATCACTTTAACACTTAATTCTACTTTATTTCACTTAATTTTATTTTATTTATCTATGTCCTATTATATTGTTATCTTTCAATCTAGGACTTTTTGTTAATCTAAGTGATATTCTTCTAACTTTGCAAAGTTTTGATAAGTGGATCAGGAGGCATTTCACTGTGTGTTGTCATGTATAACTATGCATGTGACAAATAAAGAATCTTGAATGTTGAAAAGAAAACATAGAAATAATAAGAAACACTACCAGTGCATTAAAAAGTGTCCAGTTTATCAGTCTAAGGAAATAAAAGTTCATATGTAACACTATGATTCCTATTTGTCATGCTATCCTGAGAAGGTAGGTAGAAGTGTTTTTAGAAAAATAAACTTGAAAGAGTCATCTAGACTCTACCAGTACACAGTACATGATTAATCAAATCTAGAATGTGGGAAGGATAGACCTGATAAGATGAAGACATCTAGAACAATATTCGACAAATAATACAACTGTGTGCAGTACATCCAATGCATAACAGAAAAATCAGCCAGTGGGTTTTGAGAGGAATCCCCGATTTATTAAGACACACAAATATTTTGAACAAAATGAAAAATACATTAAAATGTCCAGATACAGTCAAAACATAACTGAAACTCATACAAGACAATAAACGAAGTGTAAAATTAACTTATAGGCACCAGATCTTCCGTCAAAACACATACTGTATCTCCTAGAAGAAGGGGAAATGATACAAGTATAAAGAGCGCCATTTAAGAGCAATAGGATTATTTATAGAAAACTGGGCAGATAATTGGTTTTGTCAACTCCCAATAGGTGAGTTGGTGTTCAGTTTAAAATTTAAGAAATCCTCACTGCCATTACAGTGTTTCCCTTTACTGTGTGATTTTATTGTCTTTAACATTGTAACTTGAGATCAAAAAATAAACTTTTGAAAGCTAAATAAAATATCTGCATGCCTGGTATTTCAATGATCCCATGCATTTAGTATCTAATCATTCAGTTCAGTGTTCATATTGGGTTTTAGAGCTGAAGTAGTATTATAATGAGGAGTGGGCCAAACTTCCTTTAAAAAGGAATGAGACTCTTCATGTTACAGTATTGCTGTGCTCAGGTGTAGTATAGATTAAACATATTCACTCACTGACAGCCAATACTAAAATCTGACAAATCAGAGGGGCTTTGTAGCATTTTGGTAAAATGGTCTAGTTAATCACAGGGAGTCACACCTATATTTATGAAAAGAGATGCCTAGAAAGAAACACTAACATACAGACCCCACAAACACACACACACATATATATATATATATATATCCAGGAGCAGATTATTAACTCTTGTGAACATGGTAAATGTTCAAGTTCAAGAATTTTCCATTAGGAAAGGTTTAATTTAATATGTTTTTCATAATGGATTTCTCTCAAATGGAACGTGGCAGCAAACCTTATATTAGCAATGTTGCTTCAGAGTGAACCACAGGGGTTCTTGAACAGTGCCTTAAGCCTAGAGAAATAAAGAGAAAACAACTGTCAAATTAGCAAATCTCTGATAAGTATCCAACAAGTAAATAAAGCAAACCATTAAAGAAGCAATAAAATAAATAAATAAATAAGCAAATAAATAAATAAAACTAAGACACAAACTAAAATAACAATAGCTGCTGTCTCACATATAGAGTAATTACTTTAACTTTTGATGAAAAATACATGGTGTAAACATTTGCACTACCACTTCTTTTTACTATAGTGACCATTCTGTTTCTTTTGTTGTATTATCTGGCTGCATACTATTCTGTCTGGTATATGTTGTATGGTATTTATGTTATTAATTTAATATTGTTGCATATTAACTAATATTTGTTGTAGCTGTTTCTTGCCATTGCTTAGTTTAGCATCTGAGTTTGCTGTACTATGTAATTATACCATATATTATATAACGTCTTTGCACTTTTGTTATTTTGTTATCAGCAGGATTAGCAACAAATATTTTCCACTGTACTTAAAGGTATAATTGCAGTAAGAACTGAAATGAATTACATTGTATCAAATAGTATGCATCCATTTGATATAGTACAACCAGGAAACAAGACTAGAGAGATCTCTATGCAAAAGAGAAGTATAAAAGCACAACTATGGCAACTGAATGTCACAGGCTATTTGTTTGGATTTTGCAAAATTACATTTTAACTTGTTCTTTCCTTATTTACTATCCTTTTGTGCCTAATTTCCATTAAGCATCCAGGGATTTGTTTATACTTGATACAATTACAGAACATTACTATATGGTGGGAAAGATAGTTTTAAAGAACACTGATATTAAAATTTACTGGATTTATGCAATTAAGTTTAAATATGAACTTATTAAAAATGAATATCCTGCTTTTTGTGTTATATGCCACATGTTTGTTTATTAGATCAGCTTCAAAACCAAAGACTGACATCTGAACATAATCCAATATAACAGAAAAGAAACAGCACACAAATAAAATGAAGCATTCTAGTTAAAGCCGCATTTCCCCCCCTTTATTGCATTTTGTTTAATTACAAATGTTATATTTACAAAAGAGAAGTATTTTTAAAATCAAATTTCATTAGAAAAATGAGAGCAGAAGATTGCATCTGTATTCAATGTCTGTGCCTCTCAAGAGAAATAACATGGTCAGCCACTAGCTGCATCAATAATCCCTTTCAGCTCAGAATGAGTTACATCTGACAGGCTGGATGTACAGATTACAATTTGGATGAACAACAGTAAGCAGCAGGGAACTTATTAAAAGAAATGTTGCAGGACTTGTGATCTTTGATCTTGACCCTGTGGTGAAGAAAACATTGCAGGTAAAATAACAACTAAAAATAACATCTCAAAGCAATTATTCAATACAATCTGATGGAAAGAAGGAATCAGCAAATAGCGCAAAGAAGTAATCTTGGACTGTACGCCTGTTACTAAGAGTAAACATAAAGAAAGAATATGAAACTACTTCATGTCTGACTTTTATTTTCCTTCTTAGAAATGAATACTAAGAAGTAATGTCATTTGCCTCAATGTGGTGTGCAATAATCCTGCATGCACATACACACACACACACACTTATATATATGCATACATACATAGAGGAAAAGAGACAGACTGATAGATATTATACATGTACTGTATGTGCGTGTACTGTATACATGTATATCCACTGTTTGCCTGCAGAGAGGTAGCTAAATATATACACAAACAGTGAGAACAATATTCAGGCAGTGTAAAGATATTTAGTGAGTCCACAACCTGTATTAAAACAAGCTGCAGGATTTTCATCTGCGCAAAAAAAATCAGTGGCTATCAGACATACTGCTGGAGTGGTTATTTGCCGTCTCTTAATAACCTGCAACTAAAATACAAAGACAAAATATTGACTCACTTGTCTCTGTAACTTAGACAGACTAAATGAGTTCGTCTTGCCTAAAAATGTTTTGTGTACTGTGTGATAAGTAAGAAAAATGACAAGGAAAGTTCATTTTTGGAATAGCTTGATCGTCACCATTTAAACTTAAACTTAGCAATTTCCTGATATGAGACATGGGCTATTTAGCTAGTAGCCTGTGTGTTCAATGTGGCATATGGTATGACTATTTGGGACTCAAAAAGATAACATAATATTCAAAAACCTGTTAATCTAATAAAGGGCCCTGAGGAAAATGTATACTGTATATTCATGCAAGTCCTTTCCAGGATCCAATGTAAAAGGTACTCTTGGGAAGGAATTATGGGTTGCATAACAGCTTAACTGTCTTTCAACCAAGAAGACCTCATCCAAGCAGTAAACCCCTTGTGTCATGCAAACCAAAGGAACTTACTATATATGCAAGCTTTTGGTGTCAACATGACCCGCACAGGAGCGAGACACAAGACACTAGTCTTGCATTAGCCGGGGCTATTTTGGAGAGTTTATTTCAGAGAAATTCATCAACATTAAATGAGGGAGCCCATGGCACCACAACCTTGTTAGTGTTTTATTATTCACACTCTTTTCATATATAAAAATATATTAATAAAAAAATATTAAATACACATTAAATATTAACAGGAGAAAATAAATAAAATACACATTGGCCTTGTAAAATTACCCCAGCAGAATGTTTTAATATTAAAGTGACTTTTTTTTGTCTTTACAAATAACAAAACAGACTTTTGCAGGGCAATTCATCCAAAATGTATTGTCGTCAGAAAACAAGCACAAAAGAGGTTTAATGTAATGGGATATATGCACGAAATAAGCCATTTTGTTACGTCAGAAATTACACATCCTGTATTCCCTCATTTAGGGGCCTCTTACTTAACCAATTAAGTATGTGATTTATTGAAAGATCATATCATACTCTGAATCTCTTGACCAGTTATGTGCACAGACTTTTTGGAGGTCAGTGGCTTAAAAGGAGCATTTCACAGAACAGTGTTTGTTACATTTCAACCCTGGACACAAATTACTTTTTGACTTTTTTTTTTATTGGAAACGTGGGTGTAACTTTTGTGCTATTATAATATTCTCAAACTTGGCAAAAAATGTACGTCTATGATTGCCGATTATGTCAGATGATCAACAATGACACATTTTAACAAGATGAACCAGTAAATAAACAAATTCCGTAGTTCTAGTTTCCTGAGCCTTAACAGCAAGAGTTCACATCATAACACAACAAATCAAAAATTTTTCTCCTCCAAATTACTATTTTGGGTCAGAAACTGAGGAAGCCACTAGAACTGATCATCTGGCGCTATATATGACCATTTTATTTCTGCATTAAACTTTCAGTAATGCAATTGTGGTATAATCTGGAACTTTGGAGTACAACGTAAAATTATTTAATATATGCTTTATATAATAAGATAGTTCAATAACAAAAACAAAAGAAAAATAATAATACCTTTTTTCTTTTTCGTGGGGTTTTATAGTAAAAGACTGTTTTTTATGTTCTGCCTCCTGCATACTTGTACTTGAAGAAATACTTGAAGAAATTTGTTAATATAAAGAAAAGAGAACCAAACATAAAAATAATCATAACTTGTCAACTCATTCAAACAGAAACCTTTATTTGCAAAACTGTCCTAATAATTAATTGTGTAAATATGCTAATACAGCCTAGTACGAGTCTCTTGAATGTTTTGGGTCAAAAACTAATCAGCAAATCGTCATTTCATAACAGGCTTAAGTTTCGAGTTTGGTATTTTTCCATCCAGTCATTTAACCTCTAGACAGTTCTCAAGAAACTGTGACACACAGACACACACACACCCATTATCAAGATATCAGTGTTTCCGGTGTCAGGGACCCTAAAATGTCAAGATCCGTCAAAAACCAGAGATTGAAATTTTTGAAGAATCCTTAGCTTTCACTCCTCCCCCATAGACAATAAGTTATGGTGGGGGAGGGCGCAAAACAATAATTATCATATACCATATTGTATTTCTGTGTGGAACAGTAGCCTGCCTAGCTTTAAGAAAACAATGTTACTTATCATTGCCTGTTCTCTGCTTCTTACAACAACAAAGCAGCATACACTTGTGCTTGGATTTTGGAGTTTAGGCCAAAGAAGGGATGAAAGGGAAGAGGTAAGGGTTTGAGCCACTGCAGCCCTTAAACCACCTTCCCCTCGTGGGGCATGCCCCTGCTTTTTATATAAAATTTGCTCTTTTTCTGTTAATTCATTCTTTATGTTTATCAGTAAGACAGGAGATGATCAGGTTCAGTTCATCGGCATTACCTGTGGGTAGATCTTAATACGGTGTTGTAAGAAACTGTATTGTCAATCCCATGATCCAATCAAAGTATCTCTCCTCTCAGCCCTTACGATGGATAAATATCACCAACAAGTTATTGCATATTTCTTCCATATCAATCAATGATCATGTCAAGCTAAAAAGTAAAGAAACACAGCATGTTAGAAATATATTTTTCATTATTTACTGATATACGATAATTTGGTAATGTGGCTCCAAATCCAAAAATGCGATTTTTTTGCTGCCTGCATCATTTGACCAGGGTCCTACACAGCAGAGTGACTATGGTGGCTCAAGCCCTTGTCCTTTTCCTCCCTTTGGCCCAAGTATCCTTTCCTCCTGTATGAACATTTTCAATCAATTCTGAGCACACATCCACCCCCCCTCTTTTCATTGTAAAAAACAGAGAAACAGAGAAAAAGCAGAGGTTAGCAATTTACCTTGTACAATCTAGGCAGGATACTGTTTACTGTCCCATGTGGAAATAAAGTATGATTTGTGCTAATTACTGTTAACTAACTCAAAAAAAAATGCATGAAAAATATTTATGTTCTGGTTTGTACGATGAGGAACATAGCTGTGATGTCAGTGCATAACCTACACATATTCACTTTGCTTATAACGTCAGCTTTTCTGTTTGTCTCGATATGGTTATTAGCTGCTCCCCACTTTCAAATCGATTTAAGATTTATAAACTATTTTTTACAGTACACTGCATTGTCTAGCCACCAAATCAAGCACACTACAGCCAAGCACGACATTGTACAACCTTAAGTGTGAAAGAGATTGTGTCTCCATTTCTAATGAAAGGAAAAGAGAGGGACCAGTTTTGGCAGCACCATTCAGGTCAGGTCTACTGATAGAGCTGTATTCATTAGCAACTGCTGAAGAAAGTTTTTCCTTGGTCAGTGTGGTTTAATTTATGTAGAGAAGAATGACCCTCTGATCTTTTGATTCTGTCAATGGAGGAAGATACCACTATTAACAAAGGTGAAGTAATTTCAGTGTACCAAAACATGGAATCAAAAAGATTTTGCTATAAATCCCAAACGTTGACAACACCTAGAAACCAAAATTTTTTTTTGTTTTGTTACTTTGATGCATATATTATACATATACAGTATAAAGCAATATTACTTTGTATGAAAGATAGCTTCTCATAAAGTGCCCTTTCTACTCTTTTAAACCAAGTCACACATGTGCATGGGAGGCAGCTAAAGGGCTCAGATGAAGATAATTCCACGCCAGACCAGAGTACGGCAGGGTGCACTGATCCTTCGTCTTTTTCATTGGCAGACTGACCGTGGAAAATTTGGATTTGATGACGTCACTTCTGGTTCCGGGCCCGAGTACATCACTTCTGGTTTTGTTCCCGAGGACATCACTTCCCCTGCATGACTTTAAAGCTGCCATGTTTGCCTGTCTGTTTTTGTTATTGTTTGAACAACAACCTTCATTTTACAGCAGCCAATTTCAAGTATATGGTCGGCTGCCCCCAAAGCTTTTCCTGTGTCCTTTTGAGTTCTTTCACACTGGCCACAGAAAGGTTTGTGCGCAGCTTGTGCTGGGAACTGGACAAAAACCAAACCAGGACAAAAGCACAGCTCACTTGCAGCATTCCCAGAGAGTATATATGAGGTGGGTGCATTCAAAAAAGTGACCACTAATATACATTTTATTATGATGCTGCAGTAAGTATGAATTAAAGAAAAGAATCAGTAAATTGTCTTCTAAGACATTTTTTAATATAGATTTCCTTTAGCACAATGAAAATTTGAAAAGAAAATTATATTAATGCTAACAGTAAAATTTTAGGCCTTTAAAGAAGATTTTTAAGCACTATCAAAATTTTTAGCATATGGTGGAGTGGCTTCCCCTGATATCTGCGTTTAAATTGGAAGTGGCTTTGGCTTTAAATATTAAAATGATTCAATGGAATGATGCATGAGCAAAGTGTTTTTGCAGTTTCCACATAATTTTTTTTGTCTCATTTTTGGCCAAATTTTCAATCTCTCTCAAAATTCTATGTTCTTTTGCCATTTCCTTATATTCTGTGTACTCCTTGTCAACAATATTAATATAGTAATAGCATTAGATTGTTTACTCAAGAATGATAAACTGTATAAATATGACTGTTTTGTCATTGTTTAATAATGAGTACAGTGGAACCTCAGTTTCCGAACATCTCGGAACACGTACAAATCGGTTTACGACCAAGAAGTTCGCCAAACTTTTGCATCTGTTCACAACCACACACTCGGTATACGAACAAGCCAATTTCCCTTTCGGTTTGTGCGTGCCGATGATTTCCACACGTGTTCAGTCTCTCTCTGTGCATTCCTTTTGCAGCGAGCGAGAGAGAGAGAGAGACACACACACACATACGTGCCAGCGAGAGAGAGATGGCTGGACGCATGAGGCCGAGAAGGCAGTTAAAGAATGCACCATGCTTGTTTTTAAAGAGACAGATCCGAGCATTGCTTTAACCTTGTTGTATTTAATGAAGACTTTTTTCCATTGGATTTTAACCTCCACTTCACTTCTATTTACAGCGATCGGTTCGTAGCGTGCATTGTTGCAATGTTACTTTTCTTGGTGGTTTATTAAATTACAGATTTTTCAAATGTTCATTTTTTTCCCTGTGCTTAAAACTCATTAAAAAAAAGTGTTTTCAGCGAGTGGTCCGTAGCACTATAGCGCAAACTCTTGCAGTGTTAGTTTTCTCTGTTGTTCAAGGTTTTCTCAGTGTTATTCAATGTTTTTACATTTAGTGTACTACTAGCAAAATACCCGCGCTTCGCAGCGGCGAAGTACTGCCTTAAAATTTTTATTAAGAAGAAAATGAAACCTTTTTAAACTGAGGGAAAATATACCAATAATTATTTCTTAAGGATCTCTTTGTATACCACATTGTTAGGTCGGCCCTCCTCTTGAGCATGCAACGAACAGTTGGCCATGTGAAAAGTAATCTTGTCTCAAATCTCACAGCTTGGATTGCTGCTGTCATAATCGGTTTGAGTTTTATGGTTTGTTTCAATTACGACAGTATTTGCAGGACTTGTGTTGAAGTGACATTCGGCATCTGTCCAGCATTGTAAGCATACAACCGGTTTCATCGATAAGTTCGCATCCAGCTTTTGAGAGTTTAAACATTCATAAACATCAAAGTGTCCACTACTAAAATCGTCACCTGTGAATCTAAGATGTTTAAGAGGCATTGGCTGTTGTCGAAAGGTGTAAAATATTTGGCCATTTCGGTACACTTGAAAGTGACAACCAAACAATTCAGCGGCAGCCATCAACTCACATGCAGAACCATAGGTAAAGGGCTTAAGCATTTCTCTCTTATAGTGCTCCTGTGTAGTATAATTATCTCCTGTACCGTCATCAGTCCACACCTTGAACCTGTCCCTATCATTCAATACATAAGACACAATGTTCCTCCGGATATCAAGAGTGAGCCTGATATGGCCATGCAATATGTAACAAAGAGAATGGAAAAGGCAGGTGCCATATCCGGGCATGGAAACCACTCGATAAGTGACAGTTCTTTGATCGATGGTGATCACCTCGATAGATATGTTAATGGGGGTACGGTTGGAATGATAAAGGAAATGGGTACCTGAACAATGTAAAGTAAGTCTAAAATACCTACACAATAACTATAATCGTAATAAACGAACAATAAAACAGCAGAGAAGCCGTGGATTAAATAAAAAAGCTGTAGTTATCAGCAGGGAGACGTGAATCCCGTGGCGAAGCAAGGAAGGGAATGAAGAGACCGAAGCGACGGACGGCCTTATATAGGCAGGCAGCCAACAACGTGGGAGGCGTTGGGATGGGGGACCCAACGCCGCCTCACACGGTGACCGAACTGCAGGCTATGGACGTATATATGTACGTAAGTAGGATTCAGTTAGCATTGGGAACCCGCGTACCAAATTTCTTGATGATGGGCCCATAAGTAACAAAGACCGTTGGAAAGTTCAATATGGCGGCCGACAGTGGCATCATACCACCGAAATAAGTACGTACATTGGTTTCGGTTAGCGCAGGGAAGCCGCCTACCAAATTTCGTGAAGATGTGGCCATAAATAAGAAAGTTCAACATGGCGGAGGTTGTTGACTGTTATGACCGTTACGCATAGAATTTCGAAATGAAACCTGCTTAACCTTTGTAAGTAAGCTGTAAGGAATGAGCCTGCCAAATTTCAGCCTTCTACCTACATGGGAAGTTAGAGAATTAGTGACGTTGGAAAGTTCAATATGGCGGCCGACAGTGGCGTCATACCACTGAAATAAGTACGTACAGCGGTTTCAGTTAGTGCAGGGAAGCCGCCTACCAAATTTCGTGAAGATGGGGCCATAAATAAGAAAGTTCAACATGGCGGATGTTGTCGACCGTTATGACCCTTACGTGTAGAATTTCGAAATGAAACCTGCTTAACTTTTGTAAGTAATCTGTAAGGAATAAGCATGGCAAATTTCAGCCTTCTACCTACACGGGAAGTTGGAGAATTAGTGATGAGTGAGTGAGTGAGGGCTTTGCCTTTTATTAGTATAGATTGCGCTGTGCATTCTATGGTATAATTAACTATATTTGTGCTTAAAAATCTTTAAAAAAAAAATATTTACATTCAGTTTGTACGGTCTGGAATGGATTAATTGTATTTACATACAATCCTATAGGGGAAATTACTTCGGTTCACGACCAAATCGATTTACGACCAGAGTTTTGGAAAGAATTATGGTCGTGAACCGAGGTTCCACTGTACTACTTTAACTTTCATAAGGGAAGTCATGCTCAGGAGTTGAAAAGTGTCTACTTGGAACAACTTAGTTTCAAACTAGTGCTTTAAATAATAAGGCAAGGCACAATTTTTATGCCCCCAATTAACCCCACCCCACCCACCATATACTAACTAGGTATTGAGACGATATACTTAATCGACTCACAATACATATTGCAATACAGGCTTCACAATACAGTGCACCCTCAAACATTGGGAAATATAATTAATGAATGAATTTAAAATATAATTTATGAAAAAATATAAAACAATGAAAAATATTAGCTTTAAAACAATAGAACAGAAAATAGTCATTAAAAGCAATGCAAATATATGTCATGAAACTGAATGCAAAATGACGCTCACTGTATCAGTTCACATGCACACTTCTATAAATATCTTGTCAATTTCATACATTTTGCACATTTGCCATATTTCCAGATATTAAACTTTGTAAAATATGCTCTGAGGATTTGAAAATGAAAATAGGTGAGTGTGCCTCATGATGGACTAACCTCCCATCTTGGTTTGCTTTTTGCTTTGTGCCTGGAACTTCAGTGACAGGCTGTAGCTCCCTCTGAGTTTGTAATGTAAAGCATTGCTATTGCAACCTTAAAGGCACCAGCCATTTTTAACTAAACGTTGCACTTGAGACTAATACCTTAATCAAATTACAGAAATTAACAACATTTTGTAAAATGACATAATACTAAGCAATATGTAGAAATTAGTAAACTGAATACAAATACTATGAACTTGCATGGGGCTTGATGTGTTGGTTTGAAACTTTGGTGCTCACAGTTTTAGGGTCATGGATGCTTCTCTACAGTGTGCTAAGGCAGTGTAGGACAAAGGGGGAATTGCCCATTCTGATAGGCTTTTAGTGGCACACAAGGCCTGTTAAGACAGCAGAATTAACAGGGATGCAGAAATCCACCTTCACTTTTCCCCAATCTACATTCTAGAAAGTGGCCAGACTGCAGTTCAGACTTGCATTAGCTTGTAATTTGTCAGATTAGAAAAGTGTAAACCAGGGTTGAACTGACATCTTTGGACAGGCTATTCTGAGATCAGAAGGTGCCGAATGATCACCCCAGTCTGAACAAAGAGCTAGAATTCAATTAGTGATAACTGTGATAGACAAAATAACTCACCTATGAAGAGGCACAGGTTTTGTAAGTTGAATTGACTTTAATCCAGTCACAAGATGTTACACCTTCCTTCAAAAACTAGTTGCAGTTATCTCTTGCACTCTCTGAAACCTAAAAGCTAATGAGCAATGTTTAATCTGAAATATTGAGAGATTGGAGCTTTGGAAAATAAAGAACAAACTCTACATACTGTTCATCTAGAAACAGCGGTATTCTTGAAGTGAAGAATTGTGACATTTTACAGCAGTTTGGCAGAAGGGAACCACTGATCTGACCTCTTAGGTCTCCTTTTATTTCAGACAAGGGTCATCTGAGTGAAAGTGGAGGTTCACTCAGTCACTCTATCTTGCCAGGTTGGGTGAATGTGTATATACAGTATGTGTTGTAATGAGAGAGAAGAAAGACGTCAAAAAGGTTTGGAGATCTACCTTGTATATTTGAAAACTCTGGTAAAAAAAGAATCTCAAACAGAGTAGTTATAAAAGACTGAGTCCAAAACAGAACTGTTGGGGATCTGAAGAGGTTGGGTTTTTTTAGAGGAAGGGGAGGAAGAGGCAGAGATGATGTCAGAACTTAGTTGTAGTTATAGTCTGGAAGTGGAGTCTGTGGATGAACTGGATGTAGAATTAGAGTGGCTTCTCTCCCGGGGATTTGCTGGGGAAGGAGAAAAAGCATTAGTGCACCCAGTACCAGCACACAACATTCAGTTAAGCCCATTGTCTGCCTCCTGTGTGCACGTGTGTAACAGTGTGTATATGTATTGCATGAATGAGTACATACTGTATGTGACTGTATAATATATTCAGGTATTTTAGGAGATTTTAGAAATCTTTCTTGGTTTGTTCTCTTCTACATTAAAAGGTAAGTTGTATTCTGTTTTCTCTGTCAGAGTAAAGGAAATCACCTTAACATTAGCCTTGAACATTTACAATAGTTCAAGCACCAGGCAGGAGAGTTAATTGTGTGCAAAGTCACAAGAAAAAGAAAGCCCTTTTCAAGAAGTTTGAGAGAGCATTACTAAGATTAGACCATGCTTACCACTGGAGGTGCATAGCAAGGCAGCATTGATTCATGTCTGAAAGAAGCAAATACTTTGCCACACAGGAAAGTAAAGCAGGAAAGAATCTGTAGTCAGCAAAAAAAAAAATTTGATCTGAAATTGCATAAAGATGCTCTGACCCAGAAAAGTCTGTCAAAGGAGCATGGACAAGAGCCTTAGAGAGACGGTACTGTTAATTAAGGGGCCATGCATGAAGAGCTGGAGTTGCTTAGCTTTTATAGTGCTTTTTATTTATTTGTTTATTTTGTTTGTTTGTATGTATTCTTTGTTCTTCTGCCATCTTTAAAGCATTAACTCTGCCAAAAGAGGTGCACATTTACCCTTGAAAATTGGCTAGAAAATCAAAATTGTAGTTGAAAGCAAAGCTAGAAATCATGACTAGTAAGTCCTTCACAAAACAAAAATGGGGAAATAGCTGGAGGCAGTTAGAAATTATAATAAAGTAGAAAATGTAGCATGGCATGACCTTCATGTGCATTTGGAGCCATTATTTATTTGATTTCAAAGTCGTAGCATTTTACATTTTTGAGTAACTTCAAAGCGTCAGTTATCACATTTTTTATTAAATATTTTTGTAACTGTGAGTCATATTGAAAAATAACAGTGATAATGGAATGCAGTGCTATATACATTAGAAGACTACATTAAATGCATACTTTTTAACAGCCCTTTTTCAGTGTCATGGAGATAAAATGTAACCTAAATAGGCTTGTGGTGGCCCAGTATCTTTCATATACAGCAGAGTCCAATTCAAGTGATGTAAAAATGGCATTGATTGATGTCCTGTTGTTAGCTGTTGATTGTGGAAGGCCTTTAAGTAACTATAGTTCATATTTATTAGTAATAAAATTTTTTAAAGACATACTGTGGTAAATAGAGGTCCGCGGCTGATCAGCATCTTGTTTTTATTTATTTATTTTTTGGATTTTATTGGTTTTATTAAAATCAAATAACATTCCATACAAATAAGTCAAGTTTTACAAAACTAGGTTCGAAACAACCCCCACACATAAGAAAGAGAGCTAGGCCAGCAGAGTAAAACTTTAAACTAATAAAAATAAGTAAATTAATAAATGAATACAAATAAATAGAGTAAAAAAATGAGGGGTGAGAATCTGCTTCCTCAATTAAAATGTTTATTCTATGCTATTGATGTTATTTATTAGATCCTGCCAGGTTTTGAAAAAGATTTGTACAGATCCTCTAAGTGAGGATTAGATTTTTTCCAATTTCAGATAATATTAGTTACCCACTGACTTAAAATAAGGGAGTTTGGATTCTTTCATTTGAGCAGGATAAGTCTGCGTGCCAATAGTGTGGTATAGGTAATTACAGTTTGTTTGTCCTTCTCCACTTTAAGCCCATCTAGGAGTCCACCAAACACAGCTGTCAATGGATTAGGAGGGATTGTGACATCAAGGCTGTCTAAAAGGCATTTAAAGATTTTGGTTCAGAATGATGTTAATTTGGTGCAGGTCCAAAACATATGGCCCAATGAGGGTGGAACTTGATTGCAATGTTAGCAGGTTGGATCTTGCCCTGGAAACATTTTGGACAATTTTAAGCGAGACAGATGTGCTCGATATATAATTTTAAGTTGAATAATGTTAAGTAAATAATCGTCGCACTCACGTCTTGGTAAGAGGGGGCGTGGTAGCGTGGTGAGAGTGGTTTCCGGGCGCAATGCAGAAGAGGACAGCCCTACACTAAATGCACAGGTGTAGGATCGTCTGTGACCCTAATTGGTGCAGGGAGCTGCTGATTGACACAGCCGTGCCACATCCCCATTTTAAAAGGGGAAGCACAAGTGTGAGGAGGGGAAGGACTGAAAAGAAAAGAAGGAACGCAAGGTTACTGAGAGAAGAAGGCAGGCGGTGAAAAGAACCGGTGCGGGCACGAGTGAGTGAGTGAAACAGAGCAAGCTCACAGGAGAGAAGGCAGGCAGTTGGGAGGACAACCCCTGGGAAGGAGTGTGTGGCCGACACTATGGGGGCAGTTGGAAGTGCTCCCTCCAGCTGAGCTGTTACAAGGAGATTATACAAGTTGAAGTAATCTCTCACAGGGTATATTAACTAATCTGCAATTTAAGCCACACAGAATCCTTCTGTGTTTTAAAAACTTTGAAAATTCGCTAATGCTTTTAAATATAAGATCTGGAATTTTCAAAAATGTATAGTGTGCTGTAATTGAGATACCACAATGAAAATGCAATTTTAGTGACAAATGCCTTGAAGATTAACTGTGCCAAATCTCAACTAAATTGGTTTATGGAGAGCTAAGTTGTTTTATGTGGAATGACAGACATGGAGAGTGCAGTCAGGAAAAAAATGACACAGTTGCTAGGTAAGGGGTTGATTTTCTGTATCCTCAAAACAATACACAGTAAGTGAGATGCTAGCTGGTTTTGTTCATCAGCTTTAAGGACATGACAAATACAAGGCAAGGGAGATACTGGTATTGTTAATCAGCTAGGCAGTGAATACAAGAACCAGGAGAGACAACGCATATAACACAGGGACACTGATGCCTCTCTCAAATACAGGAGTTCCTACTCCAGGGTTGCCCCAGGATGTGTGAGATGGCAGTTCAGGGGGTGCAATGAAGAGGAAGGCTGTGCCACAATTCAGCAAAATTGAATGAGATGTTTTGCCTGACTTTATCATGGTGCAGTTGGTGTCTTGCAGTGTGCTGTCATTTGTAGGTCATTTATTAGTTAGTGCTCCTGGTCTATAATATAAAAAGAATCAAGCATTGGGTATGCAGTTGTCCTAATTCAAAAATTAGGAATTTGACCATGTCATCTTCATGCTTATAACATGTGTGCTGAGAAGAATAATATGTTTGCCATTTCAAAGAAAAACAGGCAGGTTGACTCCTGTCTAATGAGAGAAGTGTAAGGTTTAAAAGCTATTTCAGTTAGTTTTAGTACCCCTTTGTGAGTTTAATTTGTTTTCATTGTTCTTTTCAAATTGCTCCATCTGTCTGGCAGGATTCCAGGATGCAAGATGGCCTTAGCGTATTGAAGATTTAGCTTCATGGTAGCTATGTTCCATATATAAAATGAGTTCTGGAAGCTTCATAAGATGACATTCACAACATAGAAACTTGTTCCACAACACTGATTAAATATGATACAGAGAAAAAAAAAGCCAAAAATTTTAAAAATAACAAAAAATGCTGGAAATGGAGCAATAACATGTCCAAACTCCCATAATCCTGATAATGATATTATTTATATGGAAATTCAAAAAGCTTTTGATGAGGTGCTGAATGAGAGGCTTATCTTCAAAGGGGCTCATGGCATGATAAGAAGATGGTTACATAATTGACTTAACATGGAAACAATTGGTTGGAGAAGAAGGATGTTTTTCTGAAGTAGGTCATTTTAAAAGTGGTGTTCCCAACGGTATCATTGCAGAACAATTGCTGATTTTATTATATATAAATAATTTACATAAAAATGTAACATATAAGTTGCTAAACTGCATACATGGCACTAAATTTGTCTAGATAATTAGTAGATCTACAGTTTTATGTAGTCGAAAGCCCCATTCTGAACCCTTCAGCTTTTTGAGCTAGGTAAAAGTAAAAAAAAAAAAACTACCTAGGACTACAGGGCAAGGCTAAATTTATCGTTTTAAGAAAATCTTTAGTCATGAAAAGAGGAGGCTGCAGAAGATCCTAACAGGGGTTTTTAAAATTATTAAAGACAACTATGTTGATGCATTAGGATTCTTTTAATTAAACGGTGAATCATAAAGAATATTAAGAACATTCAGTAGAGAAGTAATGTAGGACTTCTGATTTTTAAATGGTCCTTACATTACTCAGAAATTATTTATACATTTGCTTTTCCTATATAGCTGGGTGAGATATTGAGACAACCTAAGTACGAGGGATGTTCAAAAAGTTTCCACTGAAAATGGAAAGGCAAAAACATTTTTTGCTGATAGCATTAAAAAGTTGGTAAGATGCTGGGAAAATTACATCGCAAAGAGAGGTGACTATGTAGAAAATTGATTTAATTTGCTTTGCAATCTATATATTTATATATATACTGTAAAAGTCAATGTGTGTATGTATGTATGTTCCAGCATCACTTCCAAACGGCTGGAGCGATGTTCATGAAAATTAGTACACATGTTTCTCATTGATCGACTAATAATACTTTAGCGTGAAATCAACCCTAACACAACCTCTTCTGGGTAGGGTGGGGGGTGATCTTGCGGTCTTGTATGCATGTTACCATCCAGTTGACACTTGGAACAACCACCAGAGGGTGAACTGGAGGTGACTGCCAGCATTCTTTATTTTTGAGCACCACCGCGCCCCTCTTGCTTTTGAAATTAAATAGAGCTGGCCGGTTCCGAGCATCAACTGGATGATAACATACATACAAGACAGCAAGACAAGCTCATCAGAGAAGTCTTTATTGTTTGTTTATTTATATTTTTAAAAGTTGTGTTTTTTTATGTTTTTCTCAAAAAATTTTAAAAAAACACTTTATTTTCCTCCCTGGCAATGCTGGGTATTTCAGCTAGTTCTTAATAAATAGATTTTTAAAAAAGTGCTGAAACTTTTTGAACGTCCCTTGTATAAACTAACAATGCAAATTTGATGGACATAATGATTTTTCATTGTTTAAAAAACTTCCTATGCTGACCTACTCATTAAATATTGTCAGACACTGTATAAATAATAATACAAGTAATTAAATACTAAATGAAGTATTTTATGTCCATATGTCTTTAGTCCATAAAACTAAAATGCTAAACATATTGAATTTTTGTTTTAAGACAAAAAGCTGGAAAATAAGGTTAGACCGTGTGTCCTTATATCAAATTTATCATGTAAGCTTTCAGTGCTTTTTGGCTCTCAGTAAGGAAACCTGGGTTCACTTCCCAGGTCCTCCCTAAGTGGAGTTTGCATGTTCTTCCTGTGTATGCGTGGGTTTCCTCCGGGTACTCCAAAGACATGCAGGTTAGGTGCATTGGCGATCCTAAAGTGTCCCTATTGTGTGCTTGGTGTGTGGGTATTTGTGTGTGTGTTTGCTGTGGTGGACTGGCGCCCTGCCCGGGATTTGTTCCTGCTTTGCACCCTGTGTTGGCTGGGATTGGCTCCAGCATACCCCCGTGACCCTGTAGTTAGGATATAGCGGGTTGGAGAATGGCTGACTGACATGACTGACTACAATATATACTTATATACTCTATATATATATATATATATATATATATAAAAAGGAAATGCATTATCTACAGAAATGTTTAACATTTCTTGTTACAGAACAGTTTTTATTGATGCCAAGATTCCTTATTGAATCTTAATATTTTAGCAAACATTAAAAAACTATAAAATAAAAAAAAACCATAAAATGCATTTCTTGAAAATATTTTTTTGAATTAATTATAAACACTTTTTCAAGATATTTGCTCTATTTTAATGACTGGCGGAAAGTATTATTTATGCCAAGAACTGTTTTTTAAACTACTGAGAAAGTTTTTTTTAATCATTATCATTTGAATTACTCCAAGGTTTCATGACAGTACATTTTTTCATACCCGATTCCCATCACACCAATACAGAGCAAAAAAGAAAAAAAAAGAGTTAATATTAAGTAATCACACAAATACTAAAAGGTTCAAATGACTCAGCATGTTGGAAAAAAACAAGAACAAAATTAATAAATGTGGCACCGATTTCATTAATTGTTCCTCATTAAGTAAATTGAATTTAGTGTACTTTTAAATTACACATGGTATCCTTTCTTTGCTGTGTTTAGGTAGGCAGGTTAGAATCCTTCCAAGTTAGGAAGATAGAACAGTGCACTAGCACTGCTATGTAAGTTTTCACAAAAGATTTTTCAATAAACATTTCATTGGTTGTGACTCCAATTAGACATGTTAGAGGATCACATACTATTGTGGTCTGAAAGATGTCAAATAAATAAGCAAAGGGGTAAAGCAAAACACGTGAACACAGGCAGCAGGTGTTTGGTAGCATATCTCATAAAAGTGTATACTTTACAGTATTTTTTTTTCTCAAATTGAAGACAAGTGGTTATTTTTAGGAATGATTATCATTCATTTTCTGAAAATGTAGTTGAAAGGTTTTTGTCCCAGAACTGTCTCAGATTAAGTAGAAGTGCACTCTTTTGACAAAACTGGGATAGTTTGAAATGCTATCTGTATCTTCGTCTAAAAACTAAAGAGTGGAATGTTTTGATGAATGTTTGTACCTGAGGCACAGTTGAATTGATATGAATACTGTGTATTGCCAAAGTCCCAGCATATTCTGTGTAATAAATGCTGTGTAAGCATTTCATTCCTAACAGCTTAACTTTTCTCCTATGGCCATCCATTATTATTGCTGTAGCAGCTAGAAAAGACACAGTGACAGCAGTCCCAGTAATTGATACCACTAGACTTAACTTCATATTACTGGATAATACATTACTACGATAATATAAATACTTGAACATCTTTAATTTGAATTTTGAAACTACACTAAATACTAATTGAAGAAATAAAGTATGAAGCCAGTTTTCTGGCATTGTAATGTATATTGTTTACAATTTCTTTGACTCCTACAAAACAATGATAAATAGGAAAATTGTTCAGTGTCCATCAGTAATGAGCTAGCAAACTTAAACTGCATTTGACTTTCTTTTTCGTGGTGAATATAACTTTGTGGAAGTATTCTCCATGCTCATTGCTGGAATTTCCTATGTTTTCTGGGAACGAGTCCAAATGTGAATGTAAGAAATTTATCTTAAGTGACATATTACACCCTGTAACTTGGTAGGGTGAGAAGAGAAAATCACTGACTATTTCTTGGTAATTTTCTACCTTTTAGCTTCCCAAAAAAGTCACAGCCTCCTTTCTGATAGAAAGCTATTTGACTAACCCATCTTACATGCATAACAAGCTCCTTCAGGTTGGGGCAGTAGTCCACATGAATCAAATGTCAGCATAATTATTTAGAATGATTTTGATATACTGAAATAATTCAAGTAATTTTTTACATTTGACATATAGGAAGCAATAGACTCTAGCTGCAGACCTCCAGAGCTCCACTCCATTAAGGTTGCTTTATATTATACTGTACGTCAGTGATAACACCTGGACACTATGGTTAAGATTAGGGTTGGGTGAGGGTTATCTGACTTACAGTAAGTCAAGTAAACCAAGTGACAAAAACCTGTAATCCAATTAGCTGTCCAGTGGAGCTACTGAATCACAGAGCTGTGGAAGTCTGCAACTGGACCCATCTCATAAGAAGGAACCAGACATCAATAACAAACTTCTACTGTGGGTGAGTACTTGGACTTGAAAAACCTGTCAAATTACAATTTAACAATCTGCTGCTTGTTTCTTGTTTTAACAAACATAGTAAAAGATGCTGTTTTTCACAGTTCCAGTGAGTAGGAAATGACATATCTTTAAAAAGACATGACAGTGTTATTTTAGCAAGAAGCAGGACATTGCTTTTACAAAAAGAAACCATTTTTTGGAGATGTAATAAATTAAATAAATACTTTTAATGGCTTAAGTGATCTTTGTCTGGGATAGTTAAAAAATCAGCGTTTTGGAGCAAAAATTAAAATTTCCTTTAAGATGGCATGGCATATTAACATGTGGTCTGGCAAGTGCTTTAATGGGCCAATAGTTCATTAAGGGTTTGATTTCCCTGTAATCCTTTTAACTTGATTTGATTTGAGGCAGAGTGTAAAAAAGCTAATATTCTAGCATTGTGCAAATGGTGGCAATAACATAGTTTTGCAGATTAAAATACAACTTTCATAACATAGGTGGCTGTGATTGCAAGGTTTATGAACACCTTCAGTTGGGGTGGCCGCCCCTAACCTGCACTTTCTCTCTTCAGGACAGGGTTTCTCCTGTTCCTTGTTTTATCATTCCATATTTAAAGTTTGGTTGCGCTCCTTAAAAAATCAATATGGAATGCTATTTGTTTTTAATATTTTATACATGACTCTGTGACTAATGAAAATAATTGATACTAACAATCAACATTAAATTTTTTTTTTCCTTAATGAAACACATAACAGTACGTGGGCTAAATAAATAAATCAAGGAGAAATATGAGCTCTTTCTCCCTCTGCTTCAACTGCGTCATTTTTGTTGCCAGTTACATAGATACCAATTGTGCAAGCCAGTTGGTTAACGCTAGTGTGACATCTGCTTCTATCATCGTATCACGCAAAACTGAGCCATTTACAGAATTGTTGTCTCAAATGTGAGTGCCATTTTTCATAGCTTAAATCCATTACAGGAGATGCCTGCAGGGCACACTGTAAAGTTTACTGTGGAGCATTTCCTGTTGCACATGGCAGTGTATGTGATGTCAAGCAGCATGTGGCTAGAGCGAGGCACACTGTTAACATGAGAAGGAGCACCAAGGGTATTAAACAATTCCTCGTGCATCACCTGAAGCAGACGAGGTAATGTGATGCATCATTGATATTTTAATCTGACTAATAATAAATATATGAACTATAATTCAGGTAGAATTGCATATACATAAAATCATGGCTAGCGTAAGGGCCATCTACTAACCATAGCCAATAGGAGAAATAGCAATTTCATTTCTAATAATATAAAGTTATATAACAAAGTAGTAGCCTGCTACTGATCATTATCTTTATTACTGGAGGCAGCAGCTCAGATGGCACATATTTACCATATAGTGAAGTACAATAGTGCAGATTGTGCTCTGAAATTAAACCATAAAACACACAAATTCTGGCAGCCACAAGCAACTTAAAATATACATGGAAAAAGAAAAAATCAAGACAGATGTTGCAGCAACAATGCTGTGGGATGTACCCGCTGTTGCAGAAGCTACTTTAACAACGTGTAAGGAGCTATGGTTTTTGCTGCAAGGTTTTATTTTTTGGTGTTTTCATTGAATATAGTTAATGTACTTTAGACAAAGAAATGCACATAACTTGTTTTATTTTATTGGTGAAATGTATAACAACAGCTAGAGCAAGCCAGTTTGGGCTTCGTTTTCTTAATAACCTGATTGTTTTTATCATACAAATAAATACAAATTATGGTTACAGATGATAATAGTGCCTAAGATATTTACTATAATAGCAACAGGATAAGCAAATTATTGTACTTGTTTGGTTTTCCCAGAACTTTCCATCTGATATCAACATCCATTTAAACCACTTCACTATCAAGCTACTGTATCAGTTAATAGCTCAACAGCTCTCTTTAGGAGTAGATCATGGTAACCTTGTTCTGGATGAGTTTCTACTTGATGCACAGGTAAAAGTAATACTTTTTAAATGTTTTTGTCTAGATCTTCAACCTAAAGATTTTGCCAAAGATAACCATGGGGCACACAAATTATTCCCCCAAGCCAAAGTCAAAAGGAGGGGCAAACCAAAACACAATAATAATTATAAATTACGTGCAACATAAAGAATCATGTTTGTACAGCTTGGAAACATTATTTATGATGGAATACAAATTTGAAATCAGTATGGCGACATGTATACAGCATAAACAATTCAGGAGATACTACTGAATCTGATAGAGACCAATATTGAAAAGGATTGGATCCCCACTTTCAAGGAGCCTGATTTGGCAAGGACACGGGCAGACAGTGCTCAAGCTGTCATTATAAGTCAAATACATGTTTGTCTTTGGCAGCCAGGATCTGGGTATAGTCATTTGGAAGTAGTCACACGTCCTCAGCTAAGCTCTGCCTATTTTCCAGCATTTTGTAGGTATAAAACCAACCAGCTTCTTATCCCGCTTTAAGACAACCAGACGAAGATTTACCTAACTAACTCTGCTGACAGTTGTACTGGGGCAACAGTTATGAAGCTTGCACAACAAAAAAACAACGCATTACTTTATTAAATGGGGATTTTCATCAACTAGTGACCAAACCTTTCTTTTTAGTTTGCCTGTACTTTTACACCTGATTGTATAAACAAACATGTCGTAATTTTGTTATTATCTCGCTGTACAGTATATGTTTAGATCCCTGTTTAAAATTAATTTATTATTCTAAAGACAGAAAAGCATCTCAAATTTACAGATACAAAATTTACAAGGAGATGGAACTTAGCACATGTATCAACATGGATTTACATTTCATTAATAAAAAAGTTGAGAATCTACATGAGAACTATTCAAGCAATCAAACACAGAAATAATCATAACATCTGCATGGCTCTAAGCAAGACTTGCATAGATGGTCAACCCTTCATCTCACACTAGCTGGAAGAATTAACACTGTTAAGATGAATATTCTTCCTAAGCTCCTTTTTTTATTTCAAAACATTCCAATATACATTATTAAATCATTCTTTAAGCAATTAGATTCAACAATAACCTCATTTATTTGGAACTCAAAACATCCACGCATCCAAAGAACGACCCTACAAAGACAAAAGGCAGAAGGCGGCATGGCTCTACCTAACGTCCAGTTTTATTACTGGGCAGCAAATATACAAGCTATAAAAATCTGGACACAAACAGAAGAACATACACAGGTTTGGTCCACAACAGAAGTAAAATCCTGCAGTAAATCTTTATATTTCCTGCTCTGTGCTCCAATAAACACAAGTTATCTGCAATATATTGATAACCCAATTGTGCTTCACTCACTTAGAATATGGAACCAATGTAGAAAGCATTTTAAGACGGAGAAGCTTCTATCTGTGGCACCTCTGCAAGAGAACCACCTCTTTCAACCTTTGTGAACATATGCAGTTTTTAATATCTGGAAAAAATTTGGAATTAACTTGCTTAGAGATCTTTATATAGACGTCTTTGCATTCTATGAACAATTACATTCCAAATTTAACATTCCAGCTACACATTTCTTTCACTATCTTCAAATCAGGAACTTTGTTAAACAGAACCTTCCCGATTTTCCTCATCTTGCACCCTCATCCATGCTAGAAAAAATATTGCTCAATCTGAAGGACTCAGACACCATCTCTGCAATATATAAAATCATTTTACAGTCCCTCCTTTTCAAGTTCCAAGAGGACACTGGGAAAAAGATCTCTCAATTAATATATCAGAAAAGGAGTGGAAAGTAGCAATGCAGAGAATTCACTCGAGCTCCATATCCACAAAGCATACAATTATACAACTCAATATTATATATCGAGCACATCTGTCTCGTCTAAAACTCTCCAAAATGTTTCCAGGGCATGATCCAACCTGCGAAAGCTGCAACCAAGTCCCAGCCTCACTGGGTCACATGTTCTGGGCCTGCACCAAATTAACATTATTCTGGACCAAAATTATTAATTACCTTTCAGACAGCCTTGGTCTCACAATCCCTCCTAACCCATTAACAGCTGTGTTTAGTGTTCTTCCAGATGGGTTTAAAGTGGAGAAAGACAAACAAATTGTGATTGCATTCACTACACTTTTGGCACGCAGACTTATTCTGCTAAACTGGAAGAACCCAAACTCTCCTCTTTTAAGTCAGTGGGAAACCGATGTGTTATGCTATTTGAAATTGGAAAAAATCAAATACTCAGTTAGAGGATCCGTACAGACTTTTTTCAAAACATGGCAGGATCTAATCAGTAATATTTTAAAATAAGCTCTTAAAGCACAGAGAAAGCAATTATTTCCGTATTTCTCTGCCTTATGCATCCATCTCATCAAATTTATTAATTTAGGTATGTTTACAAGCCTTAAATTTCACGCCGTTTGCCTGGCTCTCTCTCTCAGGGGTGGGGATTGATTTGTTCTTAACTCAATTTTACTTTTTGTAAAAAATTGATTGATTTGTATGGATTGCAATAAAATTAATAAAACTTCAAAAAAAAAATATCTATTTTTTTCATAATTTCAGATGATGCTATAATTGTATTATTTATCATAATGTTCATAACAAATCAATACTTTATGATATACCAGTAGCTTTAAACTGGCTTATTTATGAAGTTTCGTAGGCTGACTGTGTACAGTGGTTACTACACAAGATGGTTTAGATTCAAAACTTTTAGCAATAGGAGCAGGAATCATCCATGAGCAGTGGATTTAGAAAAGGAAAGGATGCCATTTGCCTAAGATTAAAAAAATAAGAAGACACACTAAGACTGAAGATTTCTTTATCAGTTATCTTCATTAATACACAAATCCAAAAGCGAATGTCCTCTTTTAACACTAGAAGTACCAAAGTTTACGAAAAAACTCGTAAATCCATCCCACCTTAAATCCGCTTGCACATCTCCATTCAGCGTCTTTTGTCTTGTAAATGTGTCGATTAGCCCAAGGAGCAAGCCGCCTGCTATCCCGTCCTCCCACTGCCTCATGAAACTGCAAAAACCTCTCCCAGCTCAAGCCTTGTTTATCAGGGAGTGAGTAGTACCTAGAGTTGTATAGTCTAAAAAATATTGTTATTTGAAACACATGCATTTCATGTGTGTTCAGTGTCTACAAAGATCTATGTAAGTGTAGGGTGACAGAAATGTTGAACACATACATAAAAGACAAACTTTTTTCATGTTTTAGTACTAACGACAAAATTTTCACATGAAGTGTATAATGTGTGAAGACTGAAGTCCAAATGTCAAATAAGCACTTTCACAAAAGTTACAAATATAACAGAACAAATGTGCTTAGAAGTAAAAGTACTCGAAATGTATAAAGCCAACACAGAGCATGTTTTATGGTCCTTGTTACCCTCAAACTCTTACCACTCTTCTTACCACTCCTCCTCCTTCTCCGTCACTTCCATTTCAGGCACGCCCTCCTCCTGGATTTGAACCTGTACAATGAGATTACATGATTTATTGAGACACATCTCGCACTTAATTCTACATCATCTGAATTGGTGTTGCAAACCCAAATGATTTTTCAGATTTTCTACAGATCACACACTGTACTGTAAATTTCAGTACAAGTATACTGTACATCAATGGACACATTCCTTTTCACACATTTCCATTTTTTTTATAACCCAGGATCACACCCAAACCTGATTCCTTTTCAAATGTTTATGTATACCTCAATATTTGACTTTGTCTCTTGGCATTCCAATTTTTTCAGAACAAACACCTTTTAGATGCTCACACTAGAATAATAGGCAATGCCTGATAACAAAGAACAATTCAAATTTACTATAGAAATTGATAGATACTTCAAAAACAAAACAGAATATACATACATCATGCCCAGGAACTGAACCCACAACTTCTCCTTTAAGGGCAAATATGCTAACCACTACACCACCACTTCTTGTTATTTTCTTGGAAAAAATATCACACCTTTCTATTTCTTCAGAGTTACACACTGGGCAAAATAAAATTATACCATAGTTTGTAAAGTTATTCCACATATGAGGTCCACTTCTACATTTATATTCCACCTTAATCTCTTGCTCTTGTTCAAATCATACAGTATGATGTACAGTATCAACTGAGAAAGACCTCCTGACCAGGTTTGGTGGTAGCATAGTGGATAGTATAAATGCTCATCAACTATGAAGTCTGAGTTAAATTCCCATTTATGACCTTAAATGTTTCCTCTAAGAAAAATAAAAAATAAAATTATATAGTTGTCAATATTACGCTGTTGCTTGTCAGGTTTTCAATGATACACACTTTGCTGCATATGCTTTACTTCTGTCAACAACAAAGTGATTCTAATTATTTTACTTAAGACTTTCATATTCAACATTTATATCTAAACTTTTGCTATTCAAATTGAGAGGCTAAAAAAAATGCATTCTCTATAACGTCTCTCACTAAGAGTTCTATAACCTAGAAACCTCTTGAGCCAACAGAAGATGGAAGACAGTAGTCACCAAACAGGGTTTATTAAATTCATGTCGTTACGTTTTCTCAATATTTAAAAAGCTCAGTTTCCAGGATAAAATGCATGTGTGTGATAATACATACAGTACCATGGCTCTATGCATTATTCTGCAATGTGGCTCCATTCACAATCGTTTACAGTTTTTTCTCACTTTTTAAATAAATGTTCTGAAACTACAGCTCATCTTATACAAACTCATACTCTTCTCAATAGATTATCTTCGATTGGCATTACCCACACTCCACTAGATTGGTTCAGATCCTCTCAGGCCGCACTCAGTTTGTTCAGCTTAAAACTTTCACATCCCAACCCACCGCTGTTACTTCAGGTGTGCTCCAGGGCTCTGTCCTGGGGCCCTTCCTTTTCAATATTTACCTCATTCCCCTTGGCAATATCTGTCATAAATACAGTATAACATTAGCTTCCACTGTTATGCTGATGACACCGAGCTCTATCTCACTAGCAAACCTACTGCTTCCTTTCCACCCTCCTCACTTACTGATTGCATAGCAGAAATCAAATCCTGGTTTTCTTCAAATTCTCTTAAATTAAATAGTGACAAAACTGAGGTTCCCCTCATTGGTACAAAATCAACATTATCCAAAACTGATCATTTTTCATTTGTTATTGATAATTCCTCTGTCTCCCCTTCCCCAAAGGTTAAGAGTCTGGGTGCCATCCTTGACAGTACTTTATCCTTTCAGTCCCACATCAATAACATCTCCCAGTCTGCATATTTCCACTTGCGTAACATTAATCGTATTCGCCCCTCCCTCACTCCCCACACCACTGCTATCCTTGTTCATAGCCTTGTCACTTCTCGTCTGGATTATTGCAATTCCCTTTTCTTTTGTCTTTCTCGCAAATATCTTTGTAAGCTTCAACTGGTTCAGAATTCAGCTGCCCGCATCATTACTAGAATCCCCTCTATTCACCATATCACTCCCATTTTGCAGTAGCTTCATTGGCTTCCAGTTCAGTTCCGAATTCAATTCAAAATTCTCCTACTAACTTTTAAGGCTATCCACAACCTTGCCCCACTATATCTGTCTGACCTCCTCCATGTTGCCATTCCCTCCCGTACCCTTAGATCCTCTTCCTCCATCCACTTGACTGTCCCCTTCGTCCGTCTTACCACTGTGGAACTTTCTACCACCTGAACTTAGAAATATTGAATTATTTTCACTTTTCAAATCTAAGCTTAAAACTCATTTATTTAAGACTGCTATTTTCTCTTTCATTACAATTGTTTTGTCTGATTTTAACTTTTGTATTGTACTTTTGTTTATAATCTGTGTTTTGTCTATTGTTCGGTGTCCTTGAGTGTTTAGAAAGACGCCTACAAATAAATAAAATGTATTATTGTTATTAAACTCTATGCATAATAGCCACAAACACTCACACAACCCAAAACATGTCACACACCTGACAACAAAGCACACATTGCATTTACAACCATTCTCTTCTAAAAAAATTATTTTTGCATCAGAACCGAACACGCAAACCATCACATGAATAGTTTGTCCTAAACATAACTGACATTGCAATCCTTTTTTCTATTTCAGTGTGCAGTGACATTGTTGGTCATGAGCAAAGACAGGCTGCCTCTCCCTATTCAGGGTCTTTTTGCAATTCCGAAAATACACACATTTACTCATCTTATTGTATTTCTTGTGAAATGTGCCATATCTCAATCTACATTTACCTTAAGTTTTTCTCTACCGTTACTGTACCCATTTTAATTTTCAAAACATTACATTATACCAGCTACTGTGAAATGTGATACATAGGGCCACACACGTTGACCTGCTTCTCTCATGTTCAGGTCATAGTTGATGACATGGTCAACTAGTGTTGCCTGTATCTCATTTCACACTGTTTATCTCCTTTAAAGAGCACTTCCTTTTGCTCTGTATATGAACCTCACCCCACTTGCCTCCATGGTGCTACATAGGGTAGCAGGTAGTCACTGAAGCCTCTTCAGTTTCCTTTATATTAAGCTGACTACTCACATGGAGTAACAATGTGGAAATTCATTGGTTGAACCCTATCTGACAAGCGCGTCTAATTCATCCATTGTGTGCCTTTTCCCCTTATACCATACATGTACACTTCAAAGATACAATCTGTTGTGATAGCGGGGTTGTAGCAGCAGTAGCCATAGCCTAGTGTTCAAAATACTATAAAAATACTTAGCAATGTATGGTTTTTCACTATTTCTCAATTAAATATATTTAATGTCATTTCTATATAAGCACACCACAAATGTGAGCACAAATTCCATTTTACAGTTTTCAGTTTGGGAACAGTCCAGGATCATGAACAATCTATTTAAAATTCAAGTGATACACATCTACCAGTTATTTGGAGTCCAAAGGATTACAATGATACTTTCACACTGACACCTCATACCTGCTCCTGCTGATAGATTAGACCCCATCCACTGATAATGTAGACAATAATAAATATCAACAGAAACAAGTTTTACATGGCTGGGAACTGAACCCATTACCACTGCTTTAAGGGCAGGTACCCTACTCACTACACCAACTTTATAACTTTCAAAATTTTGTCAATCAAAAAATGGCCCCCATCTGCACCCAAACAGACTAAAAGTGAGGAAAGAACTCAACACAAATATGAGGTAAAGTTAAACAATTAGCTGCCATCTCTTGTTCTTTATTCTGATGTACTGTATCAACTCAAACAGAAACCCAGGCCAGTTATGGTTGTGTAGTGGTTAGCATAAATGGTTATCAACCAGGAAGTGTGAGTTCAATTCCAATATAAGACAGACAAATTTCTCTTTAATAACAAATGTCCTCAAATGTACCTTCCCTTAGTCCATACCAAGTCAGGTACTTTTTCCCATGATACACACTTAGTTGTGTAAATATCACTTGAATAAGCCTCATTTTTCACTCACGGCTCAATGACTTCTACAATCGCAATGTGATTCTCATTAGCTCAAAGCAAAAGTAGACCATCCACATTTATCAGCACAATCATGATATTCACAATGAGCAGCCAAAAGAACCAATCATCAAGAATATCTCTTACAGTTCAAAGAGCAGAGTAGACCACACCTGCAGATGGAGTATTTGAGATGTTAAGTTTGAAGCTGATGGGATCATTGATGTACTACAGTAGAACTTGAAGGGGTTTATAGTTTAATTTAATTGTCATACATTAGAAATTCTTCTTCTAACCCTACTTATCCAGAAACAGAGATTTAGAGAAGATGGAGTGTATCCACACAAGTAATGGGAACAATGAATAATCACTGAACAAGGCACCAGACATTCCCAATGAGGACACACACATCAAAGAACAATTTAGCATCAACAGCTCAACGAACCTGCATGTTTCTGGACTGCGAGGAGAAACCAGAGAATATGGAGAAAACCGACACAGGGAAAACATGAAAACTCCACAAAGGGCACAACCAGTATTTGAATCTCACCACTGAATGGATTTCAAAATCCCACTGTTACCAAAATAGCCTTTCCTTTTCCTCTCTGCCTCTCTCCTCTCCGACACTGTCAGTTGCCTCACATGCTCCATTATCTAGCATTCAACTAAATATAAAGAAGCCTCTTCAGTTTCCTTTATATTCAGTTGACTGCTCAAGTAGAGTAACAATGTGGAAACTTATTGGTTGAACCCTATCTGACAAGCGTGTCTAATTCATCCACTGTGTGCCTTTTCCCCTTATACCGTATATGTACACTCCAAAGTACACTCTGATGTGATAGTTGGGGTTGTAGCAGCAGTTCCTGTAGCCTAGTGGTCAAAATACTTTAAAAATGGTTGGCCATGTACATTGTGACCCCAAAAGTCATGGGTTAAATCCCCTCTTCTGACACTTGATGGTTAATTCTTTTTTTTACTTCAGTCTAATGCCTCTTACTGTATTTGATTGATATCAGGAAAAGAACTCCTCAATGAGGTTCAGAAAGGGATAATATAGTGGAACGTCTACAACAGAGAAGGTTGGGTGTTTCAGAAACTAAACCTCAACGTCTGCCACCCCATAAAAAGTTACATTGACAAGCGTGTCTAATTCATCCATCCCCCATATATATGTATGCATACTCTGACAATACAATCTATAGTGTGTAGTGCACTAGTGGTAGCCTAGCAGTCACATCACTGTCAATATTTGAATATATACTATACATTGTACGCCTGGAGGTTAATGGGCTCAGCTCCTCCTCTCATCACCTTAACATATTTTTTCTTTAATTCAGTCTCATGCCTCTAACTGTAAATGTGATACAATTTTCACATTGGATAGCATTGGTAGAGAAGTGTGGAGAAAAGATCTGTAGTGTTTGCTCAGTGGAGCTCTGTGTTAAGTTTGCTGATTTCCAAATGTAAGCAATATCTAACTTAGCATTATGAAAATATAATATGAGAATTGATCATGAAATTTGTGCGTAGAAATTGAAGACTACGTGATGTGTTGAGCAGGAACTGTTTACGGGATTAGTGCAGAGAGCAAACTGCTGGATGTGTATTAAGGGTTTTGTGCCACTGGCTTAGGAATCAGACCACTGAGCTCTAACTATTGACAACTGTGTGCCGATATGCAGGACCAGTGAGTGTGCAAATAAGAACATCTGCAACATCCAAACAAACAGTTCATGAAACAGCTACAGTCATGCAGAGACATCCAGCAAATAAAAAAAAAATATATATGTACAGTTTACATAAAAAGGAAACTCATTTTAAGTTAAAAGTTATGCAGTGTTTTAGTGCCTGTTTGGCCACAGAATTAGTCCCATGAAAACGTACATTGACAAGCATGTTTACTTCATCCATTATGTGGCTTTGCCCCATATATATATATATATATATATATATATATGTATATATGCATGCATGCATACTCTGATGGTACAACCTATTAAAAAAAACATTCATTGTCCAACACAACCGTGGAGTGAGTCTCTTGTCTCTGCTTACCCTCCTCTGCTCTTCCAGGCCTCAAGGAGTGACTCCTCCTGGACTTGAACCTGTGGGATGAGATTGCATGAATCACTCAGAATCAACGACCACTTCTCTCTACACCACCTGACCTGGACACCATGATTTTTCACTATTTCTCCATATGCTATTAAGTATATTTAATGTCATTTGAAGAGAAGCACACCACACATCAAAGCACACAGTACATGTCACAGTTTTCATGTTACATTTTGATGATAGTCCAGGATCACAGAGATTCTATTAAAAATCCAAGTGATACAAATTTAGTCTTCAGTTAGCTAGTGTCCAAAAGATTACAATGATATGATCAAATGTCGTACCAGCTCCACAAATAACAACATGCAATTCCTGGTAAAACATGGCCTTACTCACTTATAATATAGACAATCGTGAAAACTTCTTAACCAAAAACACGTTTTAACATCATGGGTGGGAATTGACCCCACCATAACTACTTTAAGGGCAGGAATTCTACCCACTACACCATATCTCAATGCTGGCTTGGTTTGGGATATTTCACACATTTCTATTTTGTCAAACACAGAAAAGCCTCCGTCTGCCCTCAAACAGACTGAAAGAAAGTTGAGTAAGAACTTAACACAAATATGAGATAAAGTTCAACAATTAGTATCCACCTCAATTTCTTCTTGTTCTTTGTTCAAATACCACAGTATCAACTGAAACAGTAACCCAGGCCAGGTATAATAGTATAGTGGGTAGGATATACGTCTCTCAACCAGGACGTGTAAGGTCAATTCCCATCCACAACTGACAAATTACTCGTTAATAGAAAATTACCTTACATATACCTGTCATTGCTGCATGCCACTTCTTCTGGGATTTTCCATGACTGTAACAACATTTCTTAAGGACAGTCTAAGGTTACTCAAGGATTTTCAAGACATAAGCAGACCATGCATCCTACAGCACTCTCAACATCAATATGATTTGCTATGCATTTTATGCAACCAGAGCCATCTGTATGAAAGTCATCTCTGCCAGTACCAGACCACACTTCCCTATTTTGCAATGAGATCTTCAGTTTTACAGGCAAGTCCTCAATTACAAAATAGATAATATTTAGTGACAAAACAAAGCTATGTGTACTATTATAAAAATAATAAGCTTGAACGCATTTCATTATTGAGATGTGCAATTGTCCCTCTTTACCACTAGAACCACCATGCAATTCTCCAGTACAATAACTGCCAAACCAACAGCAAGTGGCATCTGTTCTCACTAATGGCCCATCATTGAGGCATCCTCATAACACAACTGACATCAACTACACCAAGAACGCTTAGAAAAAAATGTTCGCCTAAACCGGCTGCACGATGCTTTTCCAGGAATATATTCAATGAACAACGTCTCCGGAAAATGCTGCATGTTCATTATGCAATATTCATGCAGATTCCACTTCTTAAACTCAAATATAATTTTTATTTTAATATTTTATTATTATGGTGTTAATGTACATGCTTTGTGCAGCGCTCAGAATGGGTCTATCCATGCAAATGAAGGGATGGATAGGCCACATAAATAGCACCACTATCCAATTGTTTGGAATGAAAACTAAGAAGGGAGCGGTGCTCCTGACAGGAATAAAGAGACAGGATCATGATTAGCATGTACAGTGAGGTGTGAAATGGAAGGACAACATTCAGGGAAGCTCAAGGAAGACACAAAGTTCAAAGGTTAGTACTCACTGTAAAGCTTCAGTGATGGTGCCAAGTGCTGTGGTTGTGAGTGTAGAAATTTTTTCACTAGAAGCAAAAAAGGGAGGAAGAGGAAAGTAAACGCAGAAACAATAATACTTGCCTGATGGTAAAAATAAAAAACAAAAGCTACAACCATTGTATAAAGAAAATTTCTTACTTACACAACACTTGTGATACATCTGATTAACAGCCCTACAACTAACACCCACTCTCTTAACATCCCAGGCAAAGCTACAAAATAGAGCTAGTTTACAAATGAGAAGTCTTATTCTGTGAACCAGATATTTACCAGAGTTTTATTCTGCATAACTATTTGTAACTTTGAGATAAGAGATAGGTCTGTTTGAAGATCATACCATTTATCTGTTCTTTGATTAATATAATGAAAATGCTTTGTAGCTGTGCAATGTAAATGAATCCAACTTGTAAAAAAGGCTGCTCTGTTGAGACAAGTGAGTCTTCAATGCTGCACTAAACAAGACCACAAAGTGGCACGATTTTTTAAAGTAACAAAGAATGGAGTCAACATTGGCTCATGACTATTCTTTATTTACGGAGCATTTCCCCTAACATAAACAATCATGGAATCCCAATAGGTTTATTTTCTCCATGAATCCTGTTCACTTCTGTTAACTGAAGTTTTTGTCTACTCTGTTCATAGATTAAGAGATCACAGTTACTATGTGAGTGGGACCTCATATTACCATAACATCCACCCTCCATTTATCCAATCATTCCTCTTCCAAACCTTAGCTTCCTAAGCTTTTCCAGGGCAGGGTCACGGGGCTGCTGCAGCCTGTCGCAAAAAGCAAACGGCACAATGCAGGACAAGGTGCCTTTCCATCACAGGACAAATACACACAGAGTCAAACCTGTGTGATGGCTGGCCCGGACACAGACAGAGGGACATCATAATTTCACCACACACCATTTATTTACAATATTTACAAGTCTTTATCGTGCACTACCAACCCCAGTGCCTCCAGCACCGATCCCCCAAAGTCCTGGCCACACAGTCCTTTTTGTCTTTCTCTCCTGGCCGCCTCCAGTCCTCACTCCAGCTCCGTCTTGCTTCCTCCCGACTCTCGCCAATGACTGGAGGGAGGCGGCCCCTTTTATAGGAACCCGGATGGGCTCCAGCTGCTTCCCGGCAATCTCCCCCGGACACACCCCCGTGTGGCGGAAGTGCCGGCTGCGCACCCGGAAGCCGTCTGGGTGTCCCCTGTCGTCTTTCTTCCTGGTGTGGCGGAAGTGCCGGGCTCCCGGGATAATCAGGCACTGGTGGCCACGGGTCCCTACAGGGCTGGGCTTCCAAGCCCTCTACCCGAGGCCTCTAGCATAACCAGGACGGACGCCCCCTTGCGGTCTGGAGGAGGCACAAGCCCGGCCGGGGACCACAGTGCCCCACCGCTAGCAAGGACACGTGGGTCCGAGCGACACTCCCCGAAAGGGCAGCACGTCCCCAGAGAGGGTCCTACTATGTCCCCAGGGTCCAACACAGCACCCTGGGACATCTCAGTTCGGCACCCCCTCCGACACAAACGTGCCCCTCTGGTCTGCGCCGCTCTCGCCCCCGCTGTCCCCACCAGCTGGGTCACCATCGGCCTCCTGGCGGGGAGCCCTCCCGCGGAGCGGCCCGTTCGAGGAGGGCAGGTCCCGAACGACGTTGGCTCCAGTGCTCGTCGGGGCTTCTGACCTGTAAAAAGAGCAAAGGGATGGCCAGAAGCACTGCCAGGACACTCACCCCGAGCGTCCTGTTGGTCTCTATACCGGCAGTGCTCTCCCCCCCTTCCGACAGCCCACGACTTGCCTGACTGGCTCCTCCACCGCAGGTTCCACGCCCGCCCTCTCGCTCTTCTTGGGACCGCTCTCACAGGCGGCTCGCCCAGCTGCCCAGGGGATTCCCTCTGCCTTCGCAGAGGACGGCTTTTCTTTGGACGCTCGCACCCAGCGAGACGCCCCTTCCTATCGGAGGAACCGGCATTCCTCCCTCGGTTCCTCCTTCTCTTGGACGCCCTGACGGTCTGGGTCTGAGCATGGTGAAAGCTCAAATCCAGCCCCGTCTGCGTCCCTGCAGAGCGACAGGAGACAGCTGCGGGCTTGGAGTGCAGGGCGCTAGGACCCAGGGCACTCATCAGCCCTGGTCCTGCCAGCCCCTGCGTATTCGCTCTCCTCGCCTCGCAGACAGTCTGCACCGCCGCGTCCACTGTGGGGGGATTGCCTACTCGAAGCCGGTCCTCCTTAACAAAGTCGCGGCCGTGTTCGGCAGATCCCCCTTCATGCTTTACGGGGACGGCAATACTTACCACCCCCGCGGTGCTTTGCCTGCCTCCGGTTCCAGCGCCGCGCCGATTCTCCGTCTCCCACGGCGTCTCTCCCGACGCGACCGCCTTCCCCATCAGCTGCTTCAAGCGAGCGGCAAGAGCACTCAGCACCTCTGTTAAAGGCGAACACATAGAGACAGACGGTGGTGGGCTTACCTGTCCATCAGCCCCACTCCCCGCCTGTCTCCTGTGGGCCAGCCCCTCTGGCCCAATCGGGTCTCTCGTAGGCACGAGACTGGCATTCCTTGGTCCCGCCTCCATCCAATCCTCGGCGGGCACGCAAGACACACCGGCCAATCCCGTGCCTGTCAGCGGGCGGGACATCCGGCCTGCGGCCATCTTGTCTTCCCCACTCTGGGTGCGGTGATGTGCCTCCTTACAGCTACGCAGCTGCTGCGGCTTTTTGAGCTGCAGCGGCTCCGACCTCGCAGCCTCCGCTGTTGCCGCCACCGCGCTGCCAACAGCCCCTGGACCGGCGCGGATCCGGACCGTCCCTGCCTGCGGAAAATAAGGTACAGTCCACCCCGAAGGGCCGATTACTGCAGGGCAGGGCACTCACCTCGCGGATCCCGTCATGCCGAGGCCCTTGCCTCGGTGTGGCCTCCTGTGTTGCAACGCCGGCTGGGTCGTCCTTCATGACAGCGCGGCTCTCGGAGCCCGCTGCACTCTGGCGACGTCTGGTTTTCTTTCCCCGCACCCGGGGATGGCCAATCCGCGGACCGGCGGCGGTCCCCTGGGCGAACCGCTCCCGCGGGGTTGTGCACGGGCCGCTCCCGCGGCCGGTGTGTGGGGTCCGCTGCTGCGCCGGGCCGTCCACAGACTTGTTATAATGGAATGCAGGTCCCCGTCTTGTACCAGACGGCCCATCCGCACGACTACGCCACTGTGAAGGCTGGCCCATCTGTCACCAGACAGACGGACATCATAATTTCACCACACACCGTTTATTTACAATATTTACAAGTCTTTATCGTGCACTACCAACCCCAGTGCCTCCAGCACCGATCCCCCAAAGTCCAGGCCACACAGTCCTTTTTGTCTTTCTCTCCTGGCCGCCTCCAGTCCTCACTCCAGCTCCGTCTTGCTTCCTCCCGACTCTCGCCAATGACTGGAGGGAGGCGGCCCCTTTTATAGGAACCCGGATGGGCTCCAGTTGCTTCCCGGCAATCTCCCGCGGACACACCCCCGTGTGGCGGAAGTGCCGGCTGCGCACCCGAAAGCCGTCCGGGTGTCCCCTGTCGTCTTCCCCCCGGCACTTCCTGGTGTGGCGGAAGTGCTGGGCTCCCGGGATAATCAGGCACTGAGGCGCCGCCTGGCGGTGGCCACGGGTCCCTACAGGGCTGGGCTTCCAAGCCCTCTACCCGAGGCCTCCAGCATAACCAGGACGGACGCCCCCTCTCGGTCTGGAGGAGGCACAAGCCCTCCTCTGGTCCTCCTGGGCGTCCCGGCCGGGGACCACACCTGATACCAAATACAATACCACACATAAAACACTACATATATGTTTGTACTTGAAACTTTAAGGGGGAGAAACCTCCACCCCAATTTAATGTAAGAATATCAGAATGCTCTACACTCCAAGTGGGACCTCCTCATCCGGGCTAAATTAAGAAATCAAACTTATAGACGCCTTACTTCTGGCACAAAATAGAGTCCTAGTTTTCTCTGCTTTGAAAATAATCTGGTTCTAAAAGCATCCATCCATCCATTTCCCAACCCGAAACAATTGAGTTAAATTTTTACAAATTGTTTTTCATATTTTTCTGTCTGTCTGGTGATCTCCCATTATCTTCCAGGCTCCAATGACCATGACCGGACATGCCATTCAGATAGAGTGGGTATGAAGAGTGTGATATCATTGTGCCCATTGTTCATCAAAAGGAATCTCAAGAAAATTATTAGCTCCTGAAAATCTCCTCAGAATGGCAGATTTACTCAGACTAACGTTTCTTTACTAAGCTGTTTTTGGAGCCAAATCCTTCTTATATACAGCTCATACTTCATTTTTAGTACAATATGTTTGTACTTATTCTGTTTGTTTGGCATCAGCAATGTGTTGTTTGTGCTCACTAGTGATGAGCGAACCTTGCTGAATTGTTTTGGTGAAATTGGGGAAATGTTCGGGAACGTTGTAGAATTCAGTCAAATGCATTGAAGTCAGTGGGCAAGAAGAAATTGAACTTGAGTGGATTATGAAGGTGCAATAGTCTTTTGTTTCTGAAGTCTACAGAAGTGTTTGCAAATTATTCTGGACCAAACATTGTGTCCAAAAATTTGACCTGAGATGTGAGGCTGCAGTGCCAACTAATGCGCCACCAGGCACCCCTAGAGATAAAATTCATAGAATTTAATTTCAGAAGAGGAAAAGTTCATGAGGACAGGAAGAATGAATTCCCTAAGTTATACCCTTGACAGATTTGTTAGTAGGTACTCACCTCTCTCAAACTCAAACATTATAAATTTGACTCAGGCGCCGCTGGGAGTGGCAGCCTTTCTAGCAGCTCCGTGTACGACTTTATCTTTCTACTTTTTTCTCTATTTTTCTCTATTTCACTGATCACTCCTATCACTTTCTTTTATGTGGACTTGTTCCCGGGACACCTTTTACTACTTTTTACTACTTGGACATGGATTTTTACACGCTGAGAGTCGTCTATTCAAGTAGTCAACTTCAAGTGATGAGAACAAATGCCCGCGCTGGTGTGGTTCCCTATTTACCTGATGAGGTAAGAAGGCGGTATCGTGGCGGAGCTAAGCTAAAAGCAAAACGACTTGCGAGAAAGTGGCATTTCAAACCTTCAGTGCCTTCTGTGAGATCGACGAACTGGCTGCGCTGGTGAAAAATGTCAGGACCTACAGAGAATGCAGTTTGTTGTGTTTTTGTGAAACATGGCTAACAACTAACATCCCAGATGCTAACGTGGAGCTACCTGGGTTTAGCACAGTTAGAGCGGACAGAGACGAAAATACCTGCGGAAAGCAGAAAGGAGGAGGACTCACTCTCTATGTCAATACAAGGTGGTGTAACTCTGGACATGTAAACATCAAAATCTCCACATACTGCAGGGACATCGAACTGTTGGCCGTAAGTCTGCGTCCCTATTACTTGCCCAGAGAGTTTGGACACATCATTGTTGTTATTGTTTACATCCCTCCTCGGGCAGACGTGGAGATAGCGGGTGACATAATCCATTCTGCAGTTGCTAAATTACAAACACAGCACCCTGAGGCACTTGTGCTAATTGCTGGAGACTTTAACCATGTGACGCTGGACAAAACATTAACTGCCTTCTCCCAGTATGTGGATTGTAACACCCGGTGAAATAGGACTATTGACCTACTGTATGCAAAAGTTAAAGACGCATACAGCGCCACCCTGCTGCCTGAACTTGGAAAAGCAGATCATAACCTGGTTCTGCTTCAGCCTCACTACAAACCAAGAGGAAGGGAGCTACCTACAACCACACGCTCATTCAGGAAGTGGTCCCCTGAGGCAGAGCAGGCTCTGAAAGACTGCTTTGGAACTACGGACTGGGATATCCTGCAGGGGTCACATAGTGAGAATATTGAGGAGGTTGTTGACTGCACTACTGACTACATCAAATTTTGTATGGACATTGTAGTTCCAATTAGAACAGTACACTGCTATGCTAACAACAAGTCATTGATTACAAGTGACATCAAGGGCTTTTTGAGCCAGAAGAAAAGGGCTTTTAAAGGCGGGGATCAGCATGAGCTCAAGCACGTGCAGAAGGCTCCGAGTCCAGCTCAGGGCGGCGAAAGAGCAGTACAGGAGGAAGCTGGATCAGAAGTTGCAGAATAACAGCATGAAGGAAGAGTGGGATGGGATGAAGATCATCACTGGCTGCAGCTCGAAGCAGGGTGCCACCATCGAGAGAGACGTGGAGAGAGCAAACCAGATGAACAACTTCTTTAACAGGGTTGACCACCCTAACCCACTCTCGCCTCGAAGTACTGCACCCTCCACCCATCCTTCTGCTGATACCAGCATAGGAGAGACATCCCCACCCACAATTATAGCAGCCCAGGTAAGCAGAGAGCTGAGGAGACTTTGTGCCAGCAAAGCAGTGGGTCCAGATGGAGTATCGCCACGACAGCTGAAGGCCTGTGTGTTGGAGCTGGAGAGTCCTCTACAGCTTATCTTCAACCTGAGCCTGGAACAGGGGAGAGTCCTGAGGCTTTGAAAAACATCTTGCATCACCCCAATTCCAAAGGTATCACATTCTAGTGAGCTGAATGACTTCCGGTCTGTCGCCCTGACGTCAAATGTGATGAAGACCATGGAGCAGCTGCTGCTTCACCACCTGAGGCCACAGGTCCGCCATACACTTGACACTCTGCAGTTCGCATAACAGGAGAAGGTGGGAGCGGAGGAAGCCATCATCTATATGCTACACCGATCCCTCTTCCACTTGGACAGAGGCAGTGGTGTTGTAAGAATTATGTTTCTGGACTTCTCTAGTGCATGGATCGTGGACTATCTTACAGACAGACCTTAGTATGTGCGTCTCGGGAACTGCAGGTCTGACATTGTAGTCAGCAACACAGGAGCTCTGCAGGGGAATGTACTTTCTCCGGTTCTGTTTAGCCTATATACATTGCACTTCCAATACAATTCGGAGTCCTGCCACGTGCAAAAGTTCGTTGACGACACTGCTATTGTGGGCTGCATCAGGAGTGGGCAGGAGGAGGAGTATAGGAACCAGATCAAGGACTTTGTTAAATGGTGCGACTCAAACCACTTACACCTAAACACCAGCAAAACCAAGGAGCTGGTGGTGGATTTTAGGAGACCCAGGCCCCTCCTGGACCCTGTGATCATCAGAGATGACTATGTGCAGAGGGTGGGTACAGACCTAAAAATACCTGGGAGTGCAGCTGGATGATAAATTGGACTGGACTGCCAATACTGATGCTCTGTGCAAGACAGGACAGAGCCGGTTATACTTCCTTAGAAGACTGGTGTCCTTCAACATCTGCAATAAGATGCTGCAGATGTTCTATCAGACAGTTGTGGCCAGTGCCCTCTTCTACACGGAGGCAGCATAAAGAAGAAGGATGCCTCACACCTGGACAAATTGGTGAGAAAGGCAGGCTCTGTAGGCATGGAGCTGGACAGTTTGACATCCGTGGCAAAGTGACGGTCGCTGAGCAGGCTCCTGTCAATAATGGAAAATCCACTGCATCCACTGAACAGGATCATCTCCAGACAGAGGAGCAGCTTCAGCGACAGACTGCTGTCACTGTCCTGCTCCATTGACAGACTGAGGAAATCATTTCTCCCCCACACTATGTGACTCTTCAGTTCCACCCGGGGGGGGGTAAACATTAACATTATACAAAGTTATTGTCTGTCTGTTATACCTTCATTGTTATCACTCTTTAATTTAATATTGTTCTTTATCAGTATGCTGCTGCTGCAGTATGTGAATTTCCCCTTGGGATTAATAAAGTATCTATCAATCAGTCAATCAATCATTCAGTTTGTTTGGTTTTCCCTTATAGACTTGCTTGCTCACTGCTGCTGCTACCAAATAGGCCCAACACTAAAGCATGTGGACTCTTCACTCCTTCCTGGTTGATCAACTGAACAGCACCCTGGGTAATACTATTAAAGGGCTAGGCATGCATATTCAACACAGCTCACATATACGTCTATACAAAACACACAACCTTTTAAACGCAAATGCACCGACACATTGCCAATTTTCCTTCGATAGCATGTTTAGTGTTTACAAATTATTGCAAGTTTTCCAGTCATTTTTAGTGTACTATTAGGAAACTCGATTTAGTGTACAATTTTTACACTATATTTAAAATATATTTAGTGAACGAATAGGATACTTGAGGGGCTGTCCCATCCAACATAGCAACACTGGCTGCTAAAGCTCTGTTATATCGACTGGCGCATTAGAAGATGAAAGTGAGTCTAAGCTGGCTGCAGAATTAATTTTCAGGAAATTATTCTGCAAACAAGGTCCCTGGTGAACATGGCATATTTGCTGTGAGAACCACTTTGGCGAATTTGTCCGATCAACACCAGTGATCACAAACAGTAATACCAGTCACCCAAGCACTTACACTGTCCATTTATTACCATACAGACAACGCACAAATTACAGGTTTCATAACAAGGTGGAACATTTTACCTATGAAAAAAAAAAATATATTTTTTCCATGCTGTTGAGTTTAAGTTCATAGTATACCTGGGTCTAGTGATGTCGGAGGAATGCATAAAATTATCCTTTTTGGACTCTCACGAAGAAGCATTTGACATGTGTGGTTACCTCAATTTACTGCTCCTCCATGACTCAGGAACCCGTAGGGTGATATCACAGAAATTATTAACACACAACCACCACTAACCACTACGCCATCTGTCCGAGTATGTCAACCCCAACAGAATTTTCCATTTTTCTCCAACAGCTACAGTTCCTTGTTATTTTCATAGCAACACACCATACAGCAATGGACACATACCAGTTTCAAAATGTCCAATTTTAAGGCCCAGAATCACAACTACATCTGTTGAAAATCCAGATTTCAACACATTACTCTATATTTATCTTGTCACCAGGATATTGAAATGTTTTCATGCTGACACCTTGTAGCTGCTCCCCAAATAACAATGGGCAATACCTGAGAAAATATCATTATGCAAGTATGCATTATGAAATATTTCAGAATGATTAAAATGAATACACCATGGCCAGGATTTGAACCCAAAACGTTTCTTTTCAGGGCAATTATGTTAACCACTACACCACAATTTCTTTGGCAGCGTTATACAACTTTTTAATTATTCTAAGTCAAACTATGTCCTCCTCCTGTCTCCAAAACAGAGTAAAAGTGAGTTTTAGAACTCAATCCACATATGAGGAACAGTTCCATTATTTCCTTTCACCTCTATCTCTTGCAATTTGTTCAAATAATACAGTCTGATATACAGCATCAACTGAGAAAGAACTGTATACCAGGCTTATTGGTGGTGTAGTGGTTAGCATGCCTTTCAACCAATGCGTTACAGGTCAATTCCCATTTATCACCTATACTTTTTCCTTTAATGAGCAACAATTATTTCCATATACCTGTCATTATTGCTTGCCACTGCTTGTCAGCATACATCTCTCATAGTTCATGAGTGCAAAAAGACATTTTTTCATACTGCCACCTTCTACCTGCTTCCCAAGTAACTTTAGGTAATCCCTGAGAAATTATGACCCCACCCACATACAAAACAACCATCCATCCATCCATTATCCAACCCGCTATATCCTAACTACAGGGTCACGGGAGTCTGCTGGAGCCAATCCCAGCCAACATGGGGCGCAAGGCAGGAAACAAACCCCAGGCAGGGCACCAGCCCACCACTGGGTGCACACACACTAGGGACAATTTAGAATTGCCAATGCACCTAACCTACATGTCTTTGGACTGTGGGAGGAAACCCACGTAGACACGGGGAGAACATGCAAACTCCATGCATGGAGGACCCAGGACGCGAACCCAGGTCTCCTAACTGCGAGGCAGCAGCGCTACCTACTGTGCTACCGTGCCACCCCAAAACAACCAATGACAGATTTTGAAATAAAAATCCTTCATGGGCAGGATTTGACCACACAGTTTTTCATTTAAGGACGGATATGCTAACCACTACAACACAAATTGGTGGCAAATTTTTGGCACAGATAAAACTTTACTATTTCTTGAATGTCACATGGTACCCTCCACCTGCTCCCAAAAGATAATGAGAAGTGACTTTTACAACTATATATATATATATATATATATATATACAGTACAGGCCAAAAGTTTGGACACACCTCCTCATTCAATGTGTTTTCTTTATTTTCATGACTGAAGGCATCAAAACTATGAATGAACACATGTGGAGTTATGTACTTAACAAAAAAAGGTGAAATAACTGAAAACATGTTTCATATTCTAGTTTCTTCAAAATAGCCTCCCTTTGCTCTGATTACTGCTTTGCACACTCTTGGCATTCTCTCGATGAGCTTCAACAGGTAGTCACCTGAAATGGTTTTCACTTCACAGGTGTGCCTTATCAGGGTTATTTAGTGGAATTTCTTGCTTTATCAATGGGGTTGGGACCAGCAGTTGTGTTGTGCAGAAGTCAGGTTAGTTGGACGATCATTTATTTTTCAACAGGACAATGACCCCAAACACACCTCCAGGCTGTGTAAGGGCTATTTGACCAAGAAGGAGAGTGATGGAGTGCTGTAAATGGTCATGAAAATAAAGAAAACACATTGAATGAGGAGGTGTGTCCAAACTTTTCGCCTGTACTGTATATATATAGTATATATATAAGGTAACATTACATCTCAGTGCAATGCTCTTTGTTCTAGTTATACAGTATAATGTACAGTATCACCTGAGAAAGAGGTGCTGACCAGTTTTAACAGCAGCATAGTGGATAGGATGTACATCTATGAACCAACACCACTGAGTTCAATTCCCACAGATGACCAACAACGTTTTCTTTCCTTAATTTAAACAAAGTAAAAACACAAACCTCATCCATATTTGTCATTCCTCAATGACACTCCTTTTTAGGATTTCTGTGTCTCATTTGATTATGCTCTGTTTTGTAGTCAAGGCTTAGTCAATTCCACATACTGTACTAAATATGTTCTTCATTACCTCATTAAAGGCTTCAACAATCCACATTTATGTTTACACTCCTGATATTCACATTGAGAAGCCACAAGAACAAATCATCCCCAACATCTCTCATAGTTCAAAAAGCACAGCAAAGCGCAATATGTTCTGATGAAACACCTGTGACGTTAAGTGTCAAACTGCTGGAATCCATGTTGTATTACAGCACAACTTGTTAAATATTACAGCTTTATTTAATTGTCATATATTAGAATACAATATTTCAACAGTTGATCAAGAAATAGTATTCTTATAACCTTCTTCCATCCTCCTCTGCATGATTTTCAATTCTTCAATGTCACAACTCCATGTTCACAAACAAACCAGTTTAAATAGCATAGTGGAAATGGAGCACAGTTGTTAATTCGGGGGCCAGGGTTCAGTTCTTACATGAACATTTGACAAACACAGTAGCTTTTCATTATTCTTATTAAGATTGTAATAAAGTAAGATTTTTCCCCAAATTCAAAAGAGAATACAATTTCACAACATGTTGCTCTTTTCTGGCCTTTCCTCTCATGAACTCTTCTCTCTGGTCACTTCTACAACTGTACAGTCAGTCTCCTGTTGGATGACCCCATGCTCTGCCACCATCCATACCTTCTTCCTCTTGTTTCAGCTGCTCCCGTTAGGGGATGCAACAGCGGATCATCCTTTTTCATATCTTCCTGACTTCTCCATCTTGCTCTGTTACTCCATCACCTGCACGTCCGCTCTCACCACATCCATAAATCTTCTCTTAGGCCTTCCTCTTTTCCTCTTGCCTGGAAGCTCTACCTTTAACATCCTTTTCCCAATATACCCAGCATCACTCCTCTGCACATGTCCAAACTAACGCAATCTTGCCTCTCTGATTTTGTCTCCCAACCGTCCAAACTGAGCTGACCCTCTAATGTACTTGTTTCTAATCCTGTCCATCTTTGTCACACACAAATCTCATCTTTAACTCTGCCACCTCCAGCTGTCTCCTGTTTTTTAGCCAGTACCACCATCTCCAACCCATATAACATAGCTGGTCTCACTACCATCCTTGTAGACCTTCTCTTTCACTCTTGCTAATACTCATTTGTCACAAATCATTCCTGACACTCTTCTCCACCCATTCCACACTGCCTGCACCCTCTTCTTCACTTCTCTTCCACAATACCCACTACTCTGTACTGTTGATCCCATGTATATAATCTCATCCACCTTTGCCAATTCTTCTCCCTGCATCCTCACCATTCCTCTGACCTCCCTCTCGTTCACACACACGTATTTTGTCTTGTTCCTATTGACCTTCATTCCTTTCCTCTCTAGAGCATATCTCCACCTCTCTAGGGTCTCTTCAACATGCTCCCTACTCTTGCTATAGATCACAATGACATCAGCAAACATCATAGTCTACGGGGACTCCTGTCTAATCTCGTCTGTCAACCTGTCCATCACCATTGCAAATAAGAAAGGGCTCAGAGCTGATCCCTGATGCAATCCCACCTCCACGTTGAATGCATCCATCACTCCTATCACAGACCTCACCACTGTCACACTTCTCTTGTACATATCCTGTACAACTCTTACATACTTCTCTGCGACTTCCGACTTCCTCATAAAATACCACAACACCTCTTGAGGCATGCTGTCATTTGTTTTCTCTAGGTCCACAAAGACGTAATGCAACTCCTTCTGACCTTCTCTATACTTCTTCATCAACACCCTCAGAGCAAACATCGCATCTGTGGTGCTCTTTCCTGGGATGAAATCAAACTGCGGCTCACTAATCATCACCTCCCTTCTTAACCTAGCTTCCACTACTCTTTCCCATAACTTCATGCTGTGGCTCCTCAATTTTATCCCCCTGTAGTTTCTACAGTCCTGCACATCCCCCTTATTCTTAAAAATCGGTACCTGTACACTTCTTATGCCACCATCCATACCTCATGAATGTAATCTTTAGGTAACTCATTAATTTACAATTGTTTCCTGAAATCAATCCTTAAACCTGCTTATCTAGAATAGAAATGCAGAGAAACTGGAATCTATCCCAGAAAGTCTTGGGCACAAGAAACAATCCCTGGAAAGGAAAGGGCACCAGCTACACACACATCAACGCACAATTTAGCATCAACAATCCAAGTAACATGCTCATCTGTTGGCTGTGAGAGGAAACCAGATCACCTGGAGAAAACCCATACTGGGAAAACATGGACACTGCACAAAGGCTGCACCCATTACGTGAATCTCACCACTGAACCGATTCCAAAATCCCATTGCTACAATAGTGGCATGCTCTTTCATTATCTCCACACTCCTCCACCCAATCAGCAGTCATTAAGAGTTCCTTAAGTTGGACATCTCTTGTGTCCACAGAAGTTGGCAAACAGTGATCACCAGACTAAACATATTAAATTTACGTCATTACATTTTCTCAAGCTTTGAAAAGCTAAGATTTACAATTGAAATGATATCATTTCCAGAATGAAATGTATGTGTATGATAACACCTAGAGTACAGTGTCTCTGAGCATTATTCTCAGTGCTGCTCTATTCACATTCTTTTGCAATTCTTTCTGACGGCTTACATTTGATTTCTGAAACTACAGCTCATTTTATCCAAACTCTATACACAATACCCATAAACACTCACACAATCCAAAACAAGCCAGACATCTCATGTAAAGCACAAACTTCATTCAAAACCATACTAACTCTTCTAAAAATGGTATTTTGTATCAAAACTCTACATCAAAACATCACATGAATAGCTAATTTTAAACACCAACTACACACTGATAGGAAAATGCAAAACAATGCAATCCATTTTGCTTTTCAGTGTGCAGTGAAATTATTGGTATCCACGTTTAACTCTGCGGTCTGCTGCTTATGCATTAAATACAAGCTGCCTGTCCCTCTTTCAGAGTCTTTTTGCACTTCTGAAAAAACACACATTTACTCATCTTTGTGTATTTTTTGTGAAATGTACCATATCTAAATCTACAGGTACTATAAGTATTGCACTGCAGAGGCCACAGTTACTGTACCCATCTTTATTTCCAAATTATTACATTATACCAGCCACGGTAAAATGCGACACATTGGTCCTCACATGTTGGCCTGCTTCTCTCATGTTCAAGCCATGGTTGATGACATGGTCAACTAGTGTTTCCTGCATCTCAATTGAGACCCTTTGTCTCCTTCAACGAGACCTTCCTCTTGCTCTGTGTCTCTGCATTCTCCTCTGTCCCCTCAGTTGCCTCCATGGTGCTCCGCTGGGTAGCAGGTAGGCACAGAAGCTTCATCACTTGTCTTTGTATTCAGTTCACTGCTCAGGCTGAATAATAATGTGGAAACTCATTGGTTGAACCCTGCCTGACTAGTATGTCAAATTCCTCCATTGTGTGGCTTTGCCCTATATATATGTTACAGGCCAAACCCAATTTTAGGACAAAGTAATTTAGACTAATATATTACCAGCCAAACCCAATCTTAGGTTGAAATATGCATATGCATAAATATATATATATATATATATATATATATATATATATATATATACTACTATATATATATACTACCACTCAAAAGTTTTACAACACCTCAGTTTTTCTTCACATTTAATGAGCTGAAATGCAATCAATGACCTAAAATGCTGAAAAGAGAAGCAATAAACTGCTAGAGGTTTACATTTTAAATTTAGCTTTGCAAAGACTGAAAAATGAAAATATCAGTCTATTACAAATGGGCCTTTTTCAGGGACCAACTAATAGGTTACCACCTAAAGATGTTCTGCACCAATTAAAGTAAATGAAGCCTTTCAAATTGAAGCAAACAATTTGCACAAATGTTTCAACTTCTGTTGATTACTTCAAAAGCTTCTGTCTTAAAGCAGCATTGGAACAGACTGCATTATTACACCTTCTGATGTACTGCTTGGACCATATTACATTGGCAGTAGTGTACAGTATATGCACAGTCTGAAGGAACTATCTATTATGTATAGTGCAGCAGTGGTATCTTTGTGTTCGCATTATTGTACATATTTGGCCATGTACATTTTGGGCCTGGTGGTCTGTCTCTACCTTCATGTGTTTATTTGTTTGTTTGTTTGTTTTTTCAGTCTAATGCTTCTTACTGTAAATATGATATCATTATCACATTGAATGGCACGGGTAGAGAAGTGTGTAGAAAAGCTGTTTAGTATTTGTTTTCTGGAGTTCTGTGCTATGTTGCTGATTTCCAAATGTAGGTGTTATCTAACATAGCATTAAGAAAAGGTGATTTGAGAGTTTGTCTTGAAATTTGTACTTAGTGAATGAAATCTGTGCAATCAGAAAACATCATCGCACTAATGCAATATTATCTGAAAACGAACAGTGTCAGATCGGGTGTAAATTTATGCTGGTGCTGTAAGTTAGGGTCAGATCTGGTGGGGGGCAGGGGAGAGTGTGAATGTGACTATGAGAATAAAACTGAAAAAAGCTAACTTTTACAAGTACCAAAAATTTATACTCAATGTGACGCTGTTTGTTTTCAAATAATATTGCTTCAGTGTGATGATGCTTTCTGATTGGTACTAATCAGATCATAAAATGATTTCTTCAAAATGTCACATATATTTGTCTTTCTTTTTTTCTCCGTGCTGCGTTGACATCATGCACCAGAAGGCATGAACTTATTGAGTGCAAGCAGGAGCACACGGGTGGCTGGTTGCTTGTGCTATAACAAGCTTGATCTGGCGGCGATCAACGCATATGTACTGTGAATGGCATGCACGGGGGCCACTGAGAACAGAAGAGTGTTCATGGCTCACCTTGCAGAGGAACTTCTTTGTCGCTTCTTACAAGAAGAGGTGATGGAAAAAGAAAAGGAGAGTGCAACACCGACAAGCTTCTGTTCCAAGACAGCCATTTCCCCAGGAAAGTAAACTGAGTCATTGTCATGTGGCCCTTCAATGTAATAGGAACCACAGAATAGAGAGGAGTGTGTACATTGGAACAGGTACACATGTTGTAAATGTAGGAAGGACGGTCCTTGGGTTTGTGGGAACTGTTAACATTTGAATTTGATGATTGCATATAGCGCGGAACTGACCTCTCTGTACTATTTTTCCCTCTGCATGTCCTGGAGTACAAAAAAACATCACCATGCACCCAAAAGTGGACACTGGCAAGATCGGAAAAAAAAAAAACATGCCGTCACTGATTACAACCACATAATATGAATAATGTTGTCACAATGTTTTCCGAAATGTACTATACAGGTCATTGAATGAATATCCAAATATAATATATACTGTACCGATCTCTCTGTATTTTGTCACTGCGGCTTTGACTTCATGGACCATAAGGTGCATACTAATTCAGCGTAAGCAGGAACAGTAAATAAAACTGAATAAAAAAAATCAAGATACAATTCACTAGCGTTTGTGTGTCAGCTTTTATCCATCCAGATCAGAGAAGTTCCAGTTCCATTGTCTCAAAACACCACTCACATCTACAGTTATTTCCAGTTTCAAATAAAAACTAACAGCATTAGATCCCTTGAGGGTCGGTAGTATGTATCATGATCATGACTGAGAGAATAAAAGTGAAAAAAAAATGCTAACTTTTACAAGTACTATAAATGTACAGCAGCTGTTACAGACAGAAATCAAATTAATGTGTTTATTGTATAATATTAACAATAAGAGCAGCTCACTGTTCAAAATGTTAAATATACGAGGAAATCAGGATCGAACTGGGGGACTCTTGATTACAAGTCAGCAATTATTACTGCTGCGAAAGTGTTTATTTGATCTTTGGACTTCAGGCTTCACACATTATGTAGTTTATGTCTACATTTTGTCATTTATTACAAAAATATGAACAATGTTTCTGTTTTTACTATGTGTTTCACACAGATTATTGTAGAAACGGAACAAACATGAAATGCATGTGTTCCAAATAACGATCTATTATTTCCACTCTAAAACTCCAGCACTTCACTCCCAGATAATGAAGGCTGGAACTGGGAGAACTTTTTGCCCCTTCTGTGGCTGTGAGGGGATGGAATAGTAGGCTGCTTACTGCTTGTCTTGATCAGCACATTTACAAGAGAAAAGACGCTGATGGAGAGGTGCAAAGAGATTTAAGGTGGGCCGGATTTACAAGTTTTTTTGTAGGCTTTGGTAATTCTAGTGTTATACTTCTAACTTCTCCTACACTTCCTTTACTGCCCATGTCTCAGCTCCATACACAATTGCTACTCTTACGACTGTCTTAAAAACCTTACCTTTAACCTTCACCTTAACTCTTTGATCACACAATACACCTGATACCTGCTTCCAATTGTTCCCTCCTCATTGTTCTCTATGGGTTATCTTTGCATCTGACTTTCCATCTTGGGCTACCACTGATCTTAGCTATTTAAATTTATCCACTCTTTTCAATAGCACTCCCTGCAGGCTAACTTCTGAATCCTGATCATCATTAAACCCGATAAAGTCCTTCTTCTTCCTATTTGTTGTTTTACAAAAAGTAAAGAAATTAAAGTGTCATTATTTAATGACCCAAAAGAAAGGCTCATGAATCTAATTGTTACATTTATAAGACTAGTCCTAAATTGCTCTTTAATTTTATGCTTACTCTAACAGGTCACCCTGGCTGTTGAACAATACAGACGTGTAGCAGTTTCAAAATCCCCATAATTGTTGTGGCATTACATTAAAAATGGGCATTTTCTAATCATAGTATAATAAAAAAAATGTTGGCCCTCTGTTACTACAGCTTGAAATTGAAACAGTTCATGAAAGAAAAACAAATAAGTTAACTAGTCCAAATCTGAAAGACAAGCAGTCTATTGGTATGAATGCTATTGGTCCTGCAACATGTGAAGAAGGAGGAAATGATTACTAAAGTCTTTAATAACAAGGAAGTGTGTGTAATAGTTGTCATGAAAAAAGGCATCTTTTTATGGATGGATTATCCTGACCTGAACCCTAAACACATATTGTATTTTCACCTCAAACAAACAGTTCAACATGTCACCTAGTGCTTTAGTATTAATTGGCACACTAGTGTATTACCTACTATTTCATTGCATAAAATGAAAATATTTATGAATTTAGGATTGCCTTAACAGAGAGAATACATTTGTCTTTAATTATTGGTTACTTTAATAAAGCTGTACATGACGATGTGAACTACTTTTAGACTACACAATACAAAACAAGAAAACATTCCAACAGAGAACAGCATGTCTAGTGTTAATTTTATTGCAGTATATAATGATTTCACGCTGAAAGATTATTATTTTTATTGTTATTACTATAATTTTTTTCAGAGTTGGGGCTTTTCATGAACTGTCACAATCACCAGCACGTATATTATTCAAAAGTTACTGAAGCATGTTTTTTTGCAGTGTGCTCTGGAATGCAACATTTGATTTAACAAATATTTCAATTAGATTGAACATAAGTCCAAGTCGTAACCTCAGATCTTCTAATGAAAGTCTGCTTATAATTCCAAGAGCCAACCTGAAAAGAAGAGGTTAGGCGACTTTTTGCTGTTCTGCGCCTAAAATTTTGAATACTCTAGCAATACAAATTTACCAGGCTAATACTGTAGAGCAATTTAAAAAACTGCTAAAACCTGTTATTTTGTAATGGCTTTTTCGTAGCTATTGTTTAATCCTATTAGTCTGTATGGGCATTGAATTATCATTTTCTCTGGGTTCTGCAATTCCCTACTATTCTGTACTATTCTCTGGTGTCTTTTCCAGTTCTTATGTAATGGCAATCTGTGCCACCACCACCTGATCAAGGTATCATGCTGCCCTCTGTGTTTCTGGATTGAATGATGTGTGTCCCAGATGTCCTCATGACCACCATTATCTTCAATTTCTTCCACATGAAGCCTGAAAACCATGGGGACTGATTTAGAACGTGTACTGTATGTTAGGTAGAACGCCCTCTGGGGGCTGAGTGGTCTTTTGGCCTTGGAACCCCTGCAGATTTTGATATTTTCTCCAGCCTGTTTTTTTTGTTGTTTTTTTCTTAACTCCTGGCCTTTTGACCATACCTTTTTTTTGTTACATTCTGTATAATATAATTGACTAATCTTGTTTATGTTTTACAGTATATTAAATTACTTTTATTTCCATTTCATAAAGTACTTTGAGCTACATAGTTTGTATGAAAACTTGCTATATAAATAAATGTTGTCGTTGTTGTTGTCTTCTGTGCCCCAGTGTCTTGCCAAGTTGATTTTTACATGGCCTAACAACAGGATTGCTGGCAAATTGACAGTAATTAGAATTATCTGTAGCACATATTAAGGCATGCAAGGAAGAATGTGAGCACAATTTTGTTTTCATAGTGTGGTTTCACTAATTTCTGTCCCCATCTGCAAGAGTTTATGTTGCAGTCAGGGTTTCATTCCTGGTTTTTGTGTTTGATAATTTTATATTTTCTTATATTAACTGTGTATATGTTTTTCTGATTGGTCTTGATGAGGAAAGACCTCCTAAGGATGCAGCTGTAGAATCAACTCTCATGCTTTATAAGCCTGCAACAGCCACACAGAAGGCGGTATGACATTAGAATATTTGTCTGTTCATCAGCTCTCACTTGGATTTCATTTCTGTAAGTTCTTGTGTTTTTGCTTTTTTCTTTTGTTTTTTTTAACTTGGTGATTGTGCGTGGGGGTGTGAAATGGTTTAGTAGCTTTATAGTTTGCTTTTAAAGGTGTTTTGTTTTTCTTTTGTAGGCCATAGGGGTTTTCATGGGCCTCCTCTCTTTCTGCCTTCTTTTTAGGCCTTACATTTTTTTTGCTGAAGCTGTAAGTCTGCATCTTGAGGTTGGCCAGCAAGGCCTCATTTTGAGCTGTCACAGCACTAGCAATAATGGATTAGGTTGCCACAGATGAGGCTATAATAATTTAAGCTTTACAACAAGAGGGTTATGTTCAGAGATAATGCTACTTTCATATTTACAGGACTTAATTGAGGTAGTAGGCTGTTATCAATAATAAAGTATTCAATCTGTGAAGAAATGTGGACAAAAAGAATATTGTCTCTCATACTCTATTGGTATAAAAATATTAATTATTAAGATAGGGATTATGGTCCTCAATAAAATATGTGATGGTTGCCACAGTTCTGGTTACATGAGATACTTTTCTAGAACAGAGTTCATTACACAGTTGATGTTTTTAGCCATTATAAACCTGGAAGAGCTCGCATTTTGAAATATTGGAAGAGCCTTTGCCTCAAATTCTTTATCATCTGTATTTTATGCATACATTAATCAGAGCCAGTTTAAATTCATTCAGTTTCTCCACCACCATAATACAATATATTGCTTCAAAAGGAATTGCTTTATGAATTCAAATTTCCATTCCTCTTGTCACTTTACCGTATCTTGCATAGTGCTCATTCACTATTAAGTGGGTATTTTACAAAAATACAATCACTGCTGTAACAAATAAAAGGTATGAAAACACTTTTTTCTCCCCTTAAGGTCACTGTTGAGACCCTTGAGGTACCAACTAGCAAAATTTATTGAACAATCTGGATTAACCTGTTTTTGCATTTTAGGAGACATTTTTCTAATTTAAGATGGGAAGATAGCATCTTTATAAACTATTGATTAACTTACAGTATTTGTCCTTAAAGGGCCTTGCTACAAAATAAAGAATCAATAAAAAGTCAGAAATGCAAAGTGCACATGGAATAACAAAACTGAGAAAAAGATTGATCTATTACAATTTTTCAGTAATTATCAATTCATTCTTTTGAAAAATGTAGGTTTAAAAAAAACCTTTTTAATTATACTTAACCTTATTTGACTGTTCTGTTTGATTTGACTATACCCAAAGCTTGGCTGCTATTCCTTACTATCTATAGGCCAGTAAATTCAGTATTTTTTTTCTGCATTTTCTGTCTACCTACCACTTTTAGCTCATATTGTAGATCAAAATCAGAATAAAACAGATGAAATGTCTGTAGTAGTATGCCAGTATTGGCAGTAAAATAGCAAGATTATGAAACGCAGATAATTTCCACATGTGCACAGTTCTTTTTGATAATGGTAACTAAACACCAAAGATACCATGAATAAAATAAGTAGTACACACTGATAAATCGCGTTACCACCGGTGCTTCCAGCTGACCATGAAGAATATCAACAAGATAACAGGTCATCCAGAAGTACCTTGGCAAAGCATCAGTGAATTTGGATATTTATTGAGTAATGCAATCTGATCAAGCAAAGATAAAACTGGACTTCTTGGGCATTTATAGTGTATCAATAATATGTCTAGTTTGGGGCTAAAAATGTATTTCTTTTAAAGCCAGAAGAAATTGCAGGTAATTCAACCTTAAAATTTAAATCACTGAAGGAAAACTTGCCTGGTCTTTAAAAGTTTTTCACTAAAGTGTTGAGTCCAATAGTAAGATTATAAATATATTCTTTTTCAAGTGTGGGCTGCAGGTTGAAAAATTCTTACAGTTCATAGATTTCTTTATACTTTGCAAAATGTGAGTTATACACAGTTGGGTCAATAAGTATTTTGACACTGACAACATTTTAATAATTTTGCCTCTGTGTACTGCCAGAAAGGATTTGAAATAAAGCAAACAAGATTTGATTGAAATGTAGACTTGTAGGTTTCATTTAAAGTGTTTAACAACAACATTGGATGAGCCTTTTAGAAAAGACAGCCATTTTTATACATAGTCCTTCCATTTCCAGGGCACAAAAGTTTTTGGACAAACTGGCCTAATCATGAATATAATGATAATTTTCAATACTTTCTAAATGTTTTCTGGCAAAGTCTAATCTGTCCTTCCTGTTCTTGAGAATTGCCAATGGTTTGCACCTTGTAGTAAACCCTCTGTATTTACTTTTGTGAAATCTTGTCTTGATTGTAGACTTTGGCAATGAGAGGTCTACCACCCAGAGAGTGTTCTTGGTTTGGCTAAATGTCATGAATTGTTTTTTCTTCATCAAGGAAAAATTTCTGCAATCATCCAGCACAGTTGTCTTCCATGGTTTTCCAGGCCTTCTAGTGTTGCTGAACTCACCAGTGTGTTCCATCTCTTTAAGAATATACCAGATGGTTGATACTGTATGACCACTCCTTGGGCCTCATGTATAAATGGTGTGTATGCACAAAAAAGTTGCATATGCCTGTTTCCACGCTCACACCGCAATGAATAAAAACTAAACTTGGTGCAAAGCCACATACATTTTTCCGGCAGCACAACACATTGCTTACACATGTTTTCTCCTCGTTTTTGCAAATTGGTGGCACCCAGAGTCAAAGCATTGCTACTGTTTTTTAATTAACCTAATTGTAATTATTCTGTAACAATATAATGGTGCACAGAATGGTCAAACTATTTCAACTACCATGGCTGCTTTGGTGTTGTTAGAAGACATCGCAAATGGAAGAATTAGAAGAGAATGTATATTTATCGATGATGATGACTGGCATCTAAGTTGATTTCAGTTTCCAAGAGCTATCCTCTTGGAGTTGTGTGCCGAACTGGCACTGGCTTTATAAAGGCAGACTTTGAGGAATTGTGCTCTACCTGCTCCTTTGCAGGTTCTGTCCACTCTCGGGGTTTTAGCTACTGGAGCTTTCAACGTGAAGTGGCTGACTGATTGGGAATTTCTATCATCACTAAGTCCCGTCATGCCAGCTGTATTGGATGGTATTATCGGCTTGTCATTTAGATATATAAGATTTCCTTACACTGCTGTTGAACCAAGAAACATCAAAGAGCAATTCACAGGAACGTCTGGTTTTCCAAATGTATCTGGAGTGGTCAGCTCCACGCACATTGCTATTGCAACGACATTGGACAAGTTAGCAATAAATCACCAAAAGAATAAGCCTATAAAAATGCCAGCTCTACATATTCACAGGTGCTTTTTCCAACTAGTGCGGCAAAAGGCAAGCAGTCCTTTGAAGGATAAAGAGCAGAAAGTCGATCCATTGTTGCACTCGGTGCCGACGCTACACTATAAAGGTACCTTCAGAGAATGAATAGCTTATGTAAATAGAAAGCATTCCCAATCTATTAATGGGCTTGCCCGCATCTGAAGAGATGTGGCATGATGAACCTGACCCTGACCTACCAAATAATCAACCAAATCGGACAGCATTACAACTTCTAAAACAGTTAATCAGATGCAACATTTATTTTTTAACCAATTTGTGGTCAGCAACACAAAGTAAAGCCCTTATATTCCTTAGTTCATTGGCAACATCTCTTACAGCACTAATGCATTTTGTGACACAGAACAGCGTCACTCTACACACAACCAGATGGTTGCCCAGCAGTTTCCAAGGCAGAGGTATGTGTGCAGCCAGCACCTGAAGAAGTACGCGGCATAGCAGCACAATCACCGTCTGACCATTGCACAGGGGTTAGGTTTTGTAATATTGTCTGAAACAGAATAAACAAATGGAAGGCTGCCTCTCACATTTACACGTCGACTGTGATATCTGACCACTTCTTTTTTTATTTCGGGCACTGTGTGACTTTCTGAACTTGGACTTTCGAGTGTCTCCGCCACACTTTTGTTCCTTATACCACTGCTTAAGCCAACAAATAGTATGTTTTTCTTTGCCTCCACTTTGCATTCACTGAAATTTCGACTTTTGTCCGTACACCATGTTTTATTGTTAATTCTACGCATGCCATTATGCATGAGGCCCCAGGTGTTTCTGCTGTGTCTCTGATTGGTTTGTTTTGTTTTCCCCGTTTAATGATGGACTGTTTTTACTTGCATGGGCAGCTCTATTGACCTCATATTGAGAGTTCACATTGACAGCTTCCAAATGAAAATCCACACATGGAATCAACTCCAGACCTTCTACCCAATTAATAGTTAATGAAATAATGAGGGACCTGCTTACACCTAGTTATGGAACATCTTGGCAGTCAAATGTCCAAATGCTTTTTAGCCCCTGAAATAGAGGGAACCATGCTATAAAAATGGCTGCCATTCCTAACTGGCTCATATGATATTTCTGTTAAACACTTTGAAATAATGCTGAAGCCTACACTTTAATCATGTAATTATTTCATTTCAAATCCATTGTGGTGGCATATACAGACAAATTATGAATACTGTGTCACAATACTTATGGACCTAACCGTAGTTCAAAAATACTTAAGATAAGATAAATCCCTACATTTTCTATACAGAAATAAGTGATTTTTTCAAGATTGGTATTTATGTGACATGACGTGGGAAACATTAGTCTTTATCCACGCTCTTTATTAATTTTAAATCTGGTTATGTGGGACTCATATCAATTAGTTTAGAGAAGACATTTTTGCTTTGTAACATACCTTTTAATTTGTGTAGTAGGACTATTTACTGGTACTCATTTTAGTAGACTCAGGTTCATTTCTGGGATATTCTTTAGATAATTCTGTAATTTTCCCTCAATACGAGTGTTTTATGTGCTGTCTTTATTGGACAGGGATCTTGTCTAGGGCTAGTTCCTGTCTTGAATCCATAATGTCCAAGACATGCTTCCTTTTTTTAAATACAGCACAGTATACTCATATAAATGAGGTCTCCTGGGTGTTTATTTATACCATTTGCTACATGCTGATTTTAATAATCTCCACTGTTTTCTTTTTTTTCGCTTTCACTGTATGCTTATTCTGCATGATCTATGAATAGACTGAGACCAGGAAGTCTAAAAATTCAATAATTCTTTACTCATTGTTTTCCTTTCAATTTGCTGGCTACTGGCAATGGAGAACATCTGTGCATTATACCAAAACTATGTATGACACTTAATTTTTAACTGCTTTCCTGTGTTTTCTGTGTAAGGTACTGAATAAAATACAATTGGATTTACTGCTTCATTATATAAAGCTACAGAGTTCAACACTAGTGGACAAGGCAGGGAAGCCATGCATAGCATTGAAAAGCAGCATCAAATAGGCAAACTGATTAGTACTATGGTATCCATTTTATCGTAGGAGAAATGTGGCCCAAAATGATAACTGGTGGAGCTTGAACTTACTGTATATGTGATAAATGCTGGCAGCAAACACCATCACAAGGTGCTTTACAAAGTAAACTTAGTTACCATATACAATCACAAATTGGGGTACATAACAACAAGATAAAGGAAAAGTAAAAAGAAAAAAGAAATCAAAGCATAGTTTTCAGTGCTAAGAATCAAAGTTAGCATTAGTACTAACACAGATAATAGAAGGTACTGTTAAAAACTGAAATAAAAAAAATCATGTTATGAATAGTTAAAAAAAATCTGCTATATGATTATTTCCACTTCCATTTTTTCATTGAAAAGATTCTTTTTTTCCAAACATTTACAAATCACATGCGAACAAACACCACTTTAATCATATCAGAAGGAAGGACTTATTAGCAAATAAGAACGTGTAGATACAATGGGATAACAAACATAGTTCATGTTGGTTTTCTGTTGTCCCTGGGACAATAACAGTGTTAACGTTCTGGGACAGCCATTTACAGTATCGTCAGTCAATCTGCTTTAAAATTATCCTCTGATATAATAAGGCAGGGACCACGTGCACACAATTTGAAATGCTTTCATAATGGTTAAAAATGTCAGCATGAAAATATCCCTGAAATCTTTGAGGAATTCTAAATATGTTTTAATAAATAACAAGCTAATTTCATATTAATCAATGAAAATGTGTACACCACACCGTCATAATACAAAAACACCATGCTGAACAATTTTAAGAACAAACAGAGAAAGTAAAAGCCTGAAATGCCTCTATAGTTCCATATCTATATTTGCATGCATCTAAAAAGCAATATCAGGATGTGTTACTGATATGACTGTTTCCAGCAATTTATGTAATATTGGTAATTGAAGTTTTATTTAGGGAGCTCTTTTCATCATACATTTTTTTTTCTCAGTAATGTTTTCATAGCATTTATTTGCTAATATGAAGTGTTTTAGAAAAGTGTACTTTGAGTTAAAAGTTGCACTGACTTGATACCATCTACACCAGGGATTCCCAGTCTTTTTTACCCCATTTACACTGTGGCAACTATTTGAAAGTAAATTTACCCTCACCCTGGTTTGTTCGGGTTGAGTTTATACTTCAACTTTAATAAAGAGATCAGAATTGGAATTTTTAAGGCACATTTTTATTTTAAATTCAAATAACAATAATACTGGCACATAATTATTCTGTTTCACTTCTTTAAAAACAACTAATGTTGAGCAAATACCGATATACCAGAATGAAACACTGAGTTGATCATCAATCAGTGAGATGCTTGCTCTTGCTTGTCACCTATAATGTTGGATATTCCTGCCACAGTTGTTGAAAGAACGAGCCTCATGTCATTTTTGGGAACTAATTGAGATCTTCACCACTTCAGCTTTTTTAACCAAATTTACCCCCTGAGTAGTAAGTAAGTTTATCTCTGGTTGGGAACCCCGATCTACATGAAATTCCTTTAATGGCTTCTTAACTATTACATGATTTTCATGTTATTAATTTGTTTATAATCTATTCCTTTCCTTTGCACTCGAGTGTTTTTTATTTTTCATTTTATCTCCTTTTTATTGCCAAGTCAGATTTCACTTTCTTGATGTTCAGTAGCATGTAAAGCTTGCAGTTCCCTAATTGGTTTATGTGCTGTGAGATTTGGAAAAAACACTTCATAAGCTAATACCAATGCTTTTAATATGATTCAGTATTAGATAAAAATCTAGTTTAGATCTGACTTATTACAGGTAATTTTGTTAAACTGTTTAAAGTAAAGATGCTGGAATTCTGAACCTGCTGCTTTTCATTGATTTAAGTTTTTTTCAGTTAAATAATTGGTTTCACCCAATGTGCAAATTACTCTGAGGTAACCAGGGGATTCTGATAGTGCTCCACTGTTCAATGAACATTAAAATCTTACTCTGGTAAGATCTGTGATATCAGTGACGTGCAGTGGTGAGGTTCATGGCTGGTGAGGCACTGACTTCTTCACAGTCAGATTTACAAATCTATGAACCCAAAAGAGTAGCTTACTCACTATTCAATTGGCAGCATATACATTGACTACTGGTTATACTACTGTTTTAATAATGATAATCAGCATTCTTTACACACATATAGGTAAGGTACATATTTGGCTAAGAAAGAATGTTACATTTACTGCGGCGAGTGAGAGCGGAGAGAGTGTATTTGCCATACATGTGTTCTAAATTTGCCATTGCAATTCCACAATTCATTCTCATTCAATACAAATGAAGTATTGAGTAGTATACAAAAAACGGATTTCAATTTTGACCTTAATTGAAATATTTAGTTTTTTTTTTAAAAAAAAAAAGCTTTTTATTCTAATGCTTTAAGCAATTTTAATAGAGACTGTTCAACAAAAGGATAACAAGAAAAATGAAAGAATATTTTATTTAAGGACAAAATTTAATTTTTAAATATTGGATTTTTTCACTTAGTCTGATTCCATTTTTTTATAAAACTGAAAACCGTTTATGGTCTTACCTTTATTTGTAAATGAAGTCCATGCGCCTATCCTTCTCCATGAAAATCTCCTTCACTTTCTTGTAAAAGTCCCTTCTTATTTTCCTTTAGTTTTAAAAATCTTAATCTTCTATTTTATCAATCAATCAGAATAAAAAATAAAAATAAACGAACTGCTGCAGTGCACTTGACTTTCTGATATCACTAACTTATAGAGCCTCTGCGTAGAAGAACAGCAGCAAGAAGTATATGTTAGGCTCACATACACCCCCTTCAGTGCAGCATGGTGCTGTCTGCCTCACCCTATGCCTTTTCACTGCAGTTTTATGTCCGATCAGCAAGACGAAATATGTCACACACATTTATTAAAGGTATTAGCCAGACTGTGGAAAGTCAGGGTGTATAATAAACGTATCTGCAAACATTATATTGGCGACATACAGAGAGACAGCAATAGGCACCTGTCAATTGCATGCATCAATCCAGTGTGTGAGGGAGAGTGCAGTCCGAGGTGAGGTGTGTCTCGCCTCTGCTGCACCTCGTGTTTCTCCCCTGTATTTGAACAGGAAATGTGCCAATTCAGCGATTTTGACTATAAAAATGATCACAATTATTGGAATCAAACAGAAGACAAATTTATAGCAAAGACCAGTCGACAAATTTATTTTATGTTATCATTATTAGTTTTTTTACTTTTAATGATGACAAGTGAGGCTCTGCCTCACCTGCCTCCCCTGTCCACATGTTCCTGTGTGATATACCATATATTAGCAATGGAAAAAGCTATCTATAGAAAACAAAATGTAGATGAATACAGGCCATTCAGCCCAACAAAGCTCACCAGTCCTATGCACTTAATTCTGCCAAAATGACATCAAGTCAAGACTGAAGGTCCCTAAACTCCTATTGTATATTGTCATACTACCTGGTAACTTATTTTATGTGTCCATGGTTCTCTTTATGAAAAAAGAACTTAATGTGTCCCTATGTTCTTGTTGAACTCATTTTAAAGTAACAGTTTTAAACAACTTCCCTTCATGATTTTAAACACTTCAATCATGTCACCTCATAATCTCCTTTTGCTTAAACTGAAAAGGCTCCACCTGTTTTAATCTTTCATCATAACTCATCCACTGCATCCTTGGAATCAGCCTATTTGCTCTTCTCTAGTCTTTTCCCTAGTATTTCTGTCTTTTTTGTAGTTTGGAGACCAAAACTGCACATACTGTACTACTCTACATGAGTCTTCACCAGTGTTTTACATTTACTTTTATTAAAATTCAACGGCTACAAATCTGCCCCAGCGCTAACAAGATTATCTATTAACCCTTCTATCTTGGCATCATCTCCAACCTTAACTAGCCTGTTATTTATATTCCTATTCAAATCAATTATATATTTTAAAAATATCTGTAGCCTCAGTACTCTTAAATTCACCCAATTCCAGTATAATTCGTTGCACCATAACCCTCTACTTCATTTATACAAATTACACCCTCAACTCCCACTTCTTTTGGTTTAATGTCCAATGTTCCATGTGACACTTTATCAAATGCTTTCTGAAAGTCTAGCTAAATAATATCATATGCTCCAGTTTGATCGTATTTCGCAGACAATTACAGTATGTTAGTAAAACATGATCTTCCTTGTCTGAACCCACACTGACTGTTTAACTAACACTCCTGTTCTTGCCATGTAATGCTACATTTAATGATTTATAGTTATTTGAATCTTCAAAATCACCCTTTATATAGAATGGAATAATATTTGCCATTTTCCATTCCTTTGTAATTTCTCCAGTGCACAGTGACTTCTTAAAAGTATGTGTCAAGGGTTTATATATGTATTCACTAACTTTAAGCACTCAAGGATAAATATTATCTGATACTGGTGGTTTGTTTAATTTCTTACTATTTAATATAAGCAGTACTTCTCCATCTGCAATTTCCAAATCACTTAGTAGTCCTTGATAGCGCTGGGAGGTTTTCTACTTCCTCATGTGTGAAGTAGAAATGTAAATGCAAGCTTCCAGCATCTGCTATTTCACTGTCTGTATTTTTTAATTTTCCTTTACTATTCCTTATATACTTCACCTGCTTGATTGCTGTTATTTTACTACTAAAATACTGAAAGAATCTCTTTTGGATCATCATTTGCCTTATCTGCAAAATTCCTATCTAAATGCCTTTTAGCTTAATTGTTCTTAATTGTTGCCCTCATGGGATGCCACATCTGTTCAAAGTTTACCCCACCAAAGTTAAATTTAACAGTTTTAATGTTTGCATTCACACTCTAAGTAATCGCTGTTATCTTTAACTATTCATCGCACCGCACCTTGCTGACACTAGTTTTAAATGCAAGTAACTTTTCTTAAGTAGAAAAAAACTGCATCATATGTGGATGCAAACTTTTCAAACAAAAGCCACACCACCTTGTACTTCTGACTGTCATTACTCAGAACAGCCCATTATCATGATATATCCACACTTTAATGATGTGTGTGTGCAATGCTAAAATTGTTATTTCACCATATGGATTATTTAATTGAACACTGTAAACCAATTCATCACACTGCCACAGACCAAGCAGCACTACAGCTCTCATTAGTTTAGAAAACAGAAGGCAGAAGCACAGCACTTCAAGGATATTCCTAAAGAATGGAAATGTGGCTGGCCACTTAAATAAGTGAATAGGGGACCAAAAAACACACAAGGGTCAAAACCAGGAGATCCAGTAAATAAAAATGTCAAACCCAAAACACTAAACTAAATCAAAGTCAGGAAGATTAGGAGCAAAGGTTCAAATTCAGAAAATGAAATACAAAAAACATACAAGAAAAATTTAGAAGTATCTGTATGATAATGCGGGTTACCTCCATGTTACCATTTTCTACAAGAAGCCTCTTAAACCCAGCACCATTGGTAACGTTACTGAGATGAGTCAGGCAATGAGGACACATACACATAGCAAAGGGTAGGTGAATAAAGTGAATAGTGCTTTTATTACAAACAAAACAATCAGTGTCCAAAGTTAAGTGCAGTGCAATTTCCATCCATCCATCCTTTTCCGCTTATCCGAGATCGGGTCGCGGGGGCAGCAGCTTGAGCAGAGCTGCCCAGACTAGTAGCTGCGGTCCTCACCACCTGACCCCTTTTTTAGCTGCCTCCAATTGGCACCGGCCAGACCGCTTGGGGTTGGTTGTCCATCCGTCTTCCTTCTTGCTCCCCTGGCGTACCTAAGATCCCTGGGATAGGATTCCCTCTTGATCGCACCCACTCCTCAAGAAGTAATAAGTGGGGACAATCCTCCCCTACAGTGCCAATCCTTCACTGCTTGGTGGCCATCAACCATGCGGCCTCTCACAAACAAGCATTATCACATCTTGGGCAGTGGCATCCCATGCTGGTAGAGAGAATAGCTTCAGCATAACAATGAGCTAAAACTAAGACAAAAATAATAATTCTTTTATGAATGTCAGTGTCTGTGATTAACAAAATAAATATTTGATTCCAACTTGTCAACCATTTTGGCTTTAGGTGAGGTGAAAGTCTGAGCAAACAAAATAAAGATCTAGTATAATTCTCTATACCTTTCCTTTAGAAAAAATAAAGAAATTGTGTAAGCAATGAGTGTACTTTCATATTTATTCAGTTAAAAAACAGTTATCCTTCAATATTATTTAAATTCACCTATTTACTTTATATATTTTTTTGCATTTCCAGGTTTTTAAAATATGTTTTCTCCTTTCTTAAGGCCATTGTTTCCTCCTAACTCCTACTCTAAATGGCATTGATATGCCCACTGTGTAAAGGTGTACTTTGTTAAGCATTACAGTAAAGGTGTCTGCTCACAAACGTTATGCAAATACTTTCTTGCAGGAAAGGGCCATAGTTCATAAAATGTCTGCTGGGAACTAAATAATTTAATCTCCAGGTGATAAAGACTGAATATGTTTAAGTTACAGTTTAGCTATAGCATTAAAGTGATCAAAAGTTACTTTGTATGAATTACTACTAGATATTTTGATTAATTTTAAATTATGGAATAAAGGAAAAATGTATATACAAATATTATCAAAGAGAGCAATCCTCTGGATCCAGAGAGACTCCATGGAGACCATAATGTAAATTGCATATATGAAAAATGTTAAATTAACACAAGGATGGATGACATAAAAGCCTATAATAAAAGGGTCTTTAACTAAAGGATGGCTATATACCACATCCTATTTCTTTTTGCCATGGGTTTCGCAGAAATATTCTAGAACTTTACCAAAATGTGTGAAATGCATTGAAATCAATGGGCATGAGTGGATTATAATGGTGCAATGGTCTTTTAAATGTCCCTCAGGGGTAAGGAAGCATCTGCCAACTATGCTAGACCAAATACTGTGGCCAAAAATGTAATTTGTGCTGTGAAGCATCAGCGCTAACTACTGCATCACCATATCTCAAACAACAAAAGATGCAAACAGAACCACGACCACAAACAAAATACAACAATTGTCCACAAACTGCCAAAAACTCTCTCTCTATATATATCTATACTAATAAAAGGCAAAGCCCTCACTGACTGACTGACTGACTGACTGACTGACTGACTGACTGACTGACT
>JANRMT010062807.1:62011642-62071877 GCA_026402145.1 Polypterus bichir lapradei | reverse complement strand
GCTATAGCTCAAATGTGATTTATTTGGAGACGCGCTATAGCTCGAATGTTATTTATATAGGGAAGAAAGTACAGTGTCAGGTGCTCATTCAGTGTAATAGGAACCATAGCACAGAGAGGTGTGTACACTGCAACAAGTACGCATGTCGTAAATGTTGGAAGGTGTGAGGGAATTGTTAATATTTGAATGGGATGATTTTATATAGCACGGATCGGAAATCAGCAGTTCTTAGCATTGCCCCACGCAAGCTGTCGTATCAACCGCCTACTGTAACTTGCTTTATTTTTTCTTCACTTATAGTCTAGAATAAAAGTGAACTTGTTTTGTTATACTTGTACACAACAGATGTTCCTGTGTTTGAGCGACCCGGGTATGCTCAAAAAAAATAGACGTGTAATACCACGAAAAGTGCACGCATGCACAGCAGTTCGCAAAAACATTGGTACGAGAATGCAGTCACAAGTACGCTGCAGAGCTATAGCGCGTCTTCAGATTGGGGGGGAGGATCTTGAACACGACTGAGAGAATGAAAAGTGAATAAAAAAAAAAAACTAACCTTTACAAGTATCATAAATTACACTGGCTGTTACACACTGAAATCAAATGTATGTTTTTATTTTAAAATAGTAAGAATAAGAGCAGTTTACTTTTCAAAAGAGAATCGTGCAGGATCAAACTCATAACCTTGTGGTTACAAGTCAGCAACTGTTACCATTACACTACCATGGCAGTTGATAGATGTATGTGTCAATGTGGCATGTTAATGCGGCTTTTTTCCTGCAGTTATATTTTTGAATAAAAGCATACTTGTTCTGTTATATTTGTACCTTTTATGAAGCAGTTAATTTGATATTTGGACTTCAGGCTTCATACATTATATAGTTTATGCCTACATTTTGTCATTTACTACTACAATATGAAAAACGTTTCTGTTTTAAAAATGTGTTTACACGGATTACTGTAGAAACGGAACACACGTGAAATACGTGTATTCCAAATAATGATCTATTATTTCCACTCTAAAGCTCCACTTCACTCCCAGATAATCAATCAAGGCATGAGCTGGGAGAAGTTTGTGCACTTTCTAAGTCGATGGGGGGATGGAATAGCCGGCTACTTGCAACTTTTCTTTATCAACACATTTCGATTAACAAAAGACGCTGGCGGAGAGGTGAGAACGGTTTTAAGAAGCGATTTAAGGTGGGACGGATCTAAGTTTTTTCGTAGGCTCTGGTAATTCTAGTGTTAATGGACTATTCGCGGTAAGTGGCGACTTTATTAATTTATTTATTTTTATAAAATTTGTTTGGGGTAGTTTACAGATTATTTCCCAGTTTAGTTTTTTATTGGCCGTTTTGAAAATCACTGGCAGCACCAGCACCGGTCAGATGTAACTTTAGATAACTTAATGGTCTGTTTACCAAGTCTGGAGTTAACATTACAGCTTACTGTCAGTGTCACAAACTCACAATGTCACTCCTCTTTTAATCAAAAAGACACTTTGCAGCAAAATATAATTTATCAGTATATTAAATGGAACTAGGTAAAATACACCGTAATGTAAAATACTGTACATAGCCTGCATTTGTATTCCATACCTACAATGATCGGTATAGATAGATTACAGACGTACCGTGTCTTTAAGGATTGTTAACCCAGATAGCACACACACGTCGCGGAGACGTCTATGCGACGTCATCTTTTTCATCTGGCAGATGTCTGGCAGAGGGCGTTTGTCTTTAAGGATTATTAAGGATGTCTTAAAAAATATTTTACTAACTAGTTTTCTCGACATTTCCACTTTATTCTCGACATTTACGTCGAGATTAAAGTCGACATTTCCACTTTATTCTAATAGTTTATTTTGTCAGTAGAATGTCACAAACTAAACTTCATCTTAAAATGAATGTTTAATTTACTAGATTTTCTCAAACCCCGTCATTAATTAATGTAGCACATTAAATGCTTTATATTAAGTGTTCCTCGACCCAGTTGTTAATCTCTATGCGCTTCTTAAACTGACTTCCTCTTGCACTGAGAGGCGCAGACAGCGATCGCCGCACATTGACTTCATGATATTCCTGCTCTAAGAACATTCAGAATACTAAGAGAAATGCTTGATATCTTCTTCACGATGAAATGCATTAAAGCATGTATTAAACATGGGTGGCGGGGGGCACGGTGGCGTGGCTATAGAGCTGCTCCCTTGCATTAAGGGGTCCCCAGTTGTATGTTCAGTGTAGTGAACTTTATGGCAGGTGTGACGAGGCTCCAAAAAACTGGATACATGAATGGGTATCACACAGGTTTAACTTAAATATTGGGCTCGTGATGTGGTGGTCGGAGACACGAACGCAGAATTCAATGGATGTTCTTCTGAGCGGGCTTTCTTTATTGCATGCGTGCTGTCTCTATCTGACGTACTAAACCTCCAGTCCCTATCCTTGCTTTTTCTTTCTACACATAACCAATCACCACACGATAAACGTCTTTGTGAAATTAAAACAAGTTATAAACTTAGACCTCGGAGTTTTCAGAACTTTAAATTATTAAAGCATGTGGGGGCACGGTGCTTGCTGGGATGGAGTTTTCAGAAATTAAAAAAAAATCTTCATTATACATGTTTAATTATGCCATCCATTCAGGGTTGCGCCCATCCCAGCAAGCATCTTGTGTGAGGCAGGAGTAAATCCTGAATGAAGTGCCAACACATCGCAGGGTGAATACGTGGAACACATAAAGTAGCAGGGTCAATAATACATAACAAAGCCCCACAACCTACATGTCTTTGAAAGGAAACTGAAGCACGCCGAGTAGACCCACCAGAAAAAAACATGCAAACTCAAGGCAGGGAACACCCGGGACCCCCTTGCTGCGAAGCAGCAGCGCAACCACCACGCCACCGTGCCCCCACATGCTTTAATACATTTTAAGTTCTGAAAACTCAGAGGTCTAAGTTTATAACTTGTTTTAATTTCACAAAGACGTTTATCGTGTGGTGATTGGTTATGTGCAGAAAGAAAAAGCAATGATAGGAACTGGAGGTTTAGTACGTCAGATAGAGACAGCGCGCATGCAATAAAGAAAGCCCGCTCAGAAGAACATCCATTGAATTCTGCGTTCGTGTCTCCGACCACCACATCACGAGCCCAATATTTAAGTTAAACCTGTGCGATACCCATTCATATATCCAGTTTTTTGGAGCCTCGTCACACCTGTCATAAAGTTCACTACACTGAACATACACCTGGGGACCCCGTAATGCAAGGGAGCAGCACTACAGCCACGCCACCGTGCCCCCCGCCACCCGTGTTTAATACATGCTTTAATGCATTTCATCGTGAAGAAGATATCATGCACTGTATGTTAGTATTCTGAATGTTCATAGAGCAGGAATATCATGAAGTCAATGTGCGGCGATCGCTGTCTGCTGTCTGTGTGCAAGAGGAAGTCAGTTTAAGAAGCGCATGGAGATTAAAAACTAGGTCGGGGAACACTTAATAAAAAGCATTTAATGTGCTACATTAATTTATGACGGGGGTTTGAGAAAATCTAGTAAATTAAACATTCATTTTAAGATGAAGTTTAGTTTGCGACATTCTACTGACAAAATAAACTACTAGAATAAAGTGGAAATGTCGACTTTAATCTCGACATAAATGGCGAGAATAAAATGGAAATGTCGAGAATAAAGTCAACATGTCGACTTTAATCTCGATATTTTGATTTTTTTTTCTTCACTGTGTCCGTATTTTTTTTTTCACCGTGGCCCTAATACGCTTCCGTATCATCATGAGTTGTATATTGAGTGATTTAACAAATCTGTTTTATTAATCGGTTTGTTGTTGTTTTTTTTACCACGTCATCTATTTATGAAACTACAGTATGTTGACAATACAAGAACTGCCTGTACAGTATATTAAAGATACGGTATAGGGCTTCCTGGACACTGCAGTTAACTGAAGCAGTCAATGCTCCATCTGGCGGGATTATACAGCATTGCAAGCATCTTTTTAGAAAGCGCATGGGGGCGTTTATGGGGCGGGGCATCGTTAACTGCATCATCGCGGGGGATCACATTCCGTGCAAGGATCGTGCATGGTCCTGTCATGGTCCTGTCATGGACCTGTCATGCTCCAGGCGGCTGTTTGACTTGGCTCCCACTGTATATGGATTGGACTAAATCGATGACCCAAAACTAGATTAACTTGATTTGAGAACACATGTAAGTGTGTATATACACACTCCTTTCAGGCTATAACAGTATGACATACCATATGGTACAAGGATGCACTCTGCTGTTCTTGTGCATACAGCATATAGAGTTCATTTGTGTTTTTTGCACCATAGTGACCAGAACTACAAGAAGTGCTCCAGACTGCACATTACCAGAATGATAATCTAATTATAAAAGTGCAAGACTACACATAATTGATATATATAATTTAAATGCCAAGGTAAATTCTCTAATGATGCTAAACTGGAGCAAGTAGCAGAAAACTACTAAAGGTAGACCTGAAGTAGAAAGTGATTAGAGTGATCTGCCTGGCCTCTAATGTAACTCTCATAGCTCCATTGAGTCCAAGATCAGGAACTATCTGGAAGCAAAGAGCTGACCCGAAGCAAAAAAGAGAGGTCAGAGTTTTAGAAAAAGAGTATTGTAGGTGAGGGGCTGAATAAGTGAAGTTAATTGGGTGGCTTTTGTGCTGAGCAAGTAAGTAAACCACAAAGGTTTTTAAAGAGGAAAACAATGCACCATATATATGTCAAACTACTGTATGTAAAGGAGTCTTTTTAGAATATGTTCACTTTTAAATAGGTGTTGTTGACTAGATTTGGGTTGTATGTGTGAGGAATTGTGATTTTTTTATTTACTTAATACCATGTAGTTCACATGTCATCACATTCAGATTCACATTTTCTCAACAGCCAGAATTACTGACATCAAAGGAAAAGGCAGCATGTGGTACCTTTAGTAATCCCTTGGTGAATATTCCAGACAACATCATTCTTAGTTAAAGTTAGTTCTTTTTCTAAGCTGGCCCTAGCATTAGATTTCATTTTGTTTTTTGAGTTCTCTCTGTTTCCTGACCTTCAGTTTTGCCTCTAGATATTGTCTGCCTTAATAGTTTGTCCTGCTGGCCTCGACCCATGCTTGTTTCTGATCATGTCTTTGGTTCCCAAATTAACTACTGGTTGTGCACTAGCTCACAATTATCTTTGAGCGTTCTCCTATTGTGTCACAACAGTTATTTACTTGCTGGTTTATATTTCCTCCCTTCTGCTTTTTAGTCAAAAGCTTCTTGTATATGAATATATTTTGCAATGTTAGTATTAGTCTTAATTGCAACACACAGAGGAGCCCTCACGAACATTTCTCAAATAAATAATCTGCAGGTTTAATGTAAGGCAATTTGCAAATTGATGAAAGTAGAGATGTTCCTCATCAAACAAATTTTTGGAGATAATACATATAAAAGTCCCTGCCAAAAATCAATGACGTATAGATCTAAAGTAGGTTAACGTGGTCAAAGATGGACGAAAACTCAAGAGCAAACCACTAGAAAAATAAAGAGAATGGGAATAATTAGTATGTAGAGATCCCAGTGATGGTATAGACAAAACAGACAACGAATCACAAATACATACAGTATAATTCTTACTCCAACAACACTAAAATATATAAATGAATATATTCAGACTTAAATGAAAAGCTGAGACCAAAGGGGCAGCACCAGTAGGCTGATAACAAAAAAATGCATGAATCATGTAGTTTAAAGTTTTATACCTATAACAATATATAAGTAATGGCTGGTGGTTACAAATCAAAGGCTGATGAATGTAACAGTCAAAAAAGAAGTCACTAAGTATGTCAGTTGATCTCCAATAAAGAAGTTAATAACAAAAGTGTCTGAAGAACCAAGCATGAGAAACCTGTAAAAACAGGTAGAGAAACACAAACATAAATTATTCTGGCTGGGACATTCTTCATTTCTTGATGCCTAAACGGGAAGCAACTGTTCTTTTTAAAATAGGCACATAAGGGGGCTCATTTAAATAAGGCTCCATTTGAGCTGGTTTGCTAGAAAGGCCATGAGGATATGAATAATTACTATATGCAATAAAATAAAGCTAAATGTCATATATAACAACTTGAAGAAATTACTGAGGTCAACAAAAGATCTTAAGAGTTTTTACAGGTATTTAGTAACCTTTTTTTCCCCAAAGAGTGCCCCTTTCTAAATATATTGCTGGTTATTTAGGAGCCTATGCAACCACATTGGTTCTACCCCATTTATTTTACCTTTATTAGAGTTATGTTAAATGAAAATAAGAAAATAGTGCCAAAACTAAAAATCATACCATCAATTTATATCTGAAAGGCAGCCAGACAATAAAGACAGTTTCCATAAATCACACGGAAATAAGCCTCAATTGTTTTGTCCTTTCTGTCAGCATAAGAGAATGCATGGACTCAAATAAAACATTATAATGAAATTAATGTCTTTCCCTTAAGAAGAATCTCATCCTTACTGTTATGAATTTATCATGATTGAGAGGCTTGTGAGCAAAAGGAATCTACACAGCTACAGTATGTATTTTTAAGTCTTAAACTCATAATAGTGATACCTTTGGTAAAGTAGTGCTAGAAAAAATAATTCTCTCTATTATAAAAAAATCTTGGGAGGGAGACTAGGGAGACAAGACGTGATCTTCTCGGAAGACAATTTGATGTCCCCTGAGACAACAATTAAAACAAGTTCACGGACATCTAACCTAGCAGTTGTTGGAATGCTTTTGGCAGACACACTTCATGTGCTCCCAGCTCTTAAAACAACGACAAGCAGAATATGCAGCTTGCCAGCAGCAAGCCAGCAGATGATACAACCGCTTTTCCTTAGCATGCGTACAATAAAACCACCCCCACCCCCTTTGGGCAGAGACGCAAAGTGGCAAAAGGACAGCTGCTGTATAGGCTTTGAAATAATCGACACGCAGTGCGACAAGCAAAACACGCAGCTCACCAGCATCAACAAGCCAGCAGATGATCCAACTGCTTCTCCTTAGCGTGCGTTCGTTATAGTCCTGCGAGAAATAGATGTAACCACACCCGGGGCGGGAAATAAAGGACAAGTATTGTTTTTACAAACGTTCTAAGGTAAAAGCGAAAATAATGCATATGTAACAATTCCCATGAAAATAACAATCTCTTTAAATTGTATATCCGGTACACCAAACCCAGGGGTGGGCAAGCGAAGTGAGCAGGGGGCGGAGCCCCCTTGTATAATCTAAATATCAACTCTTGTGATAGTTCACCTGAGGTCATTGATAATATCATCTAGACACTGGGATACCCAACTGGGGCCAGGAGACCTACATAGCTTTATGGGGCTCATCTCATAGAAGCCACTATGTATACTAAGTTGAGATATGAGAAAGGACTTGACAGAGTAAACCCTGGCACTGAAAACTGGCGTAGCACATGACACGTTGCTTCACTGGAAGGGAAAGAGCTAGAACTTGTTTGGAAAAGTGAAATGTACAGAATGCTTTCCTTTACACACAGATTTGTAAAGGAAATAGTTTTCTATTATTCAGGAGATGCTGATTAGGAGAGGCTTCTAAGAAAGCGACACAAAATGAGAAATATGGTGCCTTCTTAAAGGTGTGATGATGCAAAGAATACTGTCTATAGATGCTCTAGTTTTACGCAAAGATTTTAAGCCACAGGTAGCACATGTATATCTCACATCATGCCAGACATGCTCAATAAAAAGGTTCATGGAAACATGTAAAATTTGTCAGGTTTATTAATAATTTTGGGGGACATGGTTAACTCTAGTTTGCTTCTTTTGTTAGTACAAGTTGAACACTGTTGTTTCTTTGTGGTCACTGTGGCTAATTTATATTGTCAGGAACTCAACTATGACTATCTAGAACTCTAATCAGTATGTCCTACATATAAGTGGCATCAGTAGTGGGGGCTTCTGGTTCTGGAGAAACACTAATTGATAGTGAGTATGCTCCATGAGGGATGCTTTTCCATCTAACCAATATCTTAAAGTGATGGCATTGCTAAGCCCCTAAAACAGGGGTCCTCAATCCCAGTCCTGGAGGGCCGCAGTGGTTGCAGGTTTTTGTTCTAACCCGGCTGCTTAATTAGAAAGCTTTAACTCTACCATGTCAGGTCATTCACATATCCTAGATTTTCTTTCCCTTTCTAAGGATATCATTCAAATTATCTGAAAACTAAAATGGATGAGTAATTCTCAGTCCTTCACTTTTTTCTTTTCACTTTCCTTCCAAGTATTTAATTAAACTCAGTAGTGCATGATAAATACACACAGGTGTAAACGGTAACAAGCTAAATGGAGAAATGCTGGTCTCTTTTGTCATTTGCATGTTATTGCTAAATTAGGAGCAATTAAAAAACAAGAATACAACTGTTTAAGAGTAAAATAAGCAATAAGGGTTCAAAATCTTATCAAGCGAAACAACTAAAGTGATTCAGAAGTGTTACTTGAGTGATAAGTGCTTCTTATTAAGCATTTGGGTTGGAGAAAAAACCTGCAGCCACTATGGGCCTCCAGGACTGTGAATGTGGACCCCTGCCCTAATAAGTATAGAAGTTAGCAACGCTAACCTGCTCCATATTAACTTGTTTTTCAGGTGAGTGTCTGGAAATGCAAATAGACTAACAGTGACTTGTTTTCTTCAGCTAAGGAATAGTAACTCTACTAGACATAAGTCTTTAGGTGTCTTACAGTCTTGTTCATATATAAGGGTAGAGGAGTGAGCTTGACTGGTGCAATGAGGACATTTCCAAAGACATTTTACCACATAGTGGTTTTTGGTTTGAAACTTTAGTGGAGCCAGTGGGTAATACTTACAATTTATTAATTTACCCATTTTTATGTCCTTAGCTATTACTTCTTGGTTTGGGTAGTGACTGTTTTGCTAAGTTTGATATAATAGCACGAAATGAGAAAAAGAATCAGGAGAGGTGATGTTGTCAGGAGGCCAGCAAGGGCTGATGCCAGGAATTCAAAAATACATACAACTAAACCTTTAAAAAAGAAGCAAAAATTGTAGACAAAAAGGTTAGGGGCATATGCTGATTGGATTGGGACCCAAGTGTAGCAGGTGACACCTCAGCACCATACTGGAACAATGTGAGGTTTTTTTACTAGAGTGCCAGTCCTGTCACCAACTCCCAGGTTTTCCCTGTAAGTTGGAGGACCTGCTTGTAGGGCTGGATGCAGATTAACGTCATAACCAGGTGTGAACGCTAGGTGGCACTGTTGTAGGATTTCAACAGTCCTTTAAAGAGTGCTTGACCCGGAAGTGCTTCTGTCCTTCCGTCTACGTGACTTGCCAGCATTTCCGGATTAGATGGAGAACTGGAATTTTCTTCAGCCTGGAAGTACTTCTGGGCTTTCGTCCCCATGACTTGGTAGTACTTCTGGGCTATGGATGAGACATGACTCTCCCGATTCTCTTTCAGCATCCCCTGGCGGCACCCAGCAGGGCTGTCTTATTAAACTACATGTCCCATGGTGCCCTGTGGGAATCTGGGGCACCGCTACACTGCAGGGAAGCAACCATCCAATGTCTTGGGGGAAGTAGGGTCCCAATGAGGTTGCCTTCCCCCATCCTTCCACTCTGTGGGCGTTCCAGCTGGTCAGAGGCACCACTCTACACAAAAAGTACAACCAAAAATTGTGTTAACCAAAGTGCAGATAACTTTTGAAAAATTCAGTTTTTTTGTAGGATTGTTGTCTGGTTTTTGTGATGTCAGAAACTAGGTTGTAGTACATCATTGTTCTTTTTTTACATTGTTTCCATTGTTCTTAAGAAATTATTTTAACTTTTGTCTCTATTTTTCTTTTTGTTGTCATGTATGCTTTTGTTCTGATTGTTACACTGGTGACTGGAAACAGTAGTCATCACTTAGAAGGGGATGCAAATGCAGAAATTTGTAACATTTGTCATTTTATCAAATATTGGCAGTCTGCTGTTTAATTCATGTGAATTTTAAAAAAGAAAAGATATTTTGATTAATTTCTAATGGTAGAAGAATAAAGTTAAGAATTACTGTTTTTTGATTTTGCCCATGTTTTATATCAAATCTTTCTCCCTGCAATATCAACAATGATTGTGCTATCCTTACCCTGTTTTGTAAGTTTTGATTCAGTTTCAGATTTTGTTAACCTCTGACCCTTGAGCTACTTTTCACTGAATACTGTATAGAGAATTTGAATAACAGACACAATTGCTCTTTCTATGTGAATGTTACCTCTTACTAAATTGTGCATTTTCTTTAGTTTTGTTTACCAGTCTGCATTTTGATCAATTGCCTGTTGCTGACCCTGTTTCTGAATTATGAATAATAAAGTAGTTTTCTCTGTGCTTTACTTTGTCTCTGACTTTCAGCCTCCACTATCATTATGCCTGCTTTTGCACAAACAGTCCATCTGAATATACCTCCTCAACATGTCTCATGTCCCTGACGTTACACTGGCTCACTCTCCTCAGGCTTGTCCAGAGATGTGATAACTGGACTGTACTGATATGCACACACACACAAGTTCAAGATGCAACAACACACTTTATTGACGCATCACAGCTCTCAACAGAACAGCAAGAATTCCTTTTACTGTCACCTATTAGTACATCTTCATATCTCTTATACAGTAGTTCTATTAAACCTTAAATATTTGTTTGTATGCACAGCAGTTAGCAATCTTGAAGATAATTTACTAATAGAATAGGCATTATATCAATGTCAATAATATGACATTCAAATAAACATTTACTAACTATACTTTTTCAACCTGTACCTCTTTACCATTATTAAAGCCATAAGATTTTTTTGCAACCCCTTTAGAAAATAAATAAAAAAAATACATATATATATATGTGTGTGTGTGTGTGTGTGTGTGATGAATAAATTATTAAACAAATTGTTTGAACATCCTTTTCAATTTAGTCCTTTAAGTTTAATAGTAGTTTCCATGACCTTTCATTTTGAAGCCTTACAGGAGATGATGGCTTAGCAGTTGAGTAGCTAACAGCTAATTTTGTGCACTGGAAAGCATGCTTAACAATCATGTGCCATAACAGCTCATTGGACCCTGAAATTCCATTGTGGGAATTTATGTAGGTGCCTCTTACTCCTACAGGATGCGTTGCCACACTCATTTAAGTACCTCATATGATCTTAACGTTGTCTCCTTGAGAACCTTTGTGATTTGTCCTTTCTGTCCTATCTTCCATCATGTCTGACACATATCTGGTCCACGTGCTCTAACAGACCTAAGGGTCGTGCTCTCTTGTCATGAGAATGGATATGTTTATTTTCTGTCTCTCAATAAATATTGCTCTGTGCTTTGAAGAATATGTTCTGCTAGCTTTGTTCTATGTATCCTGGTCATGAGCAATTTTCTAATGACAATGCTGTAAACTTATAGGTAGCAAAATATTTGGTCCTCACCAGCCCCTTTTCATTCAGTCCATAGAAGGGAAAAGAAAAAATTGCTTGAAACTGCCTGCTTGTTCAGCTAGGACATCCTGACTTAATTTGTACCAGCACATTTTAAAAATGAGATCATATTTAACATTTAAGTTTGTGCTTTGCTCTGCGTTAACAGTTTACATAGTCATATTTCTTATACTTTGGACTTTTAATATGTTTAACAGTTTGGGAAGTTACGTAATACTTAATTCAGAGGTGTTTTTCTGGTGTATACCATTTAACTAAATCTGGTTGGTGAAAATTAAAATACATGTATATGGAAATATGTTATGTACTGCAAATGAACCTAACTGGTAAAAGAAGCTTTTCTGTTAAAAAGTTTTTTAGTCTGCCATGATGTTTTGAAGAAGGCACATGTGGGCTCCAGGTGCAAATAAAAGACAGTGCTCAAAATTCTTCTTTATTTAGTATTGTCAGCAGCAGCCCATTTGACTACGAGTTTGATAAAGATTGGCATTACATGTTTGAATCCATACTGTTCCTCAAAGTCTTTTAGCTCTTGGCTGCTGAATGCCATGCCTCACAAAAATCGCCTTGGAGCATCTAATTAAATGTTTAGCTGTAGTATTAGACCACACTGCGTATTCTATGAAGTCTGAATGATACTCAATTATGATTAGCTAATCTCTTCCATTCAGCTGGAACAAATCTGCTTCAACTTTCTCCATGGATTAATTGGTTTACTATAAAGTAAAAGCAGCTTTGATAGTTGCCTGTACCCATGTTGTTGGCAAATATTGCAATGCTAAACAAGTGTTCTAATGTCTCTGTTCATAAATGACCAAACCATAACATCATGTGCACCATCTTTTGCATTTCTCAGTGAATAAATTACTACCTTTATCCATAGGTTTAGTTATTTATGGTCTCATTGGCATAGCAATAATTATTTTTTTAACTTTCAGGAGATCTCTGTTAATAATAAATAGTTTCTAAAATGATTGTATGGGTTTGTCAGGTTCCCATCTGCAAAGGAAGAATATTTTAATACTAGCTCTTGAGTGTGTGATTTGTATCCATTTCTCCATTTAGATACAAGGGAGCATGACTTTTACACAGTCCACATGAATCTTGTTCACTGCTGCTCAAACCCACATCACTTGCTCTATTTAAGATATCAGCCATTATCAAGTGTTTGCACGGAGTGAACTTGATAATCAGGTAATATTTCTGAAGATGAAGGAAAGCAATGTATGTGGGGCAGTGCAAATTCAAAAGCCTCCTTTGAAGTGGCTATTGGTTTATGATCAGTTTCTTGTATTACTGCCCTGCCATAGACATATTAAGGAAACTTGTTCCATCCAAAAACTTGTTTGATTTGTTTGAAATGTTTTGACTGTTTTCATGGTTTGAAAAGAATAAGCAAAGCACCCTGTGCCATCCCTTTTTATAAATACAGCTCCTACTCCACCTTTCGACAAAATAGTTGATACTTTTAGTGCTTTACCTGTAATAAACAGATCAGTACCAGCTCACAAATCAGACTGAAATTCACATATCCCATTACTTTGCATGTTCGTGCTTCAACTGCCACTCATTGTTTCAATGTAAATTAAGCATAGTTTTTGTAATTCATGTTAGAAAAAACTAAAAAAAAACTAACAAAATCTAGCTCTTTTTTTAATTTAAGTTTTGTCCCTGGCATTTCAACTATTGCCTTTGACTTTTCATAATTGAGTTGTCTACCTGCTGACCAGATAGGTCAAAGGATAGAGGCATAACTAAAAGTAACCCATCGCCTCCATGCCCCCGTGGAAGGTTTTAGAACCATAGGCTAGGACAAGTACAGTCTGACATAAAACCTATGACTCAAAGACCTCGCTGTCACCGTCTCAGCTCGCTAGGCAGTGGCAGTTGAACCCTGAGTGTAAAGGGTTGGGCAACTGCCATGCAAACTACACTTCACTTTAAAAAAGTCAATTGCACAGGCTGAAGGAATTACCCATGTCTACAGCTAAATCCATTCCCCTCCAAATCCTGCAGCGATGGTAAAGGGGCAAAAACTGCAAGTGGAAGATGCCAGTGGGGGCCGCAGCCTGCATGTAGGCAGGTCAGAGCATTAGTTTTCTGGTGTTGACTCTGGAAATGACAACATCATTCAGCAGTACCCTGATCGAACAAGCATCTTTTTGTTTAGGGATAGCACTGCTTGCTCCATATAGAGAGGGACCTAGAAAAGGTGGCCTACCCAAAGCAAACAAAGCATATTTTCATTACCCTCCAGTTGTCTAGCCACGGTCAACGGGCATCTTTTGATGTGGTCGAAAAATAATAATGAAGAAAAAGGTCTGAACCTGCTCTTCAGGGTCCACAAGGTCTCAAGCTCACATGCTGAAATATCAGAACTATGCTCGACATAGCAGTCAGTGGATGTGTAAAATGACGTTCTGCAATAGCTGTATATGAGCTCTCAAATTTAAATATTGACATCGCAGCTCTCAGTGAAGTATGTTTCCCAGGGGTAGGCAGTCACAGAAAATCTCTGCATAATCTTCAACTTCCATTGGAGTGACTTTATTGCCAACGTTGAAGTCCTTGAACAGGTAAAGTTTACCTGTATAGGCCATGCTGTTGAAGACGCAGTTACACTGGGCAGGGCATGTCTCCAGGATGGAGTATCATCACCTGCCCAAGGGTGTGGTGTTTGGCGAAGTGTCCACTGTGCACTGTGATAAAGGAGCACCAAAGAAGAGTTTTAAGTACTCTCTGAAGAAATCTCTTAGAGCCAGTTACATCGACCTTACAATTTCCCACCTTAGCTGCTAATCATGAAGTCTGGTGACATATGGTTCCCTGGGCTGTTTCTTTCTTTGAGACTGCCTGCCAGGCCCGCCTTGAGGTGACAAGGAGTAGCAGGAAAAACCACAATACTGCTATATCTAACCCAGGACAGACACTTATCTGTAGCCATTGCAGCTGGGCTTACCTATCTCGAATTACCCTCTTCAACGAGCCTGCAGTACACGTGGACAGCACCCTTCAAAGATCTTCATTCACAAAGCCATGCCATAATGATTTGTTATTAATAATGCTCTAGCCAGTGGGACATTCTAATGCACAGCATCTCTCATTTTGCCAAAGTGCAGACAGTGATTGCACAGAGAAAGGGGTGTGCTGATTTATGCAAATGGAGGATTTGCAGAAGGAAAGTGAAAAGAGAAATGTGCAACGAAGCTCGCAGACAATGTGTTTATTAAGTGATTGCCAGGCACTGTGGCTGTGAGTGTAGTCAATTTCACATAAGTGATCGAGTAAGAAAGGTATGTAATCTATATTTTTCCTCTCCTCTGCAACATTGTGCAAAAGCCAAAGTGGTGACAATGGTTTCCCTCAGCCAATGTGCTGCTACAGGTGATTTCATCAGTGCTCAAAAACTTCAAATAAGAGTATACTGCAGCAACAAGTAACAACAGCTGCATTTATTTTTCTCAACCACTTTGGGATAACAATTTCATCGTCTCACTGGATTACAGTGTTTCCCAGCCTTTATTCTTATGACCCACTTAAAGCATTTGAAGAATGTTGGGGGTGGGGTTCATAAATCTAGAGCGATTAGAATAGTGAGGGAAGAAAGGGTGGAATAAGTACAGCTAGAAACAGGGAAAAATATCACACAGTGCTATTGATTGCTTTAGCAGAACTAGAGTATGTAACATGTGACAATACATCTAAGATAAACTGATTACACTGCACTTCACTTTGCTGACTTTTTTATTAAATGGCTAACACTGTTGTCCACCTACATATCCTCATCAAGTTCGCAGTACCAATCAATGATCAGCATTAAGCACTTCTGAAGTAAAAAAAATCAAAGAGGAAGTAAGAAAAGTAAAAGAAATAAATGCAAATTAACTATGCCATGATTCAACAGAATGAAGTATGATTTTTTTTATAGCTGATGAAAATGCTGTCTTCAAAATGTGATAAGAAGAGAACATGATGGTGCCTTTGAGTAAGTAAAAGGTAATTAATAACTTTTGTTCTTTTGGGTGGTAGACATTTAAAGTATTTAAACTCACTGTATACTGAGACAGTACAGATTTTAGGCTTTGATACTAATGGAGAGTGGAGATTTTTAACAGTTTTTACTTTTCAATGAATCAACTGTAAATCAATTTTCTAACACTAGAGAATACCGCTTTGATACAGAGCACTGCTGCAATTTCTTTCACACCAGCACCACCAAGGACTGTACGTAGTATGCTCAACAGTAAGCAGTTCAACTGAACTAATAATATTAGCCCTGGTAAAAAAAAAGAAAACAAAAAAAAATCCTATTACATAAAGAAAAGTACTTATACAATTCAATAAGTGCAAGTATCCATATAATATAATATAATATAATATAACATAATATAATATAATATATCTCTATATATAATCTTCATTTGGGTCTTGATCTTTGTTTGTCCGTGAATGAATTAGAAGAAGAAGCACTAGATGGCAGTAGAGAGACAGCTAAAACATAGGCATTGCATTAAGAATCTCCTCCAGGCTTATACTACTGAAGACTGTAGTATTCCAGTCACACCTCAAAACACAGACATTCAAAGTAAACAAATTGTTGTGCTTTAAATTAACTAAAGAGATCTTCATTTAGATCTTGATCTTTGTTTGTCCACGAATTCCACGCATGCGTAGACCACCTTCCAGTTTAGTACATTGTTGTTACTCGTGGATGTCAACAATGTGCCGGAATAACGAAAGGGGTGGTGGACAGTGTTACGCTGGTTAGCTCCTGAGGCCTGGTTAGAGAATGAGACTGCTGAAGATAAAAGGTATGTGCCTACGTAACATATGAATGAAAGAAAGACAGTGGGTAAAATGAATGACAACGTAACGGCACGTTCCGGAAATTATTATTGTTACGTTGTAGCCGGCGAGTGCTGCGCGTCTCACAGTTGTACCGTGCCTTGCTCACATGTCAGTGAAGTGATCCCTATTTATGCTTTAAAGAGCCTGGATACCTATGTGTCCCCCTTTTATAACCATTGCTCCGAGTATATTGCCTTACTCTTTGGATTGCCACAAAGCAACCTGTGAGATTGGAGAAAGGTTGAGAAGACATCGTGAGAGGAAACGATAGCGTCGTGAAAACAAGATGGACTGTGAACGGACAGAAGTAGAAATGCTCCTACACCACCACATAATTACTATTCAGACAGTGATTCCAAGTAGGCCGTTCCTATCGAATCAGTGTCCTAGGGTTTTCTTTTGTAATTTTGTTTCCCTTATAAAAAATCATAATGCTGTGCGATGAAGGGCCCAGTTCACGACTGGCAGCCGCGTTTAAACAGGAAGCCCTTCACAGACAACTTTAACGCGCGCAACGTAGTTGGGCGCACATGGCTAGTAATATAATAATATAATAATATAATTTGAATGGATTCTCCCTTGATTAGAACATCAGTAATGTTATTCTTAATTCATGGAATATAACTGAGGAATTTAAAGTAATCTATATATAATCCGTACACTTTGTGGTATTGCACATAATGCCTTTGCCTTTACATATGGATGTATGCATTTTATGCTATTTTGCCACTGCATGCTACACTTTGCATATTTGATATTATTTAGCTTATATTTAAATTCACATTGTTTCTGTTTAGGCTTATCATATTTAAATTTGTTTTATTTAGCCCTATATTTTATCTCCCTGTTTCTGTATCTCTAATCTCTTACTCTCATTTTGCACAGTCTGAGTAGCAAATTAGGTTTTCATTTCACTCCACACTGTATGTGTATAAATGAGTATGTAACAAATAAAAAAATCTTGAATCTAACAACCTTCAGTAGCAGATTATATTAAATGACTCTGTATGCAATAAGTGACTCAGTCTAAATGTGACATGTACAGTAACACAGTTAATGGTTGTGATTGTATTTCACCAGAAATTATTTTTTCATCATTTTTTCTCTCCTCCAAACCCGCAGACATGTCTAGACACCAGGTAAAATATAAGAAATGAATTTAATATCTATAATAATGTGCACAAAGCACCTCCACCTCCACAATACTCAATAATTCACAAATAATCAATACAAAAACACAATAAATCCTCCTCTCCACCCAGCAGCTCCGTCACCCTTCCTCCCAACTCTGGCTCAGTCCCTCAGTCCTTTTTATATTCCTTGACCCAGAAGTGCTTCTGTCCTTCAGTCCATGTGCTTCCAAAGCACTTCTGGGTCAGATTAAAACTCTTCTTTTCTTCAGTCCCTGTGACTAGGGAGTACTTCCGGGCTATAATAGAAACACTCGTGCTTCCCTGCAGCATCCCCTGGCGGTGTCCACGGTATCCAGCAAGGCTGTGAAGCCGAACTCTATTGTCCATGATGCCCTGTGGGAATTTGGGGCACCTCCATGTTGCAGGGAGGACTCCATCTAGCGGCGTGGGGGTGTTGGCCGGGATAAACTGTCGGCCATCTCTCACAATATATATATATATGTATTCATTTTATGTAACAATTTTCATTGTGTGCACGATCACTGATTGCTTATCAAAGACATTAAAAACATTATATTAAACAAAGGAAGAAACCAATAGTTCTAATAAATAGTGGGACATACATAATTAAGGAATTGCTTTAATAATACATTTTCTACCTTAATTTAAAGGCTTGCACAGATGGAACAACTCTATATATGTTATGGAAGGGTTGCATGCCCTGACTATAAGACTATTTAAACTTAACACATGTGTTTAAAGTAGCATTCTTTGCCTTTGTTGCTGTCAGTTTTCCAATAGTTAAAACTGTCTCCCCTGTAATTAAAAAAATAAATAAACAAATAAATGTGGTAACTGTTAAGAAGTGTGCATACAAAAGAAACACTTTTTTGTTTTGTTTAAATGTCTCCTAGGTCAGTGATCTTAAATTTTCAAATGGCAGAGGTTAAGTGTCCAATTATTAGATGGAGCAGTAGTCATACATATTACATGTCTCCTTAGCAGAAAACCTTTTCATTGCAAGAATATGAAGAGAGAACCTGATGTCATTATCAGGAAAATCAGGCACAGTTCAAAGCCAGGAATTCAAAACTCAAGGGTATCTTTATCAAGGTCATGTTAATTTTCAGGTTTGCATAATACAATTGGAAGATGCCACTGGGTGCCGCAGCCTGCATGTAGGCAGGTCAGAGCATTAATTTTCTGGTGTTGACTCTGGAAATGACAACATCATTCGGCAGCTCCCTGATAGAACAAGCATCCTTTTGTTTAGGGATAGCACTGTTTGCTCCATATAGAGAGGGGCCTAGAAAAGGTGGCCTACCCAAAGCAAACAAAGCATGTTTTCATTACCCCCAGTTGTCTAGCCACGGTCAATGGGCATCTTTTGACGTGGTCAAAAAATAATAATGAAGAAAAAGGTCTGAACCTGCTCTTCAGGGTCCACAAGGTCTCAAGCTCACATGCTGAAATATCAGAACTATGCTCGACATAGCAGTCAGTGGATGTGTAAAATGACGTTCTGCAATAGCTGTATATGAACTCTCAAATTTAAATATTGACATCGCAGCTCTCAGTGAAGTATGTTTCCCAGGGGTAGGTTAACTTTCAGGTTTGCATAATACAATAAAATTCCTACATGCATGTTTCCTCAGAACAGTGACAATAAAACAGTTTTAACAAAGACACGCACATAGACATGCACCCAAATACAATAGACTAGAATTGTAACCGAGGACTTCAGCTGAGGATCCCGAAAAAAAACCTACAAATTACTAAAAGGATTTACTGTAGAAAATGCTGATTTTAAAATCAGGTATTTGAACCTGAAAACTGCCTCTTCATTTTAAACTAAATAACATTTTTAATTATTAAAAAACATTGACTGCCTACCTTTGCTAACATCATGAATTACCCTATCAACTGTTCACTTTTTAAACTGTTTTCATTTTGTCATTAAACTGGTATTTAGTGAAAATAACACATTACCTCAGGCAGGATGGTCTGCATCCTAATAGATTTGGCGCCCGAGTCCTTTATCCGAAAACATCTCTAAAGTAATTCGTCTTTCTTGACTATGCACTCTTAATTCTAATTCTTTCCATAATGCCTTGCTATGATATGATAACTCTATAGCGAACTCTTCTTCAAAAGTGCAATGCATCAATACTTTAATAACCAACTTCAATTCATGTAAAAAATCCAGACAGTGCAGCATAAATGCGAATAATTTAATTGCCATTTCACCTCTAAATGTGCACTTTATTAAAACTATAAAAACAGACTAGATTAAATAAAAAATCTGCACAAAGTGGTGCTAATACGAATAACTTAATTACCATTTCGAACAGCCATAACATCCAACAATTCAGTTCTGCACTTCCGAGACCTTAAATATGGCCTTATTAAATGTTAGAGCATTAACCAACAAGATATTTTTTCCATCAATGCTCTTATTAGTGATAGGAAAGTTGATTTTATTGCATTAAGTAAAACTTGGCTTAGCTCTGATGGTGCGGATATTTTAATCGAATCTGCACCTCTGAATTACAGCTTTGCTTATGCAGATCGCCAAGGTAAGAAAGGTGGCAGTTTACCAAATATTTACTTGAGCCAGTTAAAGTGTAAAGATGTCGGCTTTGGTACATTCATGTCTTTTGAGTATCTTGCCATTATTATTCATGGAGTTTCTCAGTCTCTAGTATTGTCCGTGTATAGACCTCCTAAATATAATGTGTCTTTCTTTGAGGAATTCTCAGATTTAGTATCAATTATAATTACCATCTATGGCAAGTTTCCTAATAGTTGGCGACTTTCATTTTCATTTTGATAATCAGTGTGACCCAAAAGCAAAGGAATTCATGAACCTCCTGCACTCTTTTGATCTGAGCCTGCACATTAGTCAGCCAACACACAAAATAGGGCACACGCTGAATTTAGTGATTAATAAAGGTTTAAAAGTTGATGTGAGACAGATCATGGATATTGGTTTATCAGACCATTTTCTCTTACTATTTAGAAATACTGATAGATAAAATTAATAAGAAGTATAATGTTAAAAAACACTTCTTTGATTCATCTGTGGCTTCACAGTTTACAAACATTTTAAGCAACCAGTCCGTTTGTAATGCTTACTACAATAGCAATAATAATGTAAATAGTAAGGTGGAAAATTTTAATACTAAAGTGAGAGCTGCTGCTGACATAGTCACTCCTAAAAAAACAGTTAAAAAGTCCTCCACCACTGTTACACCGTGGAAGACCCAAAGAGTGTCTGATTTAAAAAAAGCATGCTGAAGAGCTGAATGTACATGAAGAAAAACTAAATTGATTATCCACTATAAGATATTGAATGCTAAAATAACAGAATACAACAACATAGTCCATCTTGACAGGCGACATTTCCCTAAAATTATAAATAATAATGCTAGGAATCCGAGAGTTTTATTCTCTACTACTGGTTGTTTGCTAAACCCAGGTCACTCAATGGAATGCCTCCGAAAAACTTCCAGTGAAACTTGTAAGGCTTTTGCTATATTTTTTAATCACAAAATTAATGGTATTAGAAAAATATAGTATATCTCCCCCAATACTGATCCTCTTAAACCCTGATATTCCATTTTAAGCAAATTAAATTATTTCACCAGGATAGATTTACCCGATTTACATAAAATAATTTCTCAAATGATGTGCTGAGAGTGTTCTTGACATAGTAAACTCATCATTAGACATGGGGAGCTTCCCAGACTGTCTTAAGACTGCTGCTGTTAAACCCCTGCTCAAGAAAAATAATCTCGACTCCACTGTTTTTGAAAATTTTAGACCTATTTCTAACCTGCTTTTCTTAAATAAAATCCTAGAAAAGGCAGTCATCATGCAACTAAATGATCATCTGAATAAACTTGCTGTTCTTGACAAGTTTCAGTCAGGTTTTAGAACAAATCACAGTGCAGAAACTGCACTCGTTAAAGTAGTAAATTACTTGCTGGTAAATGCAGACAGAGGCTGTTTATGTGTTCTCATCCTCTTAGATCTGAGTGCCACATTTGATACCATTGATCACAATATTCTTATAAATCGCCTTAGTCAGTGGGTGAGCCTCTCTGGCAGTGTCTTAAATTTGTTTGAGTCCTATCTGGCAGGTAGAAAATTCTTTGTTAGTTGTGGTAATTATACTTCAAAGACACATGATATTCTATATGGTGTTCCGCAAGGCTCTACCCTGGGTCCGCTGGTCTTTTCGATTTACATGCTTCCGTTAGATCAGATTATCTTGGGGCATAACGTGAGCTACCACAGCTATGCTGATGTCCCACAACTGTATTTATCAATGGCACCTGATGACCCAGACTCCCTTAGCTCACTGACACAATGTCTTGCTTGTGTTTCTGAATGGATGAGTAGTAATTTTCTCAAACTAAATAAGTAGAAAATGGAAATCTTAGTGATTGGCACAAATGGATATAATGAGGGTATTAGAAATAAACCTGAACCATTAGGCTTAAAAGTCAAGACAGAGGTAAAGAATTTATTCAACAAACCTCCAATGAAGAATAAAAACTGTGGACAACGTTTTCCCTTGCCCGGACGCGGGTCACCGGGGCCCCCCTCTGGAGCCAGGCTTGGGGGTGGGGCTCGATGGCGAGCGCCTGGTGGCCGGGCCTGCACCCATGGGGCTCGGCCGGGCACAGCCCGAAGAGGTAACGTGGGTCCTCCTTCCCATGGGCTCACCACCTATGGGAGGGGCCAAGGAGGTCAGGTGCAGTGTGAGTTGGGTGGTGGCCGGAGGCGGGGACCTTGGCGTTCTGATCCTCGGCTACAGAAACTGGCTCTTGGGACGTGGAATGTCACCTCTCTGAAGGGGAAGGAGCCTGAGCTAGTGCGTGAGGTTGAGAGGTTCCGGCTAGATATAGTCGGACTCACCTCGACGCACAGCTTGGACTCTGGAACCAATCTCCTTGAGAGGGGCTGGACTCTCTACCACTCTGGAGTTGCCCCCGGTGAGAGGCGCCGAGCAGGTGTGGGCATACTTACTGCCCCCCGACTTGGAGCCTGTGCGTTGGGGTTTACCCCGGTGGACGAGAGGGTGGCCTCCCTCCGCCTTCGGGTGGGGGGAAAAGTCCTGACTGTTGTTTGTGCGTATGTGCCGAACAGCAGTTTGGAGTATCCACCCTTTTTGGAGTCTCTGGAGGTGGTGCTAGAGGGCATACTTTCTGGGGATTCCCTCGTTTTGCTGGGAGACTTCAATGCCCACGTGGGCAATGACAGTGAGACCTGGAAGGGCGTGATTGGGAGGAATGGCCCCCCCGATCTGAACCTGAGTGGTGTTTTGTTATTGGACTTCTGTGCTCGCCACGGATTGTCCATAACGAACACCATGTTCAAGCATAAGGGTGTTCATATGTGCACTTGGCACCAGGACACCCTAGGCCTCAGTTCGATGATCGACTTTGTGGTTGTGTCGTCGGACTTGCGGCCATATGTCTTGGACACTCGGGTGAAGAGAGGGGCGGAGCTGTCAACTGATCACCACCTGGTGGTGAGTTGGCTTCGATGGTGGGGGAAGATGCCGGTCAGACCTGGTAGGCCCAAACGTGTTGTGAGGGTCTGCTGGGAACGGCTGGCAGAGTCCCCTGTCAGAAGTAGCTTCAACTCCCACCTTCGGCAGAACTTCGACCACGTCCCGAGGGAGGTGGGGGACATTGAGTCCGAATGGGCCATGTTCCGTGCCTCTATTGTTGAGGCGGCTGACCGGAGCTGTGGCCGTAAGGTGGTCGGTGCCTGTCGCGGCGGCAATCCCCAAACCCGTTGGTGGACACCGGCGGTGAGGGATGCCGTCAAGCTGAAGAAGGAGTCCTATAGGACCTTTTTGTCCTGTGGGTCTCTGGAGGCAGCCGATAGGTACCGGCAGGCCAAGCGGAAAGCGGCTTCGGTTGTTGCTGAGGCAAAAACTCGGGCATGGGAGGAGTTTGGAGAGGCCATGGAGAACGACTTTCGGACGGCCTCGAGGAGATTCTGGTCCACTGTCCGGCGTCTAAGGAAGGGGAAGCAGTACAGTGTCAACACCGTATATGGTGGGGATGGTGCGCTGCTGACCTCGACTCGGGACGTTGTGGGTCGGTGGGGGGAGTACTTCGAAGACCTCCCTCAATCCCACTAACATGCCTTCCAATGAGGAAGCAGAGCCTGGGGACTCTGAGGTGGGCTCTCCCATCTCTGGGACTGAAGTCACCGAGGTGGTCAAAAAACTCCTTGGTGGCAGGGCCCCGGGGGTGGATGAGATATGCCCGGAGTTCCTTAAGGCTCTGGATGTTGTAGGACTGTCTTGGTTGACACGTCTTTGCAACATCGCATGGACATCGGGGACAGTGCCTCTGGATTGGCAGACTGGGGTGGTGGTCCCCCTTTTTAAAAAGGGGGACCGGAGGGTGTGTTCCAACTATAGAGGGATCACACTCCTCAGCCTCCCTGGAAAAGTCTATTCGGGGGTTCTGGAGAGGAGGGTCTGTCGGATAGTCGAACCTCGGATTCAGGAGGAACAGTGTGGTTTTCGTCCTGGTCGCGGAACAGTGGACCAGCTCTACACCCTTAGCAGAGTCCTGGAGGGTGCATGGGAGTTTGCCCAACCAGTCTACATGTGCTTTGTGGACTTGGAAAAGGCGTTCGACCGTGTCCCTCGGGGAGTCCTGTGGGGGGTGCTCCGGGAGTATGGGGTACTGGACCCCCTGATAAGAGCTGTTCAGTCCCTGTACAACCGGTGTCAGAGCTTGGTCCGCATTGCCGGCAGTAAGTCGAGCCCGTTTCCAGTGAGAGTTGGACTCCGCCAGGGCTGCCCTTTGTCACCGATTCTGTTCATAACTTTTATGGACAGAATTTCTAGGTGCAGCCAGGGTGTTGAAGGGGTCCAGTTTGGTGGACTCAGGATTGGGTCACTGCTTTTTGCAGATGATGTTGTCCTGTTTGCTTCATCAGGCCGTGATCTTCAGCTCTCTCTGGAGCGGTTCGCAGCTGAGTGTGAAGCGGCTGGGATGAGAATCAGCACCTCCAAATCCGAGACCATGGTCCTCAGCCGGAAAAGGGTGGAGTGCCCTCTCAGGGTTGGGGGCGAGATCCTGCCCCAAGTGGAGGAGTTTAAGTATCTCGGGGTCTTGTTCACGAGTGAGGGAAGAATGGATCGTGAGATCGACAGGCGGATCGGTGCGGCATCCGCAGTGATGCGGGCTCTGCATCGGTCTGTCGTGGTGAAAAAAGAGCTGAGCCGTAAGGCAAAGCTCTCAATTTACCAGTCGATCTACGTTCCTACCCTCACCTATGATCATGAGCTATGGGTAGTGACCGAAAGAACGAGATCGCGAATACAAGCGGCTGAAATGAGTTTCCTCTGCAGGGTGTCTGGGCTTTCCCTTAAAGATAGGGTGAGGAGCTCAGTCATCCGGGAGGGACTCAGAGTAGAGCCGCTGCTCCTCCGCATCGAGAGGAGTCAGATGAGGTGGCTCGGGCATCTGATCAGGATGCCTCCTGGACGCCTCCCTGGTGAGGTGTTCCGGGCACGTCCAACCGGGAGGAGGCCCCGGGGAAGACCCAGGACACGCTGGAGGGACTATGTCTCCCGGCTGGCCTGGGAACGCCTTGGGATTCTCCCGGAAGAGCTGGAAGAAGTGGCCGGGGAGAGGGAAGTCTGGGCTTCTCTCCTTAAGCTGCTACCCCCGCGACCCGACCTCGGATAAGCGGTAGAGGATGGATGGATCGATTGCAACTACTGCAGAATGCAGCTGCCAGAATCTTAACTAGGAAAAGAAAATCCGAGCACATCTCTCCAGTTTTGATGTCACTACATTGGTTACCCATGTCATTTAGAATTGACTTTAAAATACTACTTATGGTTTAAAAAGCTTTAAATAATCTCGCTCCATCCTATATCTCAGACTGATTTAGATCATTTATGTTAGGTAGAATGCCCAGTGAGGGCTAGGCGGTGTCATGGTCTTGGAACCCCTGCAGATTTTGTATTTTTCTCCAGCCCTCTGGAGTTTCTTTTTGTTTTTTCTGTCCTCCCTGGCCAACAGACCTTACTCTATTCTTTTTTACTTAGTATTGACTAATTTTTATATATTTTTTCTTTCTTCATTTTGTAAAGCACTTTGAGCTACGTCATTTGTATGAAAATGTGCTTCACAAATAAATGTTGTTGTTGCTGTTGTTGTTTTATTTTATTATGCTCTGGTAAACACACAAATATGCTCTGTATTTGCTGATTTTTTTGTAATTTATGTTGAATAAAGGCACCTACAAATTAAATAAAAATGATGAGGAATTGGCTCACTGAAAACAATTTATGAAACACAAAGACTCTGTGTAAAAAATAAGAGTTGGAGACATTATGTGTTCTAGCCTATAGAAGTGAATAAACAAATGTTGCTGGACAAAATAAAACTTTTGTAATCTGTTTTATTTATACTGTTTATACAATCAACAGGAATTTTACTTTTTGGTTTTTAGGTTCACTCCAGGTACAAAGAGACAGCAAGGAGCGAGCCCTGTTCTGCTTTGATTAATTATGTCATTTTGTGCAAGAGAATTCTCTCATTGTGAACAGGGTGTTTTTTCAAATGTCACATTTGTTTGAAAGCTGTTTTTCACATGTATCTTTTACAGAACAGCGCAAGAGTATTAAGCACTTTTTGCTTCACAGGTACAGGCTTAGCAAAAAAAAAAAAAATTATAATAAAAATAATTTAAAAAAACTAAAAAGCACATTAATGGCATCTCTGTTGCTGTAATGTAGCTGATATAGGAAGGTACATTTAGAGAAGACAAACTTTAACCTAAATTCGAATACTAGCTGTGTTACCTTGCTTCAGTTTCCTAAGACAGTGGGCCTTGTTTATAGTGCCAGGGGTTAACTAGATGTATCAGAAGTGCTATGTAAGTAACTTACTACCTTTCTTTGTACGATATTTGTTTTTTAGGGGCTAATATTATTGGCTCACTGGAGCTCCTTGCTCTTGAACATACCATACCATTTTCTAAACCTACTGGAGCGTAACAGAGCAAGCAAAGGGCTCATAGCTGGAACAATCCTTCCCAGGGTACCAGCCCATCACAGGGTAAACATTGATAGCCATTGCAAAACACAATTTAAGATTAAACTGTATTCTTTTGAATTCAAACTGTTTATTAGCATTAATAATAATAAATTTTGGGTATGAATATCCTGTAAAAGTGGAACCTTCAGTCAGACTTGAATGTAACACTTTGATCTGTAATCTTGTACTGTTACAAACTTTTGGTGGGTTTAGATCAAAAGTAATGTATAAGGAAGTGTGGTCACCTTTAACTTATTACATTCAGCATTGACGCTTACAGGCAGCACATTTCCATGTATCACAGAATGAACTCTGTACAGATGAGAACAAGTGAAAAAAATAATACCATGAACTATGTACAATGTCTGTCTCCTATATGTTCTGTCCATGGGAAACCCTTTTATTGAGTTGTACAAGTGTTTAATTTGACCAAGACATGCCATCACTCCCGGTTTGTGTATACGTAGGGCTTGATGTGAACTCTTGTGCTGTACCAGCAGTTCCCTGCAATATTCTATTTATTTTAACACTTCCCCAAACCCTTATTCTTTGAAGTTTATGTATAAAGGACCAACAATCCAATTCAGTTTGAATTTGAATTTGTATGTTATTCTGCTTTATGAGTATCAAGAAGAAGATGATGAAAGAGGAAGTATTTTGTGTGCCCAAGGAGGTCACTTGCTACCCACCCGCCAAAATTGCACTTGTCTGCTTGACATCTCATTTTCCATGAAGCTTGCTACCTCTGCTCATTTTCCTGTGAAGGGCAGCTGCCATTTTTCACTCACTGCCAGTCCCATTTCTCTGCGTAAATACAGCATCCACTGTTCTGCGTGCGGAGTTCATTTGCATGAACTGATGTCCCATTTCTCTGCATGATTACAGCCTCAGTGCTCAGAAAGGAAGCAGTACCTAAGAACACCCCACTTGTTAAGCTGTATTCATGACAAATGTCATCAAAAAAATTCAGTTAATTTTATTTTTTCTATAGCATCACCAAATTTCAATCAAATCCATGAAGCCATTTATGAGATTTTGGGGTACAGTATATTGTTTTTCTATTGTAGGGAGGATATTGACATATCGAAATGTCCTTTCTTAGCTGATGCCTACTCACATGGATGTACTGTACATTCTGCCAAATTTCAGCTTTTTAACTAAACTAGATATAGTGCTTTTGTTGATGAGTGAGTGAGTGAGTCAGTCAGTCTGTCAACATTGCAAACAAATTGAAAGTTTTGGATACTTTATAACTCCCATTATGGAGCTGTATTTATTGATGACTAGTGGATGGCAGGTATAAATCCAGCTTGCCCAGTGGCTTCAGTCAGTATTTATAATGTTAACCCCAGGAACATTCTAAAAATATTGATCAATATAATAGAAAAAAGAAATGGCTTGAAACTATTTTAGGCATTCATTTCTTATTAATACAAAAAGATTTTCCACAATCACCTTGAAATGAAAACACGTGGAATTGTAGATAAACTTCCAAAACTTGGTTTATAATTTACATTTCCTCACAGATTACAGGTAAATCAGGGTAACCAGAAATAAAGTTAGAAAGAAAAAAGACTTCCAAAAACTGAGATACAAACCGGGACCTTTGATCAGAAACAGATTAACTTCTGTAAGTTTGTAAAATGGCCAACAGAATTAAGGGTAGAAAGGCATAATTATAACTTTCACTAAAAAACAAAATCCATTATCGGTGCAGGCACTAAAAAACTAAATGTATGTATTCAGACACATACATTCAGAAATGCTTTGCAAGTTTTACATTTTGGAATGTAGACAAAACTACTAACAATACCCGGCAAAAATGTGCATAACTTTATTGTATATCATATTATTGTTGCTTGTCTGGCACAAACACACAAACAGAAATGCCCAATGCAGACTCATTGCTGAAACTAATTTCCCTTCCTATTGATCTGTTTGTCAATTTCTACAAAGGCAAGACAAGTCTGGCTTTAGTATAGATTTTTATATCAAATAGCTGACTAATTTCAAATAGCCACTTATCACTGACTGACTATTGGGCCAGTATTCTTTGGAATTTAGTCAAACTTAGAAATAACATGTCCATATTAATTTATTTATTTGGTCATAGGGTTGACAACAGAGTCGAACAATAGTTTATATGTCAAGTGTTATTAGCAATCTGCCATTCAGATATTAAGTTAAAACATTATCTGGACTAATTGATGTTTGGCCTAAATTGCATTGTAGCAATTAAAATTCATGTCACCTACAGCATGTTCTGTGAACATCAGATATGGCCAGAACTACAAAAGAATATGACATTTTTTAAAACTATAATGATTTTTTAAAGCTTTGTATCTTTTGATTTTTAGAAAAGCTGTAACTCGCACCTCTATTAGCATGTTAAAAGAAGTATTGTTACTTCTTGACCACTTTTATTTTTTGAGAGTCAGGATGTTATCTTGCTGTATTTTTTTCTTAAGCCTTCCTTAAACTCCTCAGCTGTCATTCTGCAAAGAAATAATCCTGAAAAGGATGAGAAAGACAATAAAATGAGTCTGTATTTTCAAATAGAGAATTTCTGTATACCAAAGAACTTGCCATGAAGGGCTTCAGTTGTGAATCTGAGATTGAAAGATTATATTTTTAACTGCTCAAGTGATACTGCTGTATGGATTAGAGGTGATAACATCCAAAATAAAGTGAATACTTTTTCTCTGCTAGTTAAAAAATATATTCCTGAATATAATATTTTGCTTCTTGACTATGATCATTTGAATATATGTAGATAAGTTAGAATGTCAACTTACTTCAGATGACATGTACAGAAACAAGGTTGACAGTTCCACTTCACTTTTAAGTTTTCAAAGACAAAACAATTGTATTTATACTAAAATTCTGTCATAAAAAGAGCATGTGTCATGTTTTGTGCTTTTAATTTAGTGTGTTCATTCAATAATTTTGCAGCTTCATCCTTTGTTATGACTAAAGCAAAAATAAATAAATTTTTTCCAGGACACACAGACATGCCAGTGAGTCGCCCAAGGTTTTAAAGTGGTAGGAACACAAAACAAAGGTAAGAGGCAAATCATTCAAAAACACTATCGCTATCCTAGGAAAAGAGCTGTAACAATGAAGCCTTTATTGATGAACGTGCAAGAGTTGGTTTTTCCCATCTGTCTCCATATGGGTGGAAATTAATGACTTTGTTATCTTCTTCTATAATACGCTACTGTGGCCGTCCGTTTGTTTGTCTAGGATTTTAAATCAGCTACAGGCTTTTAACACTTTTGCCACCTTAGAAACAGAATATCTGTGCTAAGTATAAACTTGTAATATACTGTATACAGACTGACAGACATAAAGCGAGAGTAAGGTGGATAGCTGCTGGTTAAAATATAAAGAAACAAAATCATTGTCAAATCATTTCTGGTTTGCTTATAAAAATAATTTGTAATAATGCAGTTTATAAATGTTAACATTTTTACCTCTGTGTTATCAGATGTGTAAGAAACAAGGTACAAATCATCTCTTTATTGGGTAAAAAAAATATTAAAAAGCTTAAAACCAATAATTATTAACTTTTAACTTTCATGTCTAAAGGTTGGTATAGTGTGATTGTATAGTGGTACATACTGTATAGCCACTATCCTGAACATAATATCGAATTTTCCCATATACTCAAACAGGAGGAAGAGAAAAATTATTACTTGCAGTTTTATAAGGATTGAATGTCCAGTTTAATGTAATTGTTTGGGTGTGGTGGTCTTGAAATCAGAGAATGGACAGCAGATTTACATATCCAACTAGTTTGACTCACCAAATGGAGTCAACCAGAGCACAACTAAGCCTTGAACAGTAGCCCCCATGTTTTCCTCTATGGGTCTTTATCTGTATAACTGTCATCTGAGTGGCCACCTCAGAATAGCGGACGTCCCTGGGTGCAGTTTGCTTTGATTTCTTTTATTATTCTTTTATTAGCTCTTATAGTTGCCTCCTTGTTCTGCCTCTCACTATTCTCCTCCTGCTTAGTTGTCAGGAATCATTTAAAGGCTAAAATGTCTCGCTAGAGTGTTGCATCACATAGGCAGCAAAACAGTCATGCCAACGACGGTCCTCCAAACTGTCATTTCTTGTACTAGCATATCTCCAACAAGCATTCTAAATTGTTGTGAAATGTTGTGGTGATAATCAGAAAGAAGAGTAACCAAAATGTTCCCTTGAGCCTCTGTAGCCTTTCTACAATTTTGTTACACTGAAGCTTCAAAGCACTGAGTTGAAATCACAACCTCCTCTCTGGCTCTGCGGTTTCAACATTCTCCCCATGTGGCCATGTGGCTTTAGTGCTGTGCTTTACTCACATCTGAAAGATGTGCCATTTTGATTTTGATTAAATATTAACTCACCGGTAATGGCGCACTGCACGATAATGTGCAGTAAATACACTTGACTTGAGCATTCAAAGTTTTCATACTCTTTCTCTGTACGTTTAGCATTTGTTTGCTCAGAGGCTGATGTGCTTGCTACTTCCTGAACACCACTTCTTTTCTCCACCATAGTAACCAGCTTCTTTTCTTCTTTCATCAGCATCTTTTAAAACTGATTAAGTCAGTGTTTGTGTTGCAATTACTTAGCACATTTTCTTTAATTTTTCACATAAGCTGGCACTTAAGTCTGCAATCTGCCTCAAGAATGATTTAAGATATGAAGAGGTAGGGGAAGTGACGGCGAAGGTAGTAGGGATGAGAACGGCACCCGTTCACATGCACCGCACGGTTGCCCTGCTAGCCACTGCCGAGAGTTGATTCTACAATAAAATAAAATAAAAATAAATAGAGGTCAATCATCACCCCGAAAGCGGATAGTAGACGTAGTATATGTGTACCAAATTTCAGGTAAATAGGTCAAAGATTATTAGTCAAGAATATGAGTAAAGGAATTCTATCCTCTTCATGAATAAATATTTCTGTCTATCTAATATTGCCAGGTAAGTAGTAAAGAGGTTAATGGTTTGCCCAAAACTAAATTCACAGCAAAATTCAGTGTTTCAGATTGCTAAACAAACAAAATAAAAAACACAAAATAAATCATGTTTGCTTCCAGTGAAATTTGTGCCTTTCACATAAGAAGAAAGGCATTTAATTCCTGTCTGGAAGAATTTTCAAACATTAATACTGCTTGTCATTTACTATATAATTAAAACATCTCAAGTGAGAAAAAAATCACCTGAAGTATGCAGGCCATTGCTAAGGATAGTGTTTATAAGGATAGAGATTGGTTGCGGAGAGTTTTTGTGTACTGAGTTTTCTTTTGGTGAAAACACAATAATGTGCACTAAGGTACATTTTAATGCATCTTTGTATGGAAAATATGCAGCGTGAAACATTCTTAAAAAGTGTACTGCACCCCTCTGCTGTTATAATATGAACAAGAGGTATAAATATACGTGTAGATTTATCATCAGAGTGTTCTGGGGCCCATGAAAGCAAAGGAACTTTTGCCCCCACTCAATGGAACTATGGACTATCCACAAGCGAGGCGAAATAACTAAGGGGAAACATCCCCACCCCCTTCTCCCAAACTGCTTGATAAAGCGATTTGAGTCTCTCACTATAATCAAGAGTGAGAAATATCACGCTGCATTAAAACCAGTGTCCAAGCGTTCATTGTTAAAAGTATGATCAACTCTTTGTTAAGAAGCTAAGTCACCTGGGGCGTATGGGTGTCCGGCGATGTATAAATTGAACTGATTTCACCAATGTGGAATGAATTACATGAGTTATACAGCAGCAGAAAAGAACACAGGTAAACACAGAAGCTTGAACAAGGCTTTAAGAAGTAGTAGTAGCCCTTGTTTTCCAATCCAAACATTTTAAAACTGCCTGAAAACTCTTTTTAGTGAATTTCACATTTTGAGTTGTGAAATTGCCTTTGAAACAAATTTTAATGTCAGTTTTGCAAAAGTGTACAAACATCAGTACAGGTACAGTAAGTCTCTGGACCCCAGTAACTCTAACCTTGACACAAGCAGGTTTAAAATATGGATGGAAGAAGGTATGTTTAAAGGATCTACAGTTTAAAATATAATCCATATTAAAATATATAACAGTGCAATCTGGTTTCGATCCCACTCTAAAGGTATGAAAAATGTGTTTATTTGTGTATAGATTAATATGTTGCCTGAATCCACTACAATCCAAACATACAATGGCTGTATTTCAAACAGAATTAGATATTTTCTTATAGTGAATTGGGGATTTAAATTAAAATCAATGTGTTTGATATATTGTTTCCTAGTACTAAAATAGGTTGATATGTTAGCATGCATTAAAAGGAACAGTTACCTCACTCACATAATGGGATTTTCATCATCTTCTACAATAAAGAGTCCTTCTGTACTTCTTGGTGATTTTTGAGGCTGCTGGGAATGATTAATTTTTTTTTTGTTATTTTGGCTCTCCAATTATTTTTAGTTGCCTCTTGTGTCAAAGAGTAATAGTGATGTGAGTGTAGTTATCCTAGGTAAGGGTTTCTCTCTTCAGGATAAATCCTTTGCAGTTCTCATTAGTTAACTCTTCTGAAGGCATTCCCAGTCGTGTAATAATACATCATTAATTGGTGTAGTTTTTGTTAACATTGATTTATTTGTCACCATGGTATAGATTCTTTTGAACCCACAAATGTTGCCTTATGCCTTCTCATATTAAGTACTTTCACGTTAGCCTACTGATTAATATAGCCATGTACTTTTTAGTTTTCACATTTTATTGAAATGTTTATGCAGTTGTGTGGTTTCTCTGTTGAGCTGTCTGTTGTTGAGTTGTTATAGCAGAAGGCTGTATTTACAATGTTGCCATACTTGCCCGGTATTTCTACAGGTGTGAATCAATGATACTTTCTAATGTACATAATCTAACATTTGTAAATGAATGTACAAGAAATAATGTCAATATCACATTGTGGTCCTGGGAATCATAGTAAGGAAGTGTATGGCTTGCTGGATGATTGGATTGGAGATTCAGTGAGGCCAAGACATTTTTCCACAGTAAAACCACAGAGTGATATAACTACACAATCACCATTCGCTCAAATTCTTGTGTTGTTCTCCAAAAATACACTTTTATTTAAATCTTTTTGAAAACAAGACAATTGTAAAACAAAGTAGCATTGTTATCTTTTTCTTTAACATGTAAAACAAGGTTTTCATTGCACCCCGAGATCTGAGCTGGAATCTTTAACTATATTCTCACATCAAACTCAACTAAAGTAAAAATTCTTACTAAATTAGAGGATCAGTTTCTCTGGGCTTGGACCTCTGGGCATGCACATCTGTGTCTGTGTATCTGATAAGACAGTATAAATCAATATTGAATAGCACTACTGTAAGCATAGCACAGACTGGTAGGCATCAGTAGTCAGTGAGGAGAGTAATCAAAGCTCACGTTTCTCAACCATGATAGACAAGTATGCACCAATCACCAAACAAACTGTTTTATATACATGCAAACAAGAAACTAATGAAAAGGTGTCTGCTCCTTCATTTATATACCAGTGTCGGAGCTAGTTCCCTTCTTTCTCTGCAGAAGCAAATCCTAGGGTCAACTTCTGTTATCCATATCAGAATCTCTATTTCCTAGGTTGTGACCAACAAGAACCATTTGAGTACAATCCAAGGGAAATCCTTGTCCTGAACTTTAACAATAAAGTAATGAAGAAGAGTATGATTGCCTCATTGAGTCCAGTGACGCTAAAGGACAGTGCAACTGTATGTAGCAGTAAAGTCTTGCTGAAAGAAAAAGAGTAAACTGATACTACAGAATAAATAAAGCATCCCTGGGAAAATCTCTAGACAGACTAGGATTAAAAAGGGGAAATGTAAATAATTTGTATATGCCTGCTTTATAGAAAAAACAGAGAAAATAAAGTCAACATATGGTTCATGCTGTTTGTTGATCAGGTCTGTATATACAGTACATGCATATATCTGTCTTCTATAATCCATATGTTATGAACAAGTAGTATTATTTTAATGTTTTTAAGTGTTATTTGTTGAGTTGAACAACGCTCAAGCAACACCACAAAACAGAGAAAGTGAACCACTTTATGTGCCTGTTTGTCAATTTATTGATTTTGTTAATACATTTAAATTCCTCTCTTTCACAAACATAAATAGAATGCCATTAAACAGAGGAAATTCACCAAAAGAGATGTCCACATACCACTGAATCTGTGATCACAAAATGAAAGGGCAGTTTTTACCAAACACTTCACTAAATTAGACATCTAATAGAAATAGTTATGTCTATTATTTAAATGAAAGACAAACCTGCATGGTTGAAAACATCTGTACTCTTAAAATCTGCAATCAAGACTACTCTACTTGAAATATATGTAATTGTTAACATTTGTACATTTAAGAAATTTTCAGTAGTAAAACTCTTCTTTAAATTCGGAGAGTGAACAGTGATGCTGAACACATGTTTTGATTGCCAAGTTAAAATTGGATGATGTAACTGGTGGAAAAAGAGGCAAATTAAATGTGCCAACACTATACAGCAATTGCCCTGGTTGAGTAATATGAAGAAGAATGAAACAAAAGCTGTAATTCTTACAAATATATGCAGGAACTAAGAGCAGCCTTTCTTTCCAAGTGATTATTTTTTAAGAAGTAAATCACTCCCATAAAAAAGAACAGTTAAATAGGACCAAGACATGATAAAACACCTGCGCTACTCTTAAAGCAATAAGTCAGCAGATTGGAGAAAAAGCTGCTTAGTGCTGATCTAATATTTCATGCACAGTATTTTAGCAGAATTAGCAATTAAAATATCTACATAGTATTTGACAAAAATGCACATTTCGAGAGGGAATTAATAAAAAGAGACAGAAAGATTTAGAGTAAATGATAGAAAATGGAAATTAAAAAATTAGACAAATGCACAAAATTTTTATGAAAATAGGGTAAAACGCTATGATGATATTCTTAATATTCACTCTTAATACAATGAAGAATGTAAATAAAAGTAGAGCATACCCCTTGAGCTTTGCATTAACACTAAGCCCCCTTTGTGTTTCCGTAACCCACCAATCACAACTGACACATACAGTATATAATACTAAATAACAGAATCACTGACTGGCAGCAAGTGAAAAGAGGGCCAAAGGACAGAGCAGAAGACAAGATTCAAGAGTCAGTAAAGCATATATTAATTTGCAAGCCCATTAAATAGACAAGTCAACAAGTGACAACATATAAAAATATTTTGATTTAAAGGAGTCTTTTTAAATATGCGTTTAGCAAAAAAGAAATTATGAATGTTACAGGTAGACATTCACGGAATAGGTCATACAGTACTTGGTCTAGAGGGAGCATTGAAAGGTAACTGTCAGATCTCCATAGGTCTAAGGAGGTACAATATATAGGGTGGTTCAGATCTAATTATGCAATTTTTCATTATGCTATAATTTATTAAGTTTATTACATAGAAAATCACCCGAAAAATCCCGAACTGGAATCGTCCCTGCATAAATCAAAGTCATCCACATGATCTGGATCTGCATAATTAGATCTGGACCACCCTGTACTCTGTCTTGTAAGAGTAGGCAATGTGTCTGGAATTGCCTAAAAGCTTACTTTTGATGAAGTTAACCTTTACAGAATAAGACTTTTTAAGTATTAAAGGTAGATCATTCAGACTGCACAGCATGCTGTTTACTACTATTTAATTCAGGCCAGTTTAATGTATTCTTTATGTAATGCACATATTATATGTGCATTAGAAGTTTAGTGTAGTGTGCACATGTCCTAGTGTAATCAAAGAGTAAAGAAATGCTTCCCTTGCAGATAAACTTAGCCTTAAGAGTAAAGTGTTTGCTCTTGTGTTCATGCACTGCCGAGGCTCACAGGCCAATATATTTTAAAGTTAAATAATATGATGTGGGCAAATACATACTGGTCACAGAGAAAATCTTCTAAATAACTGGGGATGCTATGGTCTCTAAAACTGCTTTCTTGACGTAAGATCAATCTTATTACAATATTACTTCTTGATATATTAGGTTTTTAAGAAGCAGCAAATGAAGTGCTTTTATTAAGTTGAAACATCAAATTTTAAATATAGATACACATTCTTACATAGCTTTGAATGCACTGCTATTTACAGGGTTCAGTTTTTGCATTTGCATCTATTTTCTAAATCCATCTACATATACATATATGTATGTACAGTATAATCCATACACACACACACACACTTGGTTTCTTTCGATTGAGAACTAAGAGGAAAATAAAGTATGAAAAAATAAACATAACTGGTCATTTTCTATATTTTTAATTTCATGTGCAGTATTGTGCTAAAGTCATAGGTACATGAATAAAATATGTAAAGCAAAGATGATTTCAAAAATAATGAAAGAAAAGTTTGTAAATATTGATAAAATGTACTATAAAGAAGAGTGAACTGAAAAAAGCTAAGTCAGATTAATATTTGGTATAACCTCCTTTGCATTTGAATTTATCAGTTCTCTTAGATATACCGTTGTGTAGTTTATAAGAAAAATGCTCATACCCACAGTCATCCTCACATGAGGCCATTTCAGAGTAATTAATTGATCTCATGTGGGAGAATGTACAAAATCTACACACACAATATACAGAAAAAGGACAGAAAATGCTGGATATCTAAACACTCACCATTGTGCCATCATGCTACCCTGAAAATAAACTTTAACTCTTTCATGGCAGATGTCGACGTTTGTCAAAAGGAGGAGTTGTCGGAGATAATCATCTGTAAATGGTGACAAAAACCCACCGTTATGTTTTAGTTGGTCTCTCTTTGCTAGACAGAAAGTTAGCTTCATTGGTTTGACTGAGATTCCCTGCAAGGAGCAAACAAAAGCAAAAATGGCATCGACATCAGGCGAGAGATCGAAGCGAAAGCGTAAAGCAAAATACTCCATGGATGCCGTTTTGCATATTATCGCTGAATTAGACTGAATTGTTGGACTCCGATTTTGATACAAGTGATTGAAAACAAATGTGAGGTACTGGCATCAGTTGATTGGTCCCCAGCTGATCGCATTGCTGAACAGGTTCATGTAGCTAACATGCCTATGGTAACGTTTACCATTTACAATAACTAGGGGTACAATCCAGATTGTGATGCACTGCGAAGACAGCCTGGCAGCCAGTCTGCCACACATTCCTGGTGAACTGGTGGCCACAGACATTTTGTGTGCTTTTCAGAAAACTATGTTTTTCAAAATAAATATTCAGCCCTCAAATAGTTAAATCAGTATTTTGGTATTCTAATATTCTAATATTTCTAATATTCTAATTGAGAATCCAACTGTTTATATGAAAAAAATGCTGTTTAATTTATTCAATCTTGTGCATCAGCAGCAGAGCTGTACCTTCAACACAGGCAGGTATCAACTGAACCACTGTGCTAATTCTTCTGGACCATAAGACCTGGAGACAGGAAGGCATGGTGACAGTACAGATTCACCGTTCTTCCAGATTACAGTCCTCTTGACTGGGCAAAAATATGATGGTCAAAAGTGCCATCTCAAAATCCATCCCTGTAAATTTGTCATTGTAAAGCCTGCAACAAAGGCTTGCACTGTGGTACAGTGTCTTGATGGTCCCTGGTGTTAGGGTTTTTAAAGGGAAAAAAAAAGCATTGTGTCACAGGCTCGATGTGTGCACATGGTTGCAGAGCTGGGTGGTTGCAGGACGTTCAATGCAGAGGCGAGCTGGTTACTTGATTAGGCCAAATGTTCCACATCAGCACTCCTTAGACTGCAATCAGTACACTGCACCCTCAGGAGTATAAAGGGAGCTGGGAGAGAGAGAGAAAGAAAGAATGACAAGAAACAGAGAAATCAATGAAGTGAGTTGGGAGCCAGTGAAAAAAGAGGCAGCAAAATGGTCAGGAGAAACCTGCATGAGAGATGCTCCAGGGATAGAAAAGATCACTCCTGCTACACAATGGAGAGGATGAGTGATTGGGGCTTCTGTGGATCCCACAGATGTTGAGGTGAAAGGGAAGACGGAGCCAATCTCAGTGAATTTTAGGTGACACCGAGGCATGGTGGCCTGAACAGGATTTGAGGAGGTGCTCCTGGAGATCCACTGGACACCGAACTGTAGCAAAGACAGAGGTGGGCTTAGCTTGTCCAGGCAGATGCCAAGGGATGGTGACTAGGATGGGAGTCAGAGGACTGCTTACACTAGGGTCTCTGTCCCATTGATCATACCTGGGAAATGGTTGACTGAGGCAAAATGAACAGAGAGACAGAGCACTGGACAAATATTAATGGCGATTCTGACTTTTAATTTTATCTTTGGTGTAATTGCTTATCTATTTGTTTATTGTGTTAACTTCTTCACTAGGCACTGGATTTTATGGAGATTTCTTTAAGATTTCTGTACTGCGCGTTGTTTTGTACATTTTGTATATTAATAAACAGCACTGAGCCCTTGCAGTGTTATGTGTCCTCATTGCCCTTTTCACCCACGGTACATGATTATGGATGTCCCTGGTACAAGAGGAGTATGCTGTGTGTAACCCAGGCATCACATGCACATATGGCAATGTGCAGTATATACTTGTATATACTCATTTTAATCCGTAAGCAGAGTTCTAATTTTCACAAAAGCATAACTTCTGACATGCAAATAAGCAATAAGCAAAGAATTCATTAATCATGTATTGGCCTGGAACTGGGCTGCATGCTACAGTCATTAATACCAGGTTAAACACAATGGCTGCCATTCACATATTTATATTCTTATAAAATAATGAGAAAAATAATAATAAACCAGTATTAATCCTTGGAATGAAGGTGTTAGTGTATAAATGTAAAACAAGTGTTTGAAAAAAACAAAGTGTTTCGGCAGTGCTGTGGACATACTTGCCATTGAGTATGTACTGATGGTGTCCTTTAAAGTTTTGATGAGTAGGATTTGCAGAGAACAGAGATGTACCATATGTGAAGTAAGCTGGGGCTCAATGTTTTTTTGCAGGTTAGTGACTTGGGAACTGTGGATCCTATGCCTATAATGTCTGTGTGGAATATGTACGTTCTCCCACATCGCTAGAAGTTAGGCCAACCACCAACTCTGCCTTGGCCCTATTTCAGTGTGAGAGTGTGTGTGTGTGTTTGTTCACAAGTGGGCAATTTAATTAACTGAAAACTTTTCCAAACGTGAACAAGTGAAAATCCTACCCTTCAAACAGATACCACATAATGTCCTGTGACATATAACAACAAACACTGTGTCTCAGCCCCTTAAAGAATACAGCAGTCCACACAGTTTGTGAAGCAGACTGTAGATGGTGTCTGTATTTAAATAATGTTATTAAAATTGGGAGATGCATACTATGTGTCACAATTGTTTTCTTCAGCACATTTATATTTTATCACAGGATGTGCTTTGGACAACTAAGTGAATCCACCATAGCTATGAGAATATAGTCAACATGAACTTAACCATGAAAAAAAATAATATAAATGCATTTTATTTTAAGATGATCTGTTTTCTTGCAAGAAGTCATAAGAGCATTTTGAAAATGTGCATACAATCACTTTAAACTCAGTTCCATGATCATAGCCAATGATGCTTTTCTTGAAATTGGAACTTCAGAGAACTAAGACATTTAAATAAAGTCTTAACGGCAGGTCAGCTTTGATGTAAAACAGTGAAAATGCATTCATGTTGCACCAGAATGGGGCTTCTGCTTACCTCAGCACAGAATGAACTTACTCCCAAAACAACAGGTCACTCATTTTTATAAAAAAAACGCTCTCTCAGCCTCATGTAAGATAAGGTGACAAAACTAAAATTCAGAACAAAAATAGGCATATGTTTTAATATTTTATAGATTTTTAGGATTCTATCACAATCAATTAATTGCAAATAATAGGACACATTACTACATTTTACTCAAATCAGGTCAACTTTCCTATCCTAAAGAAAGTAAGAAAATAAAAAGTCTTAATATAAGTAATCACTGAAGATACTAAAATATTCAAAAGGATAGCTCTTTTTCAACATGTTTAATTAATTTAGGACAACATTAATAAATGTCTGCCAGATTCTAAACTGCTTTTGAACTGCTCCTTGTTGAATTGAAATTTTTCTCTTTGTAAGTATAATATGATATTCTTTCCCTTGGTGTCATAGTAAGTGGGCTTGAGTCCGTTGCTATTCCATCTTCACACAGCTTCTTAAACTCATTTTACTTTGATTTTGCCAGTCAGTCTCTTCTAATGCCACACTTTAACAGTCGGAGGTATTTTTGTCTGTGGCCACAGTAAGAACAGCATAGTCTAAACAGCTCCAAAGGTACTAAAGAAGACATAAATGGTGTGAACCAAAGGATGGCTGAGACGTAAGAATTGTTGGGGTGCCAACCCGACAGTTTGCTGTTTGATTATAAATAAAACAAAATAGAACTTTGCAGTGCAATAGAATATAAATCATACAACTCTCTTATATAATATAGTTAGCTTCTACAAAAACAACTTCAACTTTCTCCCTTTCTTTCTAGAATCTGTTAACAGCCTGTTTATATCTGAAAGAGAGGTGCCTCCACTGCTTGCCAGAGGCAGGGTCAGGCACCGTCTCCTGGCGATGGCTCCACAATGCAGAGGAAAACAGAGACATAGTTAACGACAGTGTCCCCTTCTGCCTGGTGGTGGTAATGTTGGGATTACCTGAGCTCTTGAGGAAAACCCAAAGCGTGCATGTGTGACAATAGTTTGATAAATAGAAAATATATGTTTGTCCCAAGGAGAAATTTAGCTTTTATAGAAGCTTGACAACTGTAGAAATATTGTAACAAAGTACAACAACAATCCCCCTTAAAAACACAAAAGAATTAAGAATAAAAAATGTATATATTGCTGCGGTGGGTTGGCGCCGTGCCCAGGATTGGTTCCTGCCTTGCGCCCTGTGTTGGCTGGGATTGGCTCCAGCAGACCCCCGTGACCCTGTGTTCGGATTCAGCGGGTTGGAAAATGGATGGATGGATGGAAATTAATATATTGTCCCACAAGGGAATTTGGGGAAAGCTACTGTGACTTCTGCAGGCTTATTTTACTGGTGTAAAATATTGTGAGAAGTCACATATGGCCTTAAAACAATGTTCAAGCAGAATGTAACAAAATATGAATTATTTTTATAAATACCTGAAATCATTTTCAAAACATAATTAGCAACCTTACTGAAATGCAGCCGTTGAAGTTTAAATTAGTAGAAGTTCAAGTGGATAAATGAAAAGGTTTTTAATTACATAGAGTGGTGCATCATTTTATTTTTTTACTGTTGTACAATAGCTTATATATACTCCTTAGGACATTAGAGAACTGCCAACAGTTTATTAACAGGGGGACACGCCAAGTATGCACTCCAATACAGCAAACAGACTTCTTGCCTTCACATTACAGACACTGTGCATACACAGATACACCTGTATGTAAGAAGACTAAAACCTAATAGAAACTAATATGGACACATTTAAAATGTACCTCTTTTTATGTCTTTATAGCATTCCATCTCCACTTTAGCAGTATCTTAGACTAACAAAAATAAATCCTTTTTCGCATTGCAATGAGGATAGGGAAAACAGAGCTTTTCAACTATGCTGATGTATGATTATTATATGATCAGACACTAAGCTTCAGTTTTTTCCCTTGTGGTCTCATCTTTATTGTGGGGATATTTGTTTCCTAACTTCTCTATATTAGTTGACAGGTACTACAGACACATACTCTTTGAAACACTTGTATATTTTTTACCATATTTACTGAAGCAGGAATCTCAGTCTGTATTTTCCAAAAGTTACATGATTTTGAAAAGTTATAAAATGTCTGACTTGCAACCTGTGAACCATTAAGATATTAGCTTGTAGGAGGTGTCATGTATAGAAAAGTGTAATTTTAGCTTGTTGAGCACACTCTGTGAAGGAAGATTACTTAGTGAATTGATCTCAAAACAACTAGAGTTGACATAGCTGACATCACACAATTTTGATAGTTCCATTTGAAAATGACAGTGGCTGCTGTGGACCATGGCTATTCTGGAACTGGATGAGGATCTGTAGTGTGTATTTGTGTCCCTTATGGTCTGAATCTTGACTGGATCAGGTTTCTGTAAAAAGATGTCCTACATAGCCTGATGTTATATTTGAGGGGATTCAATCACAGTTTGACCTGCTATGTACCATTTAGGACTTTTCTCAAGTTTTCGCCACATTCTGTCATTTCTTTTTCATCTAGTTCATCAATATGAAATTCTTTTTCACTAGAACTTTCAGTAATTTTTTGTTACCTGATTTGCGGATTTCTAATGTTTGCTTTTAGTGCAGATCTGCATTGAAACTTAAAATGATTATACTTTTTGCAATAGTGACAATATTCTCTTGCAATCATTGCTTTTAACTAGGTGATCTTCACCACAGTTTTTGCAAACTTTGGTCCTTGTACTATTTCTGGTTAGTGCTTTTTTGTCCTTTTCTCATTGGGTTCATACAGTTGGTAAGCTATGTGCGGCAGCAAGTGCATTTAGATACTGTTAGGTTAACTCACTCATCTGATTACATCTTGCCTGAAGAAGGGGCCTGAGCTGCCTGTAAAGCTTACATATTGTAATCTTTTTAGTTAGCCAATAAAAGGGGTCATTTTGCTTGACTTCTCACTACATTTACAATGGCTAACACGGTACAACACCCTAGTACTACTCACTGATCGGTCACATTCTAATAGCCTAACTAAAGTTAGTTCATTTTCTTTAAGCAGCACTGTCCTTATGTTGTCAATAAAAATGTCATCAACTAACCTATTTGTAATTAGTTCACCTTGTAATATCATATAACTACAAGTCTTTTGCTTTAATTGTTCATTTTGGTTTATTAATTCTAGCATTGAATGAATTACTTTCCTTTATGATTTTTGTCTGTGAAAGACATGTTTCTCTGAACTTCCTCTATAGACATTTTGGGTCCTCACACAACTCACTTTAATGACAACTTATCTATGGTTGGCCATTGAGTATGTGACCTGAACAGTATGTAAAAATAACATTCCTTTTAATAACCTATGGTCCCACATAATTAAGGAGTGTGACAGCTCTGGTTTTAGCTGGCTTGTCACTGTGTGCTGTGCCAATCATGATGTTGTATACCTGTCAAACATCTCATAGTTCTCTACTAAGTTACTGTTGAATTATAGTGGCTCTAAGTGCTGAACTCCTTCACCCAAATTGTCTTCTCCAATAATCCCCTGATTCTGGCAATCTTGTTGTGCCCCACACTAATCTATACTCCATGGGTGACAGGGCCTTCAGCTGTATAGCATCCAGACTCTGGAATGTCCTACCGAAAGGTCAGCTGACTCCATGAATTCTTTTAAAAAACAACTCATCTGTTCAGGAAGGCTTTTAGCTCTACCTGACTTTATTACCCTTCTCTCAGTTTACCTCTATGTCAAGATATTCATGTAACCTGTATGTGTGTGTGCTAAATCATCAATTATGTTGTCTGTTAGGTTTTCTCTGAATTTACTATCTTACTCTTCTTTATTTATTTATCTGGTTTGTACAATGCTATATACTGTATACCCTGCCATTCTCTCTTAAACTCTGTGAAGTGCCTTGAGCATGGGAAAGGCGCCATGTAAATAAAATGTATTATTATTATTATTAAGTTGTTAATGAGCTATTACACCAAAACAAACACCGAAACAGTTATTCTTGCAAAGAGCTGGGAAGTGAAAGTAAAAATCATTGCATTTAACTATGAAATGTTTTGTATTCACTTCTATCAGCATGTAGATTGTTGCAAAATTATTTATTTGGTGACATTAGTACATCATAGGACTACCAATAGTTTATTAACAACCATAAAAACTGAACTTGCGCTTAAATATAGCAATCAAGCTTTTTGCCTTCATATTAAGAGAGCGTGCCTTATGTATGAAGACTAAGGCACACACAAGGACAAACTACCAACTAGTCTACACCCATACATAACAGATGCATAAAATTTTCTAATGCACCTAATAATGCAGAGTGTTTCCTGCTAGTTTCCAATAAACGTTTTATTAGAGCCCACACAAATAGCACAGCTATGGTGCAGAGACTATAATGAATAGCAATCCAAATATATTATATGTAAAGTGAAAGCCTTACATGTCTTTTACAAGTTATATTTTAATCATTCTAAAATCTGTAATACCTATTTTAAAGGCAACCTAAAACATAGATGATTTATACTTACTAGCACCATGGCCTCTTAACTCAATGACAAACACACATTTTAAAATAAATATAACACAATTTTTAAGTTAAACATGGGCAGTATACACAAATGTGACCTTCTCCCTTTAACACATTTTGATAAAGCCATTTATCTTGAATTCATAAATTCATAAAATAACAAAAGTTACACTATAGGATATTTTCTTTGAAAAAGAGTTACAGTTTTCTATTAAAATGTGCACCTACTTTCTGTTAAAAATGGTAAGTAATGTCTAGTGTGAACATTTTCAAATATACACATCTATGTATATTTTAGGCATTCAAAATGGCTTTTTGTGAGCCTGTTCTGGCTTTAACAGCTTTGGATATTTTTAATAAATGCTTAATAAGCTTATTTAATTATTGTAACAGTAAATGCAGAAAATACTAAAGGCATATCTGGTGTACAGTATATTTGATTATTTTAACAATTATGTAGAAAGACTGCAATGCAATCAGTCTGTTTACTAATTCCACTCCAGTACCATCTAGTCAATCGAGACATAGACTATCCTGGCAATATGGAAAAAGGATTTTGAGCAGCATGAATGCTAGAACACAAGAGCCAACAACATTTTAATGATCAGAAAAAAACAGTGTTTTTTTATGAGAAACAAAAGCAACACTTGAGCCACCAATGGAAAAAAGCTGGCTGAGAAAACAGAAAGACTTCTGCTGTCATAGATCACCATTAAGAAAGAATTATAATTATCTATACATCTGGGAGATATTTATCAAACGAAAAAAGAAGCCTTTTTACTTTTTGAAATATTAGATTTTGTCCTCTATAGTTTCCAAGAGGAAAAAAATAAATGGGGAGCTACAAATGCCACATCGGCACATGTATTTGTTACATTAATATTTAAAGTACAGATTTTGTCCCACTGTACGTTGGCACATCGTCTCCACAATAGCAGGTTTAAGGAATGACTTAGTTTTAATTCAATTTAGTTTATTTTTATATAGTGCTCTTCACATAAGTGCAGGCACAGAGCAATGTGACAAGTTCACAGGTAAAGTCCAAATACAATGTTTACAAATTACAAATTAAATAATAAGTGCATATGAAGGCACAGATTTGTTTAAACAGACAGGAAAACAAAGTGATTTGAAACTAAGTAACATAAATGGAGCCCAGCAATGACTGCCCATTAATTAATTATTTAACTATGGTGCTTAAGTGTGCTTATTTATATTACTGTAGTATTTAAAACAAAAGCACATAGTTGTCCACCCTAATTGATTGTGTTTCACGGATAAAGGAGTGGATCTCTTACAGGTAATTATATTTAATTCCAGGAAAATGGAGACCATGATTATGGCTTCCCCTGACACTTATCCTAAGATTAATCAGGCACTTCTATCTTTCTTCATGACAGCTAAGTCTAGCATTCGAAACCTTGAATTTATATTTGATTCCTCTCTGAGTTTTATTTTGCATGTTAAATCTATTTCTCATTCCAGTTACTTTCATTTAAGGAGCATTTGAAAACTGCATTCTATAGTTTCATCATCAGAGCTGGAAAAGATTGTTCAGGCATTTGTTTCCTTGCGCTTAGATTATTGTAATGCGTTGTTTACTGGCTTGGACAAATCATCCCTTTCGCATCTTCAAGATATACAAAATGCAAAGGTCAGGATGCTAATATGTTCTAGAAAGAGAGATCATATTGCACCTATTTTATACTCTCTACATTAGCTTCCGGTGGATTTTAAGATTTTAAAAAATTAAAAAAGCTCCAGTCTATTCATCCAGTCTTCTTCTCAAACTTAATGCCTCGTACACACTTAGATCTCAGGCACAAAATCAATTAGTTATTCCATGTACGAAATTAAAAAAGGGGGATACAGCCTTTCAATCTGTTGCACCGAAGTTTTTGGAACAGTCTTCCTCTTCACTTTCATATGGCTGATTCTGTGGACAATTGTAAAAAACTGGCTTTTGCATAGAGTCTTATTGTTATTAGTTTTATTTTATTTTTTCTATTTATTTTATTTTAATCTAATGTATTTGTTAGATTTTACTACTTTGTTTATCTTAATGTGTCTATGTCTTGCATTGCTTCATCTTTTTCTTTTCTTTTTTTTTTTTTTTTATCGTACAGTGTGCTTTGTGACTTCTTCTCAGCCAAAGGCGCCTTATAAATAAACTTTACTTACTTACATACTTATAGACATACTATACAGATTGCTTGAATTTCCAATGACAATTTGTGTCATTTGTCAAATGACCATTTGTGTTTAAGCCCACATAAAGTCATTAGTCATGACATGAGGTTTTGCTGTTTTGTAGTCATATTTCTGTAATTATTTCACATCCATCTGAACCAGCTTTTTACTACCTTGCACTCAACACTGCTAGTATAGGCTATGACACCAAATGACTCGGTCATGCAAACTAACTTTTCATGATGGATAACCATAAAACAAGGCAATGAATGACAATTTACATTAACTAGTGCGCTGATACCGTAACATTTAGCACATACAAAAAGTTCAGATTGTACTGCAGATCCCATACAGCAGTTTGCACAACTTTTAATTATGAAAGGTGCTTTAGATATAATAAGCGATTGCGTTAATAAAATTGCAATGCTCAGTCATTAGCACTGAATTTGTTTCTGTGGGTTTTGTTGGTGAAACATGTTGAGACAGGGACATAACTTCTGTGAAAGCTTATATATAATTTTGACTTGCTGTAGAGTTAGTTTACTTTAAAATAGCTATGTACTTGCTTCACTCATTTATATAATGGCCTGAAGAGGGCACTCTAGTGGACTCCCACTTTCCAGATTAAAACACAAGCAGAACAAATGGTCACCAAAAAGGAATTGTATTAATAAAAAAATTACACAGGATGTCAATAAACATCAGGGTTTAAACCACTGTTGATACTGTGAAGTTTCTAAGACAGGGGTGACAAATTCTGATCCTGGAGACCCACAGTAGCTGCAGGTTTTTGTTCGAGCCACTTTCTTAATTTGTGTCTAATTCCCTTTCTTCCTTTGCATTTAATTATAATTGACTTTCTTCCTCAACCAGCAGGCAAGCAAAAGAGAAATGCAAAGTAAGTGAACAGATGACCAAATTACTAAGGGGTCTGAAGATCCACCATTTTCATTATAACCAATGTCCTATTTAGCTAGTATTTAGGCTCATTACTTAATTAAATGGCATTTTAGTGTCCTCATTCTTTCACATCAGTCATTTCCAAAATTGATTTTCTTTTTTTGTAAAATCACCATCCAAATGCTTTGCAGACCATATCAGATCAATACTTCTCAGACCTTCACTTTTTTCGAATGAACCTCCTTAGCATTATGTTTACTCCTGGGTAAATGAACCAAAAACATTGAATATTTTTTCAACAAGAAAAAAATGTTATTACATGAAACAGAAACATGCAAGTTCCAAAATGTCAATGTAAATACAAAAGGAAAGGAACATCTATTGTCCACTGCTGTACTGATGCAGATTTAGTACACATCATTTATGTGACAGATTTTAAAACAGTTACCAACACACAGCTCAATGTTGGAAATGGGAGAATAAAAGCGTGTTTCTTTGCACAATTTCTTGTAATATTTTGTGTTATTTGCGCATGAAAGGATAGAATGTCAGTACCTGATCTGCATGATGGACGCTGCCCGTTGTGATATTATAGGCTACCATAGCGCAATGCTTAGTGACTTTCACATTTACCCTGGCATGAACATTGACAGTTGCTACATTGTACAAATTTTAATAAAGATTCTTTATTTGCCCTTTTTGTTGACTGTAACCCTTCCTTATATGGGGCTTTTTGCAACAGTTTTTGTGACTTGGTAGTCTATTGGCCAGTTACCATTTTGAGGCTCTGCTCCCCAGCTATTTTATAGGCCTCTTTTTGGGATTTTGTTTAGAGGTACTCCCTAGATCACAACAATTAGATGATTTCCTACTTGGTAGCTGTCTGTCTTGTCAATGAACAGAGGCAATTCTATAGACTCAGGGGGCCCTAGGCAAAAAACTCCATGGGGGCCTGTAACTCACTCTCTCCAAAGTCCAGACATGGTCAAATTTATTACCATTATTAATAAGATCAACAGGAATAAACACAAATCCATTACTTTAAATTTGTGAAAAACAGACTATATAAATAAATCACTACAAGATTATATAAAGCACTACAATATATTTGTATAGAAAATACAAAAACAATAATAATAGAATGAATAAAATTTTAAAAATCTAAATAAATGAAAGAAAAATTAAATACAATACAAATAAATATATGTATCATTTGTTAATGAAAATAATTACATATTCATCCATCAATCCATTATCCAACCCACTATATCCTAACTACAGGGTCACGGGTGTCTGCTGGAGCCAATCCCAGCCAACACAGGGCGCAAGGCAGGAAACAAACCCCGAGCAGGGCGCCAGCCCACTGCAGCAATTACATATTGTACATCACAATTTAAAAAAAAAAAAAATTCACATAATAGAAATTTTAAAAACAAAAAATGTCTTGTAAAGGTTATTACTGTAACTTTCAAAATTGCTGGCTTTTGCTCCAGCAAATGTAGCCACTTTGTCCTCCTGGTCCATCGAACATTGTGCTACATTGTGCCTCTCCTGGCACATATTAAGTACATTTTTTTAATAAGACTTTATCAGAGGCAACAGTGAGTCAGGACTGCCAAGTGAATAAAGTCCTCTCTGTCACCCATTAAATGAACCTTTCTCCAACTCTCCTCCTAACTCTAAATTCAAGTGTCTCGTGGCCAGAAGCACTGGCAGATATTATTTCAGGACATCTTTGAATCATATCAGAGGTCAGGAATGGCTCCTTCTAGCTACCCCAGGTCTCTGGAATACTAGACTACTGCCATTTTTCAAAGGATTGGGATCCTCTCAGGTTACCTGTCAATTATTATAGATTGCATCTCATTGTCAGCCTCCCTGCTACTACCAATAATCCTAAAGTACTACCAATATCCCTGAAGTACTGTATATTTACTCGTAAATACCACCAATTTCTGTCCATGCAAGGCCTACCATCAAAATACAAATGAGAATGTTTTGAAATGAATGAACAGTCAATCACATTTTTACAAACATAATGCAGAAGATTAAATACCAGCTTTATCTTTTGCTTACTAAAAATCAGTCTCAAAGAGGAGTCAATAATAAAGCAAAACTTGCAGCACAAACTGTTCAATTAAAAACATGTGTGTGATTTCATTGGGATTGTCTTCAGCATGACTGCTAGGTGTTTAAATGAAGGTGTTCAAATCCAAGCATTTTATTACACTGATAATTCAAAGAATTTTAGGCTTTATGTAAACAAAGCCATAATCTAATTATCAAAAGTACTAGCATACTGTAGTCTCTGAGTAGTCAGGGGCAAGTCAAATAAAATTAATTCAAAAGAAGTTAATTAGCAGCAAAAGCAGTGCACTAATTAAGGAAAGGGTTACAATGAAAACCTGCAGCCACTGGGGCCCTCCAGGACCGGATTTGGGGACCCCTGCTCTTAATGCTTATATAAATTGTGAAGCACTCATAACGAGTTTGCTATTGGCTAAATGGTTGTATTTCAATTTAAAATTAATTTACTTCTAGAATAGGTGCTCAATTAAGGCACGTTCTGGCCACAAATATCTACAGGTCTACCGTGCAGGTTCATGTAGAGGTTATCTACTCCACAGGTTGATGAACACTTATATCTTTTAGTTACATTCGTGTAATTTGAATTCTTAGGTGCCCTCTGCTAGTAAAGGTATTTTAAGTAAATTACAAAGAAAATAAAAATACCATGTTCAAAAGGTTTTCTTTATAATGGTATGCTATATATTTTAAAGTGAGAACAAATGCAGAAGTCATCATTTACTTGTGACTTGGTCAAGTGGCTCATCCATTTAACAAAGAGGCCCGACCTTTTATATCACTAATGACCCTTGAAAAATGATCATATATATCATATCATAATATATTACAATAATTATTTATTACTACGCAGTAATTGTGTAATTTTTTTAAATGCTACATTCCTTGATGGAAAAGGTTGATTCACTTACTGTAGGTAAAGATTTACTTAGGTTTGCAGAACCAGATTAATTTATCACCATGATTTCAACATGACTTAACATTGCCCTCTCAGTTTGGGTGAAAAGGTTTTTTCTGTAAGAGTTGTTTTTACTTCAGGCTGGCATAAGACTGTATGGCAGGTCTCTTTTAATTGACCCTTGAAAATAAAGCAATAAATCCTTTTTATTACAGACTGTTGTTACAGCAATTTGCTTGCCTGGTGGCATGATCAGCAAATGCACACATCTATCAAATTTGCATTCCTCATATGCATCATATGTTGCATACACTTTTGAGAAAAGAACTCGGGTTTGCTCGCCACAGCATGTAACAAAGGTGTCAGTGTAAGATTATCTACTGTTGCTGTGCAGTTAGTCTGCAGGATTTCCGTGAGACTGCTCAGGAGAAAAAATTGTCTTTAGAGAGAAGAGTCAAGGATTAACAGGAAATGTTTGAACAAAATTGTGTTTCGGTCGGTAAAAAGTACATTTTCTGCATAAGGTAAAAAATGACAAGTGAAGCGTTTAAGAGTTCTTATATATTTGATATGCTATACATCATAACTCCGGTTAGTAACATTAAAGAGAGATTCTCTTCTGATGCCCTATATTGGGACTTTATTCCCTTGACACATTTTCCATCACATCATTTTCATATGACTTATTTTATGGCATTTGAAATTGTAGTTGATATATGAGAGAGTTAGCAAATTCCCTGTTTGACTGACAGCAAATAAATCCTGAGCCTCTCAAACAGTCAAATATTTCCAGGAACTAACAGAGTATTTTTTTTCCTCATTAAGATATAAGCATTAACATTTGAATAAAAATATTACAAACAATACTACTTGGTGAAAGTTTATATAGTTTAGCACATTTCACAGTTTGCACTTTTCACAAAGCAGTTTTGCATTACACAAACACGAGTATAATAATTATTAATGGATAAAGCAAACTTCTGCAACTTTTACTGCACTTAGTCTATCATAGAGAGAATTCACTGACATATTTATCTTCAGGGACATCGAGTATATTTCTTGTAGGGTTTGCAGCAGTATGTGTCTAATTTTTATTGCTTTCCATCTCTCTATCCATGCATCCATTAATTTTCCAACCCATTTATCCATCCAGTCCACCATGGGGCACATTTTCTGTTAAAATATAGCAAATATATATATATTTTTTACTTAGAAATGGATCTTATTTTGTAACCTTTGCTTATCCACAAAAGATGCAGAGATATCAATGAATTTATTGTATCTTTTCTATTTTTGAAAGCTTATAATCAAAGATCTATATTTAATAATAATAATACATTTTATTTATATAGCTCCTTTCCCATGCTCAATGTGCTTATTTAAACAACAGGGTATGTGTAACATTGGATACAAATATTTTCTGCATAGAACACTAAACAGATAAATACTAAGTTCAATACTAAAAGAAATCCGTGAAACAAATAACATCATATGTGATATAACACACACAAAAATCACACAAATTATGCTGAGCATCTGCGCAGAGAGATAAACTTCCTGAACAGATGAATTTTAAGTTGTTTTTACAAGAATGAATTGAGTCAGCTGATATAATTAATTTTGGGAGGTCATTCCAAATTCTGGGTGCTATACAGCTGATGGCCCTGTCACCCATATAGTGCGTGAAGTGTGGGGCACAACAAGATTGTCAGAATTAGAGGACCTTTGTGGGCAAACAGGTGATGGAGAAGGTCACTGATGTAGTTTGGCCATTTAAAGCTATATAGGTTATTAACAGAATTTTAAATTCAATCCTGTGAGAAACAGGGAGCCAGTGAAGGTGAAGCAGGATGGGTGGGATGTGCTCACTGTTGCTCGTCCATGTGATTTAAGATTACAAGGGGCACCTGCCAGTAGGGAGTTACAATAATCAATCCAGGGTGTGATAAAAGCCTGGACAAGTTTCTCAGCATAGCATGTGTGCTCAAATTTATGAGGGGAATATCTTTAAGGTCCCCTCCTATCAAACTGTACTGCCCCAAGTAAAGTGTGCTGCTCCTCCAAAGTACAAGCGACTCTAATTTTCATGAATGTCTTGGATAAATTAAGGAAGTTTATCAGTTTACTGTAAAATTCCACCTACCTGGATATAGCCAGTATTGTATTAGCTTCCAACTCTAATACAATGACAGAAATAACTCAGCCATACATTTGAACGCACAGTAAAACAGAGGTTTTAGTAATATAAAACATTGTCATGCACTGTGATGCCCTGATGCCTGCCTCCATGTTCATTGACCTTTATCAGGACATCAGTAGTCATGACCAAGACTGACCATGGCAAATGAGGAGGAAGACACAAGTTTCTTTTGCAAAAGTGTGTACAGCGTTTATTGAAGCAGATAATAAAAGTACAAAAACTCTTAAACTCTTAAAATCTTATAAAAATCTTCCGTAGCTGTGCTACCTGTCTAAGAAATCTAAGTTGAAATCTAAGTAATCAACGAAGACCTCACGTTGTCCCACTGTACGATGGCACATAGTCTCCACAATAGCAGGTTTAAGGAAAGACGTTTGCAATGCACCATCTATTGGAATGTATATTGTGGTGCATCAGTCTTAACAAAAGGATAAGTGTTTGTGTCCATCTGGTTACTATTTCTTTGTCATTCCAACAGATAGTGCATTACAAGATTGCAGTAATAAAAAATGAATTGCATCTGTCATTCCAGCATATGGCATATGACAGACATTAACACTGCCTTAACAAATCCCATACCAATTGGCATATAACAGATATATAAGGATTGCATTTATCATTTCAACAGATGGCACATCACAAACATTTGTAGTAATGCATTTAATAACCGCAAATGTTTATGATATGCCATCAGTTGCAATGACAGATGCACAGACACTTATCCTGTTATTAAAGTAGCTAAATCAAGGAATAAATATTCTTTAAAACCATTGTGCCAACAAGTGCATAAATAAAATTCCATCAAAAATCAACTCCGCTCTGTAACCAGTTCTTGACATTATCAAGTGAAAATCCCTCCAGCAAATCCTTGTCAAAGTCCTGAATGACTCCTTCTCTGCTCTGCTCCGCTCCTATCTCTCTGTCACTGTAAAATGAAAATAATCTTTCCTTCTCTCTTTCTCAGAGAGATCATCCTGTCTGAGTCCTCTCCTTCCTGCAATGCTTCACTGTCTCCTCTGCTCTCTCTAAAAACGTGCAGCAGACTTGAGCTGCACTGCTCTCACGGACTCCTTTGTAAACTCTGTCCCTGCTGAACTTAGATATCTGCAGCAGTTCAGAGGTTGTTTCAGCTGCCTCGCCAGGTACATCGCAAACCCAAAACTAGTTTCTTGTCTCTTTCTTGGTGATTAACTCTAACAATCCTTTTATATAGGCACTGCCTGCTTCCAGCTGCCACTCCTCATTTGCCACATCTCTAAATACCAAATAAATCAATTTAGCTGGCGCTTGTGCATACCAATACCAGTTGAGATGCCAGGAAAAAATTAAATGGATTCAATACATCAATTCTAAAAATGTTTTACACACACCATGTGACACATATTACCACAGGTACATGCACCTTGGGTCCTAATGTCCGTGGAAACAGTGATGGGACACCAGTGCTAACAGCTTTTCCTTTTTCACTTTTAGAGTACAGGAAGAACAAGTAACAACCATGAGGTCATCTCCAGCATAACACCAACAGGCTGCTGTATCTATTTAAATATGATGTGAATCAGAAGTTCTGTCCAGCCAAAGGAAGGTATGCTCCACACTGCTGAGTGTTGCATGTTATTTTTGTGTGGGAGTTTATTAAAACATAACAAATGCTCCCAAAAACATTTGGCTGCTGTTGAGGGGATGTGCATGACATTTTATGGCTTTTTTCTCTTTAGAAGTTTCTTTGCTGTCTTTTTTCACCTGCACAGAAACAAAAGTGATTTTTTCAGAGTGATTAAAAAGGGCCTTGTATTTTTAAACTTTGCATTGTGTGTGGGGGATGCAGAGTAGTGTGCAGAATGGGTAGGGATCAGCACAAGCAGCTGTATAATCCAGCAGGCCAGTAGGTGTATTTCCTTGTGAAGGAATTTAGATGTAAAAAGAATAACTAGATAAAGCAGTAAACAACAATAATTACAGGTAGCATTAGTGCTAGTAAGAGAGCAGGGGTATAAAAGCTTATTCATAATGAAGAAAACATTTATTTTAAGTATAGTGTAGATGACAGGCTGGTATGGAAGCAAAGGAGGCTTTTAGGAAAACAGGCACCTACTGCGAGGCATGGAGTACTGGGCAGCACAGGCATGAAGCAGGGCACGCAGCCGTAGATCTCTTGGTACCATCATTTACTTGTGTTTGTCTTACAAAATCATTCAGTTTTTGTGGATGGCTTGCTCTAGGTAGGTTTACACCTGTGCCAGACCCTTTCTGTTTCTTCATGATTGATTTAACTAGCCTCCGAGGGATATTCAACGACTTGCATATTTACTTGTCTCCATCCCTTGACTTGTGCTTTTCATTCACCTTTTTATGGACTTGCCTAGAGTGTTAGTTTGTTCGTTCGTTCATTCGTTCGCTCTTTCTCTCTCTTTCTCTCTAGTTTTGGGTTAGGTCATGGTGAACATTCCAAAAAGGTGTATTTATATTACAATTAATTGAAACCCCTCGACTACAGACAAGCGATCTCAGTTTAACTAATTATCTCAGTTCCAAAACCTACTGGCTGCATCAGTGATGACTTCAGTGTGTTATATGTATGGATGTAAACACTTACAGTATGCAATCAATTAATTAATTATGTTTTATATTTGTAACTAATTTACACCACTTTGCAGAGACCTGCTTTCATTTGGGCATTAAGGAGTATTTTTCTGTTAATCAATCTGAAAAAAGCCATATTAAATTCACTATGATTCAACAATGTAAAATAATATAAGAAAACTTACCAGGTGGTGAAGATTTTTTGTTGCCACTGTATCTTTCAAAAATTTAAACACTTCATTGAAAAGTCAAACCTCAACCTTTTCTGTGGATTTTTCTCCTTATATCTACATAGATTTAAGTGCATTAAAAGTACATAGTTCCAACAACTTTCAACAAGCTTCTGTAGTTTAAGTGAAAGACCCTGTAGTTCTTCATGCACACCGCATCTAACACAGATCTTGCATTTGTGAGATGCTTATTCATTCCAGTGAATTTCATCCTATCTTTGTCATTTTGATAGTCATCTTTAGATTTTGTTTTAAAGTGTCACTTTAGAGCTGGGTTTTTTTTTCTGCATGTATCTTAGAGTTTTGAAAATGCTTGCCGCCCACATAATGCTGATGACCTTTCCAGTTTTGGAATTTGCATGTTCAAATCGGACTCTGCTAATAACCAAGTGTAACTCTGAGACTAACTATGTACAATTTTAAGAAAACTTGGAAATTTCTATGCCCAGCTGCAGCTTTTAATGAGTTATGCATGGTTAGTTCAAGCTAGTCAGCTAAGCATTGGACTCACTGCTCTTTGAGAAAAAAATGCCCTAGATTTATGATTATTCCATTTTTTTGTCTGGTAGAGCAGAAAGTCCTTGCAATACATTTTTTCAAGAAATTATTGTTGAGGTCAGCATTCCAATAGCCTTTCACGAGAACAGTGTGCAAGTATGAATGCTTCCTCTTTGATCCTGACTAAATAAAAAAAAAAGAAAATCAAAACACTGTTATGTCCATGATATGCTTTAATGAAAAGCTCTTAGCTTTAATTTATAAAACAAATTTGTTTTACATTTTTCTTAAAGTGTGCTATATACAGTAATCTGAGTAAATGAGTGGTCTGACCAATAAACTTGACTCTATACTGCACCTATCAATACTTACATTTTAAATGACAGCTTTCCTTCACAAACTATTTAAGCAGAATTGTAAATGACTTTGTTTGGTAGTACATGTTCTTCTATGATATTTTCTACTTTGTCACCTCTTTAAGGTACCATTATGTCCTTATGTTTGTAGCTTTTTTCCTTATTCATTTTTTGCAGATCTTATTAGTAATTTTCAATTAATCTATTTGTCTCATAGATGCACTTCAGGCATTCTAGGACCCTGTTTTGATAAGTTACTTACTTTACATTGTGACAGAACCACTAGGGGGCATAGCAACCACCCAATCAGACACAGACAGACGCAGGAGGCACACTGATAAAAACACAAATGTTTTTATTTTTCATTCACCTTGTGGGAAATGCCTTCCCCATTTCCCACAGGCACAACACAGTCCCACTAAGCACAACACAAAACTCTCCTTCTTTTTTTCTTTTTCCTTTTCTCCTCTACTTAAGCCAGCAAGCTTTGTCTCCCTCCTCTCTGTTTTCCCCTTATATAAATCACCCGGAAGTGCTCCAGGTGCTTGTAGCCCCACTTCTGTTGGAAGAATCGCCCATACGGGCTCAGGAATAGCTACAGCACACCCTGGCGGTGCCCCTGAATCCCATGAATATATATATAGATGAGCTATTGGGGCAGTTTAGCTATTAGCTAAATAAGCAGTCTTGATGGGCTGAATGGTCTTCTCTCATTTGTCAAATTTCTTCTGTTCTTTTCATGGTTTAGGTACAGCCATGGGATTCTGGCTTATTGGTTTCCCTACTGCATTCTGAACCAGTAGCTGGGAAACCTGACATATAATGTTACTTTTCAACTGTAGTTTTAGCCTCAGAGAAGTCCTCAGCAGTGTTTTCAATTATAGCAGGTTAAATTGATATTATTCAGAACATGTGTACTCATGTTCTCCAAAAATGAACTAGCAGAAGCCATTGCATTTAACCTACTGTTAATAATAATAGCACATAGTATTTATATAATGCCTAAGCACTTCACAGAAATACAGAATGAACAATAATGTATATATAACACTGCATACAAATAATATCCACATTGAATACTAATGGTAAATATAGGTCACACAAAGCTTTTAAATAAAATAGGAGACAATCAACTAGAATACAATTTTAAAAGATAAAAATATTACTAGAAATCCAAGAACAAATAACATAATTTTTGACTCTTTCAATTGCAGGACAGCAGATCCTTGTAAACAAAAATGTTCTGTGTGTTTATTGGTCTTTTCAGTGCCCAAAAATTAAAATTTCATATGTAAGTTATTTCAAGTATATGCAACTTGTCACTGCCTAGAAACTACCCAACTTTCACATAGTTCATCTTGAGAAAAACCTCCTGACCTACAGTAGATATTATGGACAATGGTTTCTTCTGCATTTTGTGTTGATACAGTAACGATACACTTTGATTAAATAACTTACAATACCTTTTTATGTTTATTGTGGGAAGTGACATCTTTTACATTTTCTATAACTCTCTAATGGCCAGTGCAATTTTCTACACTGTGGTATACTGGGCCGATAACATCACTTCAAGAGGCCCACCAAATCAACAAGCTCATTAAAAGGGCAAGTTGTAGGATGCACTCTAGATCCCCTGGAGGTAGTAGCGAAGGAGAGTGCCATCACGAACATCATGCTGCATATCCTTTCTCTGACACACTGAGGACTTTCAGGCAACAAATTATTCTGCACAAGTTTGTTGAGAAATGCAACTGGAGCTCCTTTCAACCAAAAGAAATATGTCTGCATAATCCCTCACTGTGACTGTGACTGCCAAGTCTGAAGTTTTCTTTCTTTTTAATTTTCTTCTTTGTTCAGACTTAAGTGTCTGTGTATATTTATTTATTTACCTATTTATGTATGTGTTAATTTAAACAGCTTCTGAATAAAGCTGTATTCCCCCTGAGGAAAAACAAAGTTTTATTTATGTTTTAATCAGATGCTTTAGTCCCTCCACCAAGAGTTAATTTTTGGTGCTTATGCCTCATCTGTAATTAACCGACTGATCATACCAACATACACCATTTCTTTAGGACCCCAATACTGTACATACTCTATAGCAGATCAGAAATTCAGATACAATAGGAATTGTTCAGTTAATTTTACTTGAATTTACAGTGTTAAGCAAAAAAATTATTACAATAATGACATGAATCAGCCATCTTCTAAAATATAGGTTGGATAAAAATGATAACCTATCTTAATCAATGTTTATATTTATTTAGAAATTTCTTTTATCGGTTTCTTTAACACTTAAAATGTGTCAGACAAAAAATCAGTTTTGTTTCAGACAGCTCTATTTTATACATTTTCAGAAAACTTTTGAAACTAAGACTGGCAGCACAATACTGCTCTGCTACGGGTATCCAATGATTTGCTTATGTCAGCAGACTCTGAACAAACCAGCATATTAATTCTGTTAGACCTCAGTGCAGCATTTGACACTGTCATACATGACATTCTACTGTCTAGAATGGAGAACATGCTGGATATCTCTGGCACTGCCCTCCAGTTGTTCCAGTCCTATCTGACTGATAGGCAAGAGTTTGTTAGTCTTGGCAACAGCAGATCCAGCTTGGCGCCAGTCACACAAGGAGTTCCTCAGGGCTCTGTCCTCGGCCCTCTTCTCTTCTGTATTTATATGCTTCCCCTTTGCCATATTATTTGTAGCTATGGACTGGGTTATCATTTTTATGCAGACGATACTCAGCTCTACTTCAATGTTAAAAGTGGAACTTCATTAGAGCTTTCTCAGCTCACAACCTGCCTTAGTGAAATTAAAACCTGCATGGAGCAGAACTCTTTAAAATTAAACTGCAACAAAACTGAACTCCTGCAAATTGGGACTAAAATGCAACTTAATAAAATGAGCTCCTTCCCAGTCCATCTTGGCGGTGATCTCATCAGACCTGCCTCTACTGCAAAGAATCTCGGTGTCATTTTTGATTCCTCCCTTTCTTACTCCGCCCACATAAATCCAATTAAGAAACTTTCTTACTTTCACCTCCGTAACATATCCCGTGTTCGCTCCTTCCTCTCCTTTTCTAATGCTGAGAAACTTGTCCATGCTTTTATCACATCCCGCATAGATTATTGTAACTCGCTGCTGGCAGGTGCCTTTTCTAATCTTATTTTACAGCTCCAGCTTATTTAAAACTCAGCTGCAAGAGTCCTTACTCGAACCAGCAGCAGCGAGCACATCACACCCATCCTGCTCCGTCTTCACTGGCTCCCTGTGTCTTACAGAATTGAATATAAAATCCTACTAATAACCTACAAAGCCTTAAATAACCTTGCACCAAACTACACCAGTGACCTTCTTCATCACTATGTGCCTGCCCGCTCACTAAGGTCCTCTGATTCTGGCAATCTTGTTGTGCCCCACACTAATCTACGCTCCATGGGTGACAGGGCCTTCAGC
>JANRMT010062807.1:61972549-62006642 GCA_026402145.1 Polypterus bichir lapradei | reverse complement strand
CCACAAACACAGTCTCTCGGAATTTGCATAAGCACACCCCTTCACCTGCAATTTTAACTTAGTTACAAAGTGATCAAAACTCTCGTTTATATCCTGCGTCCTCTCATTAAACTTGTATCCCGCATTATCCTTGGGCACGAAAAGCACCAGCGTCAGCCTGTCTATTAAGTTAATTTAAAGTTTAGGTTTATACCTCGCTTTGTTTCCGAAGTAGCTGTACTGATGAATATGGTAGTATGTCACTCGCTCGCTTCTTAATGTTTCGCTGCCTTCTCAATTATATAATGCATGTTTTGTTCAGCGTATTTTGGAGCTCTTCCTGGTTTTCTACATAGTGCGTTGACAGTCAGTTCACGTGATTACGTGGGCGGCGTAATGATGTCACACGAAACTCCGCCCCCATGGCGGTCAAGCTCAACTCCATTACAGTAAATGGAGAAAAATACCTTCCAGTTATGACCATTACGTGTAGAATTTCGAAATGAAACCTGCTTAACTTTTGTAAGTGAGCTGTAAGGAATAAGCCTGCCAAATTTCAGCCTTCTACCTACACGGGAAGTTGGAGAATTAGTGATGAGTCAGTCAGTCAGTCAGTCAGTGAGTGAGTGAGGGCTTTGCCTTTTATTAGTATAGATTACAACATTAGAACAATCTAGACGAGAACAGGCCATTCAGCCCGACAAAGCTGGCCAGTCCTTTCCACTTAATTCTCTTAAAATAACATCAAGTCCCTAAAGTCTTACTGTCTACCGTAATACTTCATAGCTTATTCCAAGTATCTATGGTTCTCTGTATAAAGAAAAACTTCCTAATGTTTGTACAAAATTTCCCTTAATAAGTTTCCAACTGTGCTCCATGTTCTTGATGACCTTATCTTAAAATAACAGCCTCATATCCACTGTACTGATTCCCTTTATAATTTTAAACACTTCAGTCATGTCTGTTCTTTATCTTCTTTTGCTTAAAATGTGAAGGCTAAAGGGTGCTATGACGCATTCAGGCAAAATTACCAATGATAATAAAAACATTTAGATAAAAAGTGATTTCTTCTCGTTTTATGAAATTTAAGGGTTTTTTACAGTTAAATGTTTGCCATTTCACATTTGGTTCCTGTAGTCCTAGAGTTCCTTGACTGAAACCTAAATCAACCTAAATCTTCCCAGCAATTTCCACCTGAGGAGAGAACACCATAAGAAAGCCTTATTATGCAGTAAATGAAGGACGGTCATTTTTTTCAAATAAAACTGGACTTTTCAAATGTTATAGAATAGTGTTTGTGTCAAATTTAAACATTCCTTTACTCAATGACTGATGGCAAAACAGCAAAAAACATAGGTGGACATCATAATTTTTCAAAATTTTTGTTATGAAACATATTATATTTCAAGTTCAAGCAATGCCAGGGATGTTTTTTAACCTTTGAAATAATATAATCTTGAGTTGACATTATTTAGTATTCTTGCCTCTATAGTTCTACAGACCTGTGCTCAAATTTTAAACCAGACACTACCTCTGAAGAGTTTAAACATTCTCTCTGGGTAAGTATGGATTTTCTCCAGTTACTCTGGTTTCCTCTGACATCATCAACGTTTACATGTTAAGCTGACTAAGGACTCTAAATCACTTTAATGTGAATGAGTATGGGAGTGTGGAGTGATACATTTCTTACTGGTAACCATTAAGGGCTTGGTTTTCCACCAGTTGCTGCTGGAATAGACTCAGAACCATTGTAACCTTCTATGAAACTAAAAAGGTTTGAAACATGATAAAATAAATGAATGATTTAATTTAATTTACACTATGTTCACATATTCAATAAACTACATCTGCTAAAGAAAAGAATACTAATGATTTATTTAATTATTTATTCCAGTAATACAATTAAATTTGTTTTTTTAAGGAAAAAAATTCCACTTACAACCCCACAGAACTGTACACATAGATGAATATGAGGTAGTTTAAAACATAAAATAACGTACAACGTAACAGAAGAAGTTTTTTGGGAGGATGAACCTTCTTGGGAAATCACAAAGATGGCAATAAAAGGATGACAGTCTATCAGATTGCTTCTTAAGGAATACTAATGGTAAATGTTAAGTAGACCCTTATCTGAGGGAAAAGCTAAAACATATGATCAGTTGTAGGCTGAGGTGTAGCACATTTTCTCACAGGGAAATTCCAATCCTGAATTAGTCTCATTAAAAAGTTTATATATGGGGACATATTTAGCAAAGTCAGAGGATGACAGTACTAACTCTGATGGATTGTCCTGTAAATGTCTTGTTCTATAATAAATTAAGTGTAAACAGAAGATTACATTAACTTTATAACTGCATGATTGCGTCACTGATAACATAATTACCAACAGAAACACTCAATTTGTAAGTAGATCTGATGTACTGGAGAAATAAAACAGAATATGCCCTTATGTAAAAAAAAAAACCCTTCTTTAGAGTTACCCCAAATGGTACACTGATCCAAAATGGTTGCAGTTGGCTCGGTTACATTGCAAGCTCACTGCCTGTTTTTTATCAGATGGTACCACCTTGCATCACTTTTTGTTTCTCAGTGGCTTTGAGAGGTAGTATACTATCAGAAATTGGAAGAAATAAAATTCACTTTGTTGGAATCAACCTAACCTTTGTACAAAATTAGCTAGCCTGTTTTGTAACAGCTATACTTTTCCTATCACAAGAACTGTCTTAAATTTTACATCTTTTACATTCTTGTTTTCTACTGTATTACTGGTGAAGGCAGGAAGGAATTTGTCTGGGAATATTAAAAGGAGATAAAAATAAGCAGTCTTACGCAGTATACAGATATATCTATGGGTGTTTCACTGTTTTATCAGATCACCTACAACGTGCACCTAACGTGAAAGGTGCCTTTCTTTTCTTTTTGGAGGACAGGAAAAAATGTCAAAACCAGATACGTACTAAATAGTACGTATACCTTTAACCTCTTCTCTTTCTTACTATCCACATTGTACTTTGTGTATTCAACACTAGCATACTCTATGGTCTTTACCTTTAAACATTTATTTCAACCCAGTCAATTAAGTGCCTTTTCTCGTGCCCCTAAGAAATGACAGCTGGACAAGGAATGAACAATGTAGGTTCTCAGCTTGCTATTAACAATCACAGACACTAACGCTAAGCTTTCACTTAAAAATTATATTCCTTTTAATCAAAACCAATAGCTGCACATATAAGCAAAACAAAGAATTATGCCTGCTTGGGTGGGTTTATGTAGTATTAGCTAATTTCTTTAGTTGAGAATTATATAATCTTAATTAATGGAAAAAAGGGTCAGAGACCCTTTCCAAATATCCAGCAGATAAGACAGTGTCCATTTAAATGTCCATTTCAGTTTTTGCAAAGCACCACAGAGAAAAGCTCCTTGCCTGAGTCCATTTTTTACACCAGACAGCAAACAACCTGAGCTCTTAACAAAAGTGTCAGAAAAGCAACAACTGAACTGGGAGAGCTGTTTTGGAAAAAATTCTAATAAAAAGAAATCCTTTCTCACATGAAACACCTGGCTTACTGGTTTTCATTAGCTGAATGAACCATGACATTTCAGAGTTTCTCAAAACACATTGAAATGTTTCAGAATCATTATCATTAAGGTTAAGGTTATTTTCCTATGGGAATTAAAAGCTGCACTTTCTAACTAAGCAAAATACTATGACTCCTGCTTTTTTTCAGTTTTTCCAGAATATACTTCACTCCTGTTCATCTTAACAAGGCTTTCAGGTTTAAGGCATATCACTTAAAAATTTCAACTGAAAAGGTTTAAGTATCTCCGATACAGCAGTCAACTGTATTATGAAAACTCTACTGCTATGTAATATGAAATATTAAAATGGAATTTTACAACTATAGGGATATTTTAGTAGCTAACCATAAAAATTAAAAACATCTTTTAGTGTCATAAATCATATTTCTTTACAAATGTAAGCATATTGTTAAATATGGTTAGTTGAGTTAACACACAAAATTATCCCTCTTTCTTCATACACATTTTTTGTAATTTTTTCACACTATTACATACTGTGATAATTTTTTGGGAAAATTTTGATGTGCTATTTCTGACCATATTAAGTTGATATGCTGTATAAAAAGATATTTTAACTTGTTCTAGGAAAACATTTATTTATTAACATAATAAAATAATACTTTCTTTTTAGAATCCACTTAGTAACCCATTAACTGCCAATCTAAATAATTAATAACTGTTCAGAGTTCTGTGTCTCTTGAGCGAAACACCACATTGAGATGCCACCTTCTGTGGTTCCTCGGATATATATTATAGTCTTCTGACCAGAAGGGATTGGGTCAGTTGCCCTCACTGGGCATCGCCTCTCATCTCAATGTAAACAAAAAGAGATGATACTGTTAGTGACAGCACCCCATCTTGTCCCAGGTTTGGATTTCTTACCCTGAATGAGTCAGAAGGGTGATCCACAGACACATCTGAATGATGATTTATTTACAATAGCTCAAAGTATTACTGTACTCCACTTTCTTTGTAAACTTGATCAATTTGACCGATTCAGTCATTGTTACCTGAAACATTTTGTCTGTCTGTTACAAATATACCTTAAAGTATTTAATGATATGCTGGCATAATGGTGCAGCACAAGATTTGCATTCTAGAAACCAGAGGTCAGGTCAGAACAAATACAATTTTCTTTAATTAAAACTAAAAATAATAATACCTAGGTGGAGTGGCAGATCGGGGGGTATTTTCCGTACATCGCTTAAATTATCCGAGATCAGATGCCTCATCTTGGATGAGTTAATGCTGGTGAAACTCATCTGGGATAAGTTGGTTTTTCAAACGCAGTCGTGTAGTATATTAGTCTAGCTGGATCTAATCATTTGAGATGAATGCGCGTGCCTACGCTGATTGAAAAGCCCATATATATTGAGTCTAGAAAACATGATCAGCAAGTCTTTGATAGGCTGTAACAAAATGACAAAAGAACAGGCGCATTTTTTTTCTCCACAAGCGGAGTAAGACCTTTTATTCGAAGGATATGAAGAATTTCAAGATTTAATATGCACAAGGGGTAACTCTGCAAAAGCAGCCCAAACCAGAAAAGACAGCTGGCAAAAAGTGACCGACAAATTAAACGCTAAGTAGTGTGCATTGTACTTACTGAATGCAGCGTTTCATTTCCTATGTGTCAGATTAATTATTATTTAATATGTCATAATTCCAGATCAAATGTGAGCACAAAGAGAACATGGGAACAGGTTAAAGTGAAGTACAAGAATATACTTCAAACTGGTAAATATTTAACTATTTGAAGAATTGTTGACATGAAGAATCATATATAATATAAAAAACATTAGTTTTAAAGCTAATAAGAAGGCAGACAAGCAAAAAACATGTGGAGGTCCAAACGATCCAGACCTAACCCCTGCCATCACCCTGTTTCTGAGCTGTTCCAGGGGGAAGCTCCTCCTCAGAACCAGTGGTAGGATGCGGTGGTCACTTCATTTCAGGTAAAGGATGGTCATTGCATAGATTTGTCCTTAATGTGTGCCATAGGTATGTTCCATTTAGCCCTCTTTTTTTGTTGGGTCAGTTGCAAGGAATGTCATATCCCTAGAACCTGTGTCTGACCAACGAGATATTGACGAAGGTCAAATATTTGATGAAGACACTGTGTCTTATTATTCATCAGGAGGAGAGGTACATTTAACCAAATAATGTTTGATCAAACTCCACTCTGATCAGTCCCATGTGCCCCAATCACATTTGAAAATTCTGGGTAATGAGAATGTTAGGCTGATTGTGAGATTCTTTATGGAGCTGTGGGTGTTTTTGCTTGTGTACCTGCAATGAAACGCCTCTTTTATTGTATGCACACGCAGGTGTCCAGGAAACACTATGAAAACCTGAAGGAAATATTTCAGAGCCAAACAAACTTTACAAATTGCCTGACAAACTGCACTTTTAGACAGATTTTCCACATAGCCTACAGTATATAAAAAAGTGCTGCTTGCAAAAAACCTCAAAGCAATGCATACTGTCTGTGTGGTTTGTGAGAGCCCGACTTCGCCTAGTTTGACTTTGAATATAAGGTGCTAATAAATCTTTAAGGTACAATATTCCCCTCGGCTAAAACGGTATCTTTCGAAAATGGTGCAGTGGTAGTGCTGCTGCTTTGCAGTAAGGAGATTGTGGGTTCACTTTCTGGGTCCTCCCTGTGTGGAGAGCGCTTTGAGTAGTGAAAAAAGCGCTATATAAATGTAGAGAAAAGAATTTCCTCCGGGAGCAATAAAAGATTTTGCCAATCAGGCAAAATCCTCTCTCTATGAAATGCTCTTCTTATAATTTGTGCACCGATATCAAATGGTTGCTCATTCATGAACGGTGAAGCCATGACTAAATGAATTCCATGCAGAGAAACTGATTAAGTGTGTGAGCTAATTCTTGTTTACATAGAACAAACCTGCTCCGAACAGGATTTGGATGTGCTGCTATGACAACACATCCAGTAAGTTTCGAAAAACCGATAGATCCAGGATCATGCCAAATCGTCAACAATTACATCCAGCTAATCACCTCTCCATCAGCATCTTTCGTGTTGTAAATGTGTTGATAAGCAAAAGCAGCAAACAGCCTCCTATCCCATCCCCCCCCTAACCGCTGCAGGAAGGGGAAAAATCTCTCCCAGCTCAAGCCTTGTTGATCTGGGAGTGAGGTATCTGGAGCTGTATAGATAGGGTAAATAATATATAGTTATTTGGAAAACATGCATTTCATGTGTGTTCCATGTCTACAAAGATCTATGTAAGTGCAGGATGACAGAAAATGCAAGAAAAGTTGAAAACATACCTAAAAGACAAACTTTTTTCATGTTTTAGTAATAACAAAATTTATTTACCAATCTTCCTACAGCTAAAGTCACTTCAGTACACATGTACTTTGTGAGGTTGCCCATGTCGATCAAACAGAGGAAGCTCAGCCGTCTACTTGTGACTTTACACTATAGGAAGATATGTAAATAAATCAAGGTATATAACATTCAATCTGGCTTATTTTTAAGTAACATATAAATATTTTTATATAAAGACTATAACAAAACATAATCACAAACTGGACGTTGCACGATACCTTGGCAAGCTCTGTAAGCCGTGTTGTTTTGTTGAAGGACAGATGTGGGGCAGACTGACTGGCAGGATGATGCCCGACCTATTGCTACATCCAAACGGTGCCATCTTTCACCTTTACGCCTGGTGCAGCTGCGTTGTTCTTATACGTGAGCTGACGTTTCTTGCTGGGAGGGCTTCTGTTCTCTTTCTCCAATGTAGAACCCTCATCCTCATCTGAGTTAACCTCTGTTATAGTACGTCTTCATTTGAAAACACCAGTGTCAGATCAGGGGGAGAGTGAACGCGACTTAGAGAATAAAACGCTAACCTATACCATACATTTACACCGGCTGTTATGACTCAAATTAAATGTATGTTTTTATTGTATAATAGTAACAATAAGAGCAGCTCACTACTCAAAATGTTTAGGGAAGTGGCAAGGTAATTCTAGAGTTAAGTTACATAATGCCCTAGTGAGGACTCACCTGGACTACTGTGCTTAGTTTTGTCTCCATATTATAAAAAAGATATGGCAGTGTTAGAGAACATCCACAGAAGAGTGACTAGGCAGATTCCAGCACTAAAAGTTATATGAGGTAAGATTGAAGAAGCTGAACCTTTTCAGTTTAAACAATTGGGGAATAAGAGGGAACTTCTGAAAGGAATTAATACAGGGCAGAGGGCAGAATTCTTACAAATTGTAGAATGTTTTCCTTCACACAAAAATCCCTAGAAACGTGGAATAAATTACCAAGTCATGAGGGGGACAGTAGACTTTACTGATCTTGAAATCTCGACTTATGTTATTTTGGAAAAATCTAAGTGAATAGAATGGACAAACTTGTTGGGCTGATTGACCTGTTCTCATCATAATTTTTCTAATGTTCTACAATATTACATACACTGTATTTGAAGTTTTTTCAACCATAAAATTATTTTATTTGTATCATAATTGAGAATAACAAAATAGGAAATGGTAATAATAAGGCTGATGAAACAGTAGTATGATAACATATTTGATATTTATTAATAATATAGGCTTAGTCCAGCTTTTTCACAGTCTTGCTCAGGATAAAGCAGTATAGAAAATGGATTAACTTCAAACCGATTTTATTGCTTTGGGGTGATTTGTCACTATTTTCATAATCTTATACCTTCTTATAAAAACACAATTTTTTGAGACAAGGTGTTCCAGACCGCTTTTCAACTTCTTTATGTTGAATTCTGAAAAGATTTAGACATGCTGAGAATTTTCCTTTTAGCTTGGAATTAACTTTTAAGCATTCCAGCATAGCCACATTCTTTAAAGTATCCTTTAAAGTATATCTTTTTACAAAAAGTTCTTACAAAAGCTATGAAATGTACTGCCTGCTGCATTTATTGTATTTAAAAAAGACAGTTTTGCTGGGGGGTGAGGATGAATTTATATTATGTTTATTGTTATGTAGGCTAGTAGATTTTCTTTAATTGCTACTCAGCTCAACCAAATCCCAAGGTTTATTTATATTATGTATTCATAAATATTCAAATAAACTAAAACAAGTTTTTTTAATTAATAGTTTCTAAATGCATTCAGGCCCAATAATATACACTCAATGCACTTAGAGGCATCTCATTTACATGACAAAAATTTGCTTTCTGTTTTAGGTTGTTGGGAATTTTTTTCCTAATCTACTGCTTTGGCATGTTTACATTATCCTAATTACAAAGACCACAGCATTGTCAATAACTATGCAGAAAGAAAATACTGTTTCGGCCACACTCAATCTGCTTGAAAACAAAAATATACCCAAAAACATATTCAGCACATTTATCACAATATTTTTCAGACCTTCCCAATACATAACTGTTATGTACTCTACATCTTGTACCATGGCAGGGGTATACAACCTACATTTATTATTCTTATGCCTGCTGCTACAGGCTTTGAGATGCCTAGTTCTTCAGCATGTTTGCAGTGAAAATGATAGTTTTTTGATTCATTCAATTTATTAGCATGAGGAAAACAACCTGTTGATTTGGTATGATGAGTTCTTGTATTGGGCTGGAATGAGAGATCACACTCAGCTTTTTAATATAATCACATTCACTTGCTAATGCATCTACCTGTATGTTGTATCACATTTCGGCCATTTTGTGTCACTAGTGGAAAACACTTTTATTGTAATGTAGTAGTAGTAAAACTATACAGCAGCAGGTTGTATATGTGTAGCACATCTTTGTTCAAGTTTTCAAAAATCCACAGTACAGAAAAATGACTATTTAGAAAATGCAGGACATTTGACTGCTTGATTGCCTTATGTTAAAAAGTAACAAACAATGAGAACAGAAGGAATGCAACTGAAAATGCATCTCTACCACCTAAGAAAAACTATCTGTTCTGCCCATAATAACAAACTCTGCTAGGTTTAACATCCCTAGCCTTTGTGACTGAAAACTATTTATTAAAGACCTGCAGAGCTGTGTTACATAAAGAATCTGCACTTGAGCTGTTTAAGTGTCCTAAGGGATGCACTGGCATCCCAAATGGGATAAAGAGTGCTGGCATGGTCGGGAGGTCATGATGGATAAACTCAATAGATAACTGGGCCAGAATGATGCTTGATTATTATCCCAGTTCGGGTGCAAGATTAATGGAGGGATTGGGGGAGTTTGTCTGTCAAGAGCAGTTCCTTCACTTGTACAACAGATGGCAGTGCTCCTCTGGTGTGGCCCTAGTTTGGACACCTGCAGGGATACATGCAGTTTGTAGTCCTGAAGGACAACCCTGTCAGTGTCCTTGGGTGTTGGCAGAGGGAGCTGCAGGGAGAAGAACTTCCTGTTTTGTTAGGCTTCTGCCTAACCCAGAAGTGTTTACGGCCTTTCAGTCTCCAAAAATACTCCTTGGGCCAACATGAAAGAAGCCACTTGACCTCATCCAGTTGCGCTGGAGTTGGGTGGAGAGGTAAACACTTGCCTGCAGGAGTGTGAAGGGAGATTATTGAGTTTGTTCAAGAGATAATTTTGTATGTTGAAGAAAGAACCTACAAAAGGAACTCTTGTATAATACAGTTCACTTTATTTATAGCCTTGACTGTGTGGGTTGTTTTGTGTTTGCAGTCTGGGGCTTTGGGGCACCCCGTTTTGGTCACATAAAGGTAAATTCTGAGGTAGAAAGAAAAGACAAAGACTATAGTTTCCGCTGTAACTTTTCATCGTACAGATCATGAAATGTTACTTATTATTTAAATTAATAACAGTATCTTCTATATGACATTAAAACTGGATCTTTTTACAAGTATAAAAAGAAGTGAAACACAAGATGATACACAATGTGCCTCTCCTACAACTTTTTATTTCACATAAACATTTCCTCAGACTCTTAATGAATCTCACCATAGAAAATGTCCGATTTTTGTCCAATAACCCTATTAGAAGAGAACATAGAATGTTAATTATTATTTATGGTTAAACAGCGCATAAAACATCTGAGGGAGTTCCAGTGTTTACTTCATGAACTTTTTTTAAATGTACTGCTCTCCATTAACTAACATTCACTACAGTATATCAGCTTGTTCGGCGTTTTTAGTTAAAAGAGATTCCTTGATAAACACATCGTTTAATGGGGTGATATTACCCATATCTACTTGTATATTACTGTACAATACAGGTTAAAATGAGAACTGAGAACTGTTAAAAATACCTCACAATAATTCAACTACAGTATGTTTTCTTTTCCGTTTCAGCTGAGCTAAGGGATACAAAGTAAAATCAGTTTGGATCGCAGATGTCTAATAAGGAAGTATTTAATCTTGTTTAAATAACAAATATGATGGCATAGGTAGTGTACATTTGTAAAGAACACAGAGAGTACCTAGTATATTTTAAGGTAGAATCTGTCTGCTCTCACTTTTATGGCATCGTTTCAGCATATTAATAAGCAGTTCTCCAATTACTGGCAGTGATAAAAGTAAATATACTTCCCTCCTTTGATTAAAGAAATCATTAATTTAATTATGAAGCCATTTTGCATACACTAATAATTAATCCAAATATACAAACTCACAATAGACACAATTTTGCCAGAAACAACCTCCCAGAGCAAGTCTTTGGACTTCATTGTACCATAAACAACAATATACAGTACAGTCAGTGGTATTTATTATGCTTATCAATATGAATGTGTTTTATTTTAGGAATTTTGCTTTATTGCCTTTTAATTATATCTATATAACTTTTGTTTCATACTGTTTTTTTACAGAGCTGATTCTTGTCTAGTGGCAAATTCAAGAGGAAACATTGCATATAAAATTAATGTGTATATTTAGGCAATGTCCTGTTTTTAACCTTGGGATGTGAAGCTATTAAATCTGGGTTGTTTTGTGATTTGTTACTATAAGGATGGTTTAAATATATCTTGGTTTTAAAAAAGGCTAGCATTTTGTTTATTTTTACTTTATTATGTAAGCAACTCATGAGAGTAATTAATCAAATGTGTTTTGTGGTTTGTAGTTCACTTATTGTTTCATTGACTGAAACCATAGACAATATTTCCTTACTTTGTATTTTAAGAAAATCAGGCCTGGGTTTGGAACTGTAAATGATTGATAAGGACTAATTATTCATTATTCTAATTAACAGATATTCTGTTTTAAGTTGTAAAGGAACCATACATATCCTGCCATTGTTTATTCTTTCAAAAATGTTAACTTACCTTGTATGGCATAAAAGGGAATGACTATGGAAACAATATGAATATGGATGTGGGTGGATTCTAAGACCTTTAAAGGAGCAGTCAATGAATAGAAAATTATTGAGAATTTCTGAATCCATCATTTTTTAATAAACCTCCTATCTGTTATTTTAATTTGTATGGCTTATTTTTCTTCCTCAGATATCAAATTTTAATCTTAAATGTAATAATTTGCTGGCTGCTGAAATTTGGATTATGACAACGTGCACATTTTTAAAAAGCAAAATTTTGTTCAAAGTAAGCTCTGATAGTTTACTCTTTTAAAGTGTTTGGCTGTGTAACTTTATATGGAAACTTATGTTTGCTCTGAAATGCAACGTTGAAAACCAAATTAAATCATGCAAAATCAATGCAGGTTAGGTGCATTGGCGATTCTAAATTGTCCCTAGTGTGTGCTTGGTATGTGTGTGTGTGCCCTGTGGTGGGCTGGCGCCCTGCCCGGGGTTTGTTCCTGCCTTGCGCCCTGTGTTGGCTGGGATTGGCTCCAGCAGACCCCCGTGACCCTGTAGTTAGGATATAGCGGGTTGGATAGTGGATGGATGAAAACCAAATCAGAAAACACAAAAATAAATTGGAAACAGAAACACAAATTAGAAAACGCAAAAACAAATCAGGAAATGCAAAAACAAATTGAATACACAAAAGCAAATCAGAATGTGCAAAAACAAATTGGAAACGTAAAAACAAATTTGAAAACGTAATAACAAATTGTATGCACAAAAAGATAAGAAATCTTTTTATTTTTAGCATTCTTGTTTTCACCTTACCACTCGTTGAAAAGCTGGGATTAAATTTGTGATGAACTTCAGCTTTTATTGTTGTTTCCGCCTCGATTTGGGTTATGCACTGCTATTTTTGTTTTCATGCCTCTCTCATTTTGTTTGCGTGCTGATCCATTTGCATTTGTTGTTCCTGATATGTTTTTGTGTTTTCTCATTTGTTTTTGCATATTGTGATTATCTTTTGCACATTCATTTTTGTGTTTTCTGATTTGTTTTTGTGCAATTTGTTTTTGTGGTTTCTGATATGCTTTTGTGTTTTTTTATTTGTTTTTGCGTATTTGATTTTTGTATTTTCTCATTTGTTTTTGTATTTCCAATTTGTTTTTGTGTTTTCTGATTTGTTTTTGCTCATTGTACTTCAGGGCCACTGTAGTAACTAACTGTGCTACCATCTAAGAGGAGTTGAAACCTAACCTAAATCTAAGTAATCAACATAGAGATCTCAGCATTAAAATTGGCAGTGAATCATCCATCGTAATGTATTTTGTGATGCATGTAGTAATAAAATGCATTTCGTTTGTATTTCTTTCAGATGACAAATTATGAACATTTGTAGTAATAAAATGAATTACTACAAATGCTTGTGATGCACCATTTGCTGGAATGTACTGTATATGTCTCTTTTATATGCCAGCAGGTATTGGATTCATTAAAGTAGTGTTATTGTTTGTCGTGCCCCATCTTTTAGAAGGTAGGAGACATAGCACCTGGACAGACAGACACATATCCTTTTATTCATAGCATATTTTTGAGTGAGTATTGTGGCATATTGGTTAAGGACTTGGACCTTAACCAACAACAATTCAGATTTGAAGTCATGGGTTCAAAACCTGAAACTGACATTGTGTGACCATTAGCAAATCTACACTACACTACAAACAAAAGAAATGTAACGAATTGTACCTCAAATGTTGTAAGCCGCTTTGGATAAAGGCATCAGCCAAACATTTAAAAATAATAATTTTAGAAACAGAAAGTAAGTAAAGCTGGATGCAGCACCATACATTATACGTCACTGCCCATTACCACTAAAATTACAATAAAAGTTGGACAAGTTTTGCAAAACTACTGCTTGTAATGCTTAGTTATATTGTTCCATAGTAAAATATCTGTCAAACTGCATTAGGACAGGTTTTTTTAACAATAACAGCAAAGTGTATTCCTATAACTGTACGTGTTCTTACATTATACAGTAACATGAAATATATTTAATAATGTAAGAACAGGCACAATAAAAGTAAGAAACCCCTGTCAGTATTATTTTAATGCATAAATTGTTAATAACAACATCAACAACATTTACTTACATAACATATTTTCATACAGCAGTGTGGCACAAAGTGCTTTACAAGATGACAACAAGAAAGATACAAGAAGAGAAAAGAATTCAATATAATGCAGTAATATTAAAGAATAAATAACAAGACAACAATGTAAGGGCAGATGGCTGGGAGGACAGAAAAACAAAAAATTTCAGTTAGGCGGGTGAAAAAAAATCTGCAGGGGTTCCAAGGCCAAGAGTCCACCCAGCCCCCATTGGGCATTCTACCTAAAATAATTATTCCTAAATTAATCCTTGGAGATTTCGTGATTCACATGATGGAATTTGATGGAGTTGGTCTTGTGGGCAGCTGAAAAACCTGCCTTAATTCCATCATGTCAGTGGGCTGCATTGTGCTTAGATCAGGTGGTGGTGGCAAAGATCACCACCACAGAAGAACCAGAGAAAACAACAGAGAATAGTGGATGTTAGCACAGATTATAGATACCTGAAAAATATAATTCTATGTCCATATACTCTATCACAAATACAACTATTGTAGCTACAAAAAAGCCATATTAAAATAATGAGTTTTTAGCAGTTTTTTTAAATATTCCACAGAGTTAACTTGGCAAATTTCTATAGGTAAATGATTTCAGATTTTAGGTGCATAACAACAAAAGGCTTTTAAGCTTTTAAGCTCTTTTAAGCTTAGTTCTAGGAATAATAAGTAGACCGCCATTTAAGGATCTGAGGTTACGACTTTATAAACCATTAGTAGTCAATTCTGAATGACACAGACTACTAATGTAATGACACTAAAACTGGTGATATGTGCTCAGATTTTCTTTTTGATTCTGGCTGCTGCATTCTGCACTAATTGAAACCGATTGATGTCTTTCTTAAGTAATCCTGTTAGGAGAGCATTGCAGTAATCTAGTCGACTAAAAACAAAAGCATGAACTAATTTTTCAGTGTCTTGTAAAGTTATTAGAGGTCTAACTTTTGCTATATTCCTTAAGTGAAGGAATGCAGTCCTAGTAATCTGGTTAATGTGTGAATTATAGTTTAGGTCTGAGTCGATGGTTACCCCTGAATTCCTTACTTCTGACTTAATTTTTAAACCTAAGGAATCCAGTTTAATTCCAATATCCTCGCTATATCCATGTTTGCCTATCACTAAGATTTCTGTTTTATCCTTATTTAGTTTGAGAAAATTACTGCTCATCCAATCAAAAATATTGCTAAGACATTGGAACATAGAGCAAAGAGCATCATGGTCATTGGGTGCTACCAATAAATAAAGCTGCATGTCTCTGCATAGCTGAAGTAGCTCACCTTGTGCTTTGCGATGATCTGACGTAATGGAAGCATACAGATAGAAAAAAGCAACAGACCCAGTGTAGATCCTTGTGGTACACCATATACAGTATCATGTATCTTTGAAGTACAATCACCATAGCAATTTTCTACCTGTTAAGTAAGAGTGAAATCAATTTAAGACACTGCCAGAAAGGCCCACCTACTGTCTAACGCAATTTATAAGAACGCTGTGGTTAAGAGGATGAAATAATGTGCACATTTTCATATTTAGCTGCCACTGTTATCTACTGTGTATACATTACCTGCTGCATACAATATATTATATTACAGCTTTAATTAATTTTCTAAACAAAATGGTTTCAATTGGCTGTAAAACTAAAAAAAAGCACACAACATTCTAAGCTGCTATAAAGTAAAAGTTTAGAATTAATAAATGTCGAAAAGGTGCACAGCTTTAGCTTCTAAAACTTGAAAAGATTGTCTCTTAGTATGTAAAATCAAGAATTTACCAGTGCCAGACAAAATGCACCTCACACTATGACATGTATTCACTGCTGCACCCAGTAGTTTTACAAACTACTGCATTAACATTATTGAAAATGACCAAAACGCTGCTGGCTCCTGCTCTCTCCCAAGATAGTACCACAGAACTGCAGACTATGGCAGCATCTGTTGAGCATTCTGAAATGTTGAATCTGTACTTGTACGCATTATATATTGTATTATAGTATAGCTTTTAAAACTGAATAAAAAGATTATAACACACAAAAATACTAAAGCCTATGGCACTGCACGCTCAAACCTCTTCAAAGTGAAATTTCAGATGTGAAGCAATCTTTGCGCAGTGGTGTAGTGCCTTCTGCAAGATCTTCAGGCTCTGCTTGCAGCGCTCTGATTTAATGTGCTGGTAGCTGTGTCCTGGCATCAGTTCTTGATGGGTTTCTTTGTTGACAACAAGAGGTGGAATCTGTTGATTAGACAAAATAAAGAAAATTGACATTTGTTATTAAAGCTTGCCAATATTTAAACTAGCAGAGAATTAATTAAAGTAATTGTTCAAATTTTTGCAATTTTATGGAAAAAACATTTGATATTTTAGTCTGCAATGGAACTGACCTTATTAAAAACAAATGTTTTCTCTAAAATTTTATAATTGCTTCCCTTTGCAAGGAAGCACAGAACATTTCTGAGATGCTGTGAGGTTATTATCACATTGGTATAACCAGAAAAAGGAATGTAAAAGAAATCAAATCAGATTAAAGGCAGAAATATGATTGTTTCAACCACTTTTATCTAATGTTTGAAATGAAGCAGGCTAAAATGTTAACATGTTTTTCTGTGAGCGTATTATTCCTATATGATTTCAGAAAAAAACATCTAAAGTGAGTGGTGGGTTAGCTCTCAAGGTGCTAAAAAATGAATTTAATAGAGCCGTCAAGAAGAAGGAAAGAAAATGCATTTAAAAAGGAAACATTGTGCAATATTTCTTCTGCACAATACAGTACACAAATTAATACTGTAACCTTAATACCTTTAAATGTGTATTAAAATGTACTGGAGTAAACAACTCAGAAAATGAATGTATGGCTGAATAACTGAAGATACCAGCTTTTGATATTCATTCATGCTAACACAAATAGCATAATAAGAAATTCAAGGTTCCATTGAAATGTGAAAAAAGCGAGTATTGCCATTCAGTCATTGTTTATACATCGTTAGATGTATTTGACACATCAAATACTGCTTTCTTAATCAGCAAGCCCTTTTGGCAAACTAGAACTTCATCTCATTGTAGATGTCAGAGCTAATTATTCTTGATATAGTGATAGCTAGTTTAAGAGTTACTTCATCATAAGTGAGGTTTTTGAAATAAATAGCATCTTTCATACTTATTTACTCTCTCTCTCTTTCTCTATCATATAGGTGAATAATGGAGGGTCATCATTTGACCTACCCATACCAGAAAACACATGCAGACACAGATGTGAAGATGAGAACTCCATACAATAAGAAGCCAACAACAGTAACCAAACATGTGGTTTCCTTAAAATCTCAAATGCATCAGGATTATATTACAAACCGAATGTATAAATACATAAGTGTGTGTAAATAACTGTCCTCATTGGATCCATCAGAACAAATGAATGTGAGCTTTCTGGTTGCAGTGCTAGGGAGTGCTGCAGTGTTTTAAGGCTCACAGCTGTCCACAGCCAGTGGACCCCTCACAGATAGCTTAAAACCAGCCAAATTGTGGCAGATTATAAATTCCAAAATCCATTTGTAATTTCAAAGACATTGTATGAATCTAAGAGTGGTAATTTCAATGTGTTTAACATGTTTTAGCCATTGAGAATGGTGAATCACCAAAGAATTCAATCCTTGGCAGTGGTTCCAATGCAGATGGGAGAAGTAAAGCTAGCCCAGCTGCAAACATGAAAACATCTTCCACACATTTAGTAGCCTTACCTTCTGTAAGGAAACAGAATTGTTCATGCACATTTTGGGGTATTGTTAAGTAATTTTTCACCAATTTTGCAAACCTTCCCAGTCAGGGAGATAGTCTGCCCAATAGCCCAATGTTTGTCTTTGTCCAAGTCTCCTTGTACTCCCAGATGGACTGATGTCAGGTTGCGCAAGTCTCTCCAAGTTTAAGAGCGGTGACCATCTTTTCTGAGTGAAACAGGACAGAAGTCAGCAAAATAGGATGCTGCCACAGTGCAGTGAAAAAACTCAAGTGCTGAAAGACATTCTTTAAATCTAAAGAGTACAACACACTGTTACACTGCTGTATTGTGCCAATCAAATATTGTATGCATATGGACAATATATCAAAACATGATACTTGAAGGATAGTTTCAGTAATTTTCACCATCTAAAGTTTTAAAGGTGTTTCTACTGATGAGATAAGGTCACCAGCTTAGTCTTGCTTTTGCATTTTCCTGTGTACTTTAAACATGAGTCTGTGGGATATGCTGTTCAAGCTTGGTTTCTGGTTTTGGATCACTTATTTTGGATGGTTTAAAGCCTTGGAAAGTATGCCCCCATAATCTCCTGATGAAATGAGACAGAAAACTGCAAAACGACCGGGATGTTTCTTTAAAATGACTCTGTCCACTAAAATACATATATTTGACCCTAACTCATCCCTAGAAATACTTTTTGTGATAGAATTGTATGCAAATTCTTGAAACAGTTCTTAATGAATAATGTAGTTGTCATTGAATGTTTTCTATTAACAAGTGAACTGCAGGCTAGCACTATGTTTAATTTGAACATGGCAAGGTAACTAACAAAAAATTGTAAGGCTAGGTAGAATACAATGGTATCTGTCAATTACACATGAGTTACAGTCAATAATGTACCATTGGAAATAGTCTGACACAATTTTTCTGTTTTCTTCAACAGTAGCCACATGTCTTAGACATCCAGCTGTCTGTAACATTGTTTTGTGTTTTAGAGTAGATTCTCACTGAGCTTCCACAGTAGCAGCACTCTCAATCTGGAAGACACAATTTTACTTTAATATTTTAGAAACAACTTATCGGTTTCTTTTCCATCTAATCTAAAAACGTCTACAAAGCTTTCTCTCTTGCTTCTTCAGTTATGTCATTCACAGTTGCTTTGAATTAAGGCTGGTCTGCAAGGTACAATACAAGATCTTCATGGAGAGAATGAGGGCCTGGACCTCTATGCACAATTGCAATCATCTTTCCTGCCAAGAATTTATTCATGCACCCTAAGAATTGGGTTAGCTATGATTGAAACACAATCTGACTTGCTTTTTATGTTATTTCTACTGTTCCACACATATTTAGCAGTATCTTTTGGAAAAACTCAAACATGCTCCATGAGCCAGTAAAATCAAGACAAACTAACACATTGTATCAGTGATGTGATATATAAGTACACGTGACACATCCAGCAACACATATGCATACCATTTGCACTGTAGACCAAGTAACATCATCCTGCTGGCCATCAAAAATTGGTCGATCATTAAGATGGTTCATTAGAAGAGTTAGAAACTTTCGTCTTGGACCTCCTTTAACAATTCCAACTTCAAAAATGCCAGCATGTTACAGGTTTCTGAACATGATGCACAATTGAAACATGGACTGCTCTATCCCAAACATTTGACCTTGCAATGTTAAACTGGCTGACTCCTCCATGATCAACAGGTTGTGACAAGTTTGTGATATCAGTTAGTGTAATGTTTACCTTACAAAAGACTGACTTACATTGGAGGAAATGCCAGAGAGAACACAATCTATTTTTGCACAATACTGATGTGTAGTAAAAGGTTGCTTTCACACATTATCATAGAAGTAATTCAATAATTCAGTTATTAACTAGCAAGCGTACAGAGAAAAACTGTATTGCCACTGTCATTAACTACAAGCCTGAGTCTGGTAAATTTCACATTTACAGGAACAGATTTTTCATCCTCTTCTTGAAAAAATGATGCATAATGGTCTGTGTAAAGACAACTCCACTGATTTTACACTAAAACATCCTTCTTAAGTAATTTATAACTGTCATAAATCCCTTAAGTAATTTTTTATAAGTTAACCATTCTACAAATATTTTAGAAAAAACTTACCAGTTTCTTTTGCATCTAATATAAAATCTCTACAAGTGAGTAGTCATATTTTGTCATATTTTTTTGCTTGCCTCTAGCAGGAAGATTTGCTCAGATTGTATTCAGATGTACACAGAGTATCCTCAGCATTAGATAATACTGTCTGGAAAATGGCATAGGGGAACTTAGATTTCCAACAGAACACAAAACTGAAAGCAAAAAAAAGAAAAAAAACTTCTTCAATATCTGTCTAGTCTGAATTGTTGATGAATGTCCTGCTGCATCTCAGAAATATGTTAAAATTACTACCTTGGTTAATAAACTTACAGACTTAGAAAGGAAATTTAATTGTATTGGTAAGCCATAATACTCTCGATAATGTTGTTATATTTCACAGTATCCTTATGCCATTTCCTAATACTCATGTACTCGGAGCAAAAACTCTGGTCTCAACATAAATTCAAGGGTCTGTTCCAAACATGTAACCTGATCACATTAACAGCTTTCAGGTAAATGACCTATATTTGCAAATTAGTACTAACACTTCATTTTCAGCTTTCTGTTTGGGTGTACTTTTATTATGGGGTTCGATAACCAGAGGGGAAAGGCATAAAATTCTATGCATTACATCTAATGCAATCAAAATTTGAGAACAATTTATGAAAAATTGTTTCTTTCAAATATTGGCAACTTTCATTGGTCAAAATTTAAAGTCATAGTAGCTGTAGGTATAACTAAATTAAAGCCAACTAAATTAAACTTGCTCCCATCACTGAAATGACGTTTGAACCAGTTCTCCTCAGTCCACACAACATGCTTCTCAGCAGAGGCTTGCCTAGTTTTTTTATTCTTCTTGCTGATGAGGGCTTCAGTCCCAATTCTCTCAGATGACTAGACATTGTATTTTGAGATAAATTCTTGCGGTGTTGAACTGATCCCACACCGAGAATCTCCATGTCATCCTGTTTTCTCATGCACTCATCTTATGTGGGCGACTGCCTTTTTTTTCAGGAATTGAATAATTTTGCTTCTGTGTACAGCTTTGATATTTGAGAAATTACGGTCTTGGAATGACAGGCTTCTGTTCCAGTAGCTTCGAGGGACATCCCTTCAGCTTTCATCTGAACAGACTGACATCGCAGTGTTTCAGTTATCCTAGAGCAGCTCACTTTCTTGCAAAATGTCTACCAATGTTGACTAATCAGTTGGTGTTGCCTGGGATTAAAAGTCAAGACGGAGGTAAAAAGCTTAGGGGTAATTGTTGACTGTAATCTGAATTTTAAGTCGCATATTAATCAGATCACTAGGACAGCATTTTTTCACTTAAGAAACATAAGTAAAGTTAGACCTCTTATATCACTGAAAGATGCTGAGAAATTAGTTCACACGTTTGTTTTCAGTCGACTAGATTACTGTAACGCACTCCTCTCAGGACTACCCAAGAAAGACATAAATCGTTTGCAACTAGTGCAGAATGCAGCTGCTAGAATCCTAACTAGGAAAAGAAAATCCGAGCACATCTCTTCAGTTTTGATGTCACTACACTGGTTACCTGTGTCATTCAGGATTGACTTTAAAATTCTGCTTATGGTTTATAAAGCCTTAAATAATCTCGCCCCTTCTTATATATCGGAGTGTCTGACACCTTATATTCCAAATCGTAACCTCAGATCCTCAAATGAGTATCTCCTTAGAATTCCAAGAACAAAACTTAAAAGAAGTGGTGAGGCGGCCTTCTGCTGCTATGCACCTAAAATCTGGAATAGCCTGCCAATAGGAATTCGCCAGGCTAATACAGTGGAGCACTTTAAAACACTGCTGAAAACATATTACTTTAACATGGCCTTTCTATAACTTCAATTTAACTTAATTTAACTTAATCCTGATACTCTATATGTTCAATTTCCTCATAATAACTATTCAGGGTAGCTCTAAAATCCGTACTGACCCCTACTCTCTTTTCTGTTTCTTTTTCCAGTTTCTTTGTGGTGGTGGCCTGCGCCACCTCCACCTACTCAAAGCTTCATGATGGTCCAACAATGATGGATGGACTAAAAGGCAGAATTCTACGTGACCATCATCATCAAGCCTTTCCGTGAGAACCCTAAATCCAAAGAGGACTGTTTCATTTATGTTAGGTAGCATGCCCAGAGGGGACTGGGCGGTCTCATGGTCTGGAATCCCTACAGATTTTTTTTTTTTTTCTCCAGCCGTCTGGAGTTTTTATTTTGTTTTTTCTGTCCCCCCTGGCCATTGGACCTTACTCTTATTCGATGTTAATTAATGCTGATTTATTTTGTTTTCATATTGTGTTTTTTTATTTTTCTATTCTTTATTATGTAAAGCACTTTGAGCTACTGTTTGTATGAATATGTGCTATATAAATAAATGTTGTTGTTGTTGTTGTTGGTACAGTATTTCAAGACATTGCCAAATTAGAACCAGCTGTTAAATAGTGCAACTTGTTCTCTAATTTTGATCGCTGAACTTCTAAAATAATCTCAATACTCTTTTCATTTGTGCTGTGGGATAGTTTTCACAAATGAAATATGATTATAGTATATCTTTTCTATTCATGTTGAGGGGACATCTGCTTCATATACGTAGTGACTTTGTAAATTAAAAAAATGTAATTTATTCATGAATTTTGATCGCTACCGTATAGTCTATATTATTCATTCTTTACTACAGAAATACTTATCAGTGAAATGTTGCCTGGTGAAAGGTGGCAGGTTATTAGTGTTTCTGACAGATAAAACAACTGAATAGTAATCAAAATAATTGATGTGTGTTATACTGAATGCAGTTTAAAATATAAATCCTACTGTTATCCCAAATATAATACATGAAAGTATTTTAAGACCCAACTACAGGCCTTACTAAGTAGTCAGCCTCTGTTGAACCGATTGCCCAATGTTATGCATGGGACAATATTAAGATATTCAGTGCATCTCTTTCCTAAATTATTTCTTTCATGTTAACTCACCACAGTGTCAGCTTGATTGAATTCAGCTAGGCTCCAAGATGTGATTGCAATTTCAGAACTGCAGCTAAAAGAAACAGAATCAACACATTATTATGTATGGTATGTCAAAGTATGATAAAATATTTAAAAGTGCTAGATCATCAGATCTTCTAACCCCCTCTAAAGTGTTTTTTAGGTATCTGAAAAAAGAGATCCTACAATATCCATCCATCCTCCAACCCGCTATATCCTAACTACAGAGTCACGGGGGTATGCTGGAGCCAATCCCAGCCAACACAGGGCGCAAGGCAGGAAACAAACCCCAGGCAGGGCGCCAGCCCACCGCAGGAGATCTTACAATATGCCTTTCCTAATTCCTTTTTATATTCAGCCAATATGAATGGCCTTTCTGTCCCAGGCACAATGACCACCTCTGAGCACTCTGGATACAAAAGAACGTATGGTTCTTCATCTATGTCCTTGTTATATATTCTAATTTTCTGGACAGCTAGTTTTAGCAGATCAAGTGCTGATACTTGTGGGTCTGTAATGATAGGAGTGTTTTTTATCTTGCAAGTTTTAAATTACCTCATTGTGACACCATCAATCCTATGTTTATCTAGGTAAAAGAAAGAATGAGTTTGTTGTAAATTATATACTGTATTTAGAAATTTGTTGCACAAGTAGTTAAAAACCAAATGGGTCTACTGATTAAAATATAAGTAACTTTATAAGCTATTCCCTTGCAGACCATTATCATTCATATCTGGCAGAAAACAGTTAAGCCACCTTACCTGAACATGGCACTGTTCTTTTTGTAGTCATCTCCTTGGGCCACAGCTAAGGGATTGTCTTTCTTTCAATTTAAAGTTTCTGTAGTCCATGAATTGTTTATGCTTTGGGAATGGTTTTTCTGCTGGAATGAACAGAACTGGTTATCAACACATTATAAACAGGGTAATTTAACCTTCTTTAAACCATATATTAAAAAAAAAACTATTGATGTGTATTTTACTTCACCTGTTTCCACAAAATTGTTTAATATGTTTACTTGTAACACGTGACCTTTAACCTATGGGCCATTACAAGTAACGTTTTGTTTGAAAAGATGCGATATGCACTTCTGCAGATAAAAAGCACATAATAAATACATTTTCTTCACCTTATCAGCTCCTGAATAGTATGTACACTTGATATATCAATTCCATTAACTGTAATTTGAAATTTTATAAAAGTTAGCAGTCCCAGTTTAAAAAAAGAACTATAAAAATCACTGAAACTATATCTGCCTAAGATATATCTTAGCTAGCTTTAATAGTCCACTTACTTTGATTAATATTTCCAGTTGGTTTGGATATCAACTATGCATCTGGTTTTTCCATCTGGTTAGTCTTTTTCAGAAAGTTTAAACACTTCCCACAAGAACAACAATAGTGGGCCAACTGGCTAAAATGGGTTCCACAAAATGGACAAAACATTGTCACTTGGTTTACTTTCACAAACTACATTCATTATCCCCTCGCAAAACAGTTTGATTGACACAAAAGGTCAATAACAAGCACTTCCTGTTTATTGTACCTACCCTTTCCGTTTGATTCACCACTTATATATTTGTTTCAGGAGTTGTAAATATTTTTTCTTTACCATTGTACTTTTGTTTTCTGAAATTGTTTTCTGAAATGTACATGCTTAATTATGACAGTCTTCTGCTGACAAAATCAACAGCAGGAGTTGCAACATTCCATTCGGAAATATCATGTATATATTGGTGACAAAACACAACCACTTTTGACAGTACATCTTGCTATGGAGTGTTAAGCATAATAGTGAATTTTTAGAGTGCATCATTTATAAAAGAAACAGAAATATTCACGCGTTTTGTTAAATTGTAATTATAATGGATAAAATACACTACATTAATTGAATCAACTTAACTAATAGACCATAATAAAAATATAGCCAAAAACAAATCAGATGAATAAGGTAAATGTGTACAGTCACATTTGGCATAATGAGCATTGGCCATTCTGTTAAACTTTAAGGCAGCAGGTTTAGCAGACATCCAGCTGCACCTTCTCCCACTTACATTGCAAACCAAGTGACTGAACTCCAGCATGTACCAGGAGCCTCCTGGACTTTATCTGATAACAAAGATGTAAAACCGAGTTAAACTGACATTTTTCCAGTGGCACTTCTGCACCTATTTAGCCACATGAGAAATTATAAATTCCCTTAAAACTCGCTGCACCATCTTGAAGATTCTCTTTGGCTCTCTTGGGTGGCTCTCAAGGGGACACTCTCAAGAGGATTCTGAGGAAAATTTCAGGGGATTCCCTAGGGCATTCTGACCAGGTTTACTCCAGAGTAAATCCCTCAAACTACCTCTGTCTCTTTCTGAAACTGAAAGCTGATGAGCTGCTCTTTCTCTGTTTGGGGAGCTAAAACCGATAATCTTCTTCTCTTTGTGGACCAGAAGGCTGAGATGCAGTCTGCCAATCCAAAACTGAGCCATTCTGAATACTGAGAAGCAGCAATCACTTCATGAAGGGAACTTTTAAAGTCGTGTGCCAGAAAGAGTAATGCTCTTTCTTACGATGTTACAGATAACACAGCGAAGAGCCTAACTGCAGAAAGAATTGCACACCACAGAAAAAAGAATCACACTGCAAAAAGCAATGTACTCCAATGCAAGAAGAATCCTTCACTTAAACCCAGAGCAATAACAAAGCAGCAATTCCACACAACATCGGACATCACTTTCAAAGAAAGGACTCATTCATCCGAATGGACTTTAGTCGCTTCCCAGATGGAAGGAGGGTGAAAGTGACAGTGCAGGGTGGCTAGGGTCCCGCCTGATATGGTTCACTTTCCTGAGACAGCATGTAGTGTACATGTCATGGACGGCAGGGAGCTGTGTGCCCGTGATCTGCTGTGCTGTGTTCACTACACGCTGCAGAGCTCTGCAGTCCTGAACTGAGAAGTTGCTGTACCAGGATGTGAGCATCCTGTCAGGATGGATTCCACAGTACACCTGTAGAATCTGCAAAGGGTTGTGGGGGACATCCAGGCTTTACTTAGTCTCCTGAGGAAGCAGAGGTGTCATTGGGTGTTCTTGACTACTGCTGTAGTGTGTCTTGACCATTTAAGGTCATCAGTGAGGGTGACGTCAAGGAACCCATAGCTGCTGACCTGCTCCACAGCCTCACCTCCGATGTAGATGTAGGAGCTTTGACAAATTATTTAATCAATTATTTATCATTTAATTATTTACTATTTAATTAAAATTTATTCAAAGGCAAGACTGATAATTAACACAGTTAAATATCTCCTCCTTCCCACTTTATTAAGACTGTTCCTGGGTCAGCAATTAAAATCCATCTTTCCATTTCTACAGTGAACTGTAATGGAGATACAATGGCTATAAAAAGCATTCACCCCTTGGAAGTTTTTACTTTTTATTGCTATACAACATTAAATTACAGTGAATTTCATTGAACGTTTTTGTCACAGATCAACAGAAAAAAACATTTAAAGTCAAATGGAGAACAGATCTCTACAAAGTGTTTTAAATTAGTAAATGTCAATTTAAGTATTCATCTCCTTTAATATGACACACCTAAATCATCACTGCTGCAGCCAGATGGTTTGAGAAGTTCCATAATTAGGTTATTGGAGATCAACTATGTGTAGTCAAGGGGTTTGAAATGATTTTAGTATAAATGCACCTCATCTGGAATGTCCAACTTGTGTTGAGTCAATATGGCCTAACCTATACAATGAAATCATAAGAACACCGAAAGCAACTCTGTGAAAAGGTGATTGAAACCACAAGTTAGGGAGTGGATACAAGAAAATATCCAAGTCACTGAATACCCCCTTGGGTCCAAGTAAATCAACCATTAGGAAATATAAAGAGTGTGGTAAAGCTGTAAAACTGCATAGAGCAGAGCGAGTAATCTTGTAAGAAGAAGATTAGTGAGGGAGGCTACCAAGACACCCATTATCACTCGATCACTTTGAAGGAGAACCTGTGTATATAACAGCTGCTGCCCTGGAGATTCACCAGTCACAGCATTATGGGAGTGTAGCAAATAGGTAGCAACTGTTAAAAAATGCATAAGCCATTTCGGCAGAGGGCTAACTGTAAACTCTGATGGTCTAATAAGGTCAAAATTGAGCTTTTTGGCCATCAGACCAAACACTGTATTTGTTGTAAACTAAATACTGTACATTACCAAAAACACAACATCCCCACCATAAAGCATAATGTTCAATTTTTTTCCTGTCTCCCTGGAACCTGGCCCTTTAAAATTCATGGACTGGAGGAACTTGGGGCAGGTGTTTTACAAAAGCCCTGTTTACAGTGGCAGATTTCACCACTGTTTTACTACAAACATTTTAAAGAGTTGTCCCTAGTTTTAAAATTCATGTCTGGCCTAGTGAGACTAGGTGGACACAGACTGTTCTGTTCAACTTCAGAGTGACTGGTGGTTAATGATGCTGCTTAAGTGACCTTAGATAGAAAACTTTTCCTAACACCATCTAAATGGAAATAAGTAAATCACAACTTACCTAATAAAAGAAACGAGTTAGAAAATTTCCAATATGAAAAAAGTTTAAATGATAAAAATAAAATTAACTAAATTTAACTGCAATATTAGTGGAGGAAACAGTGTAATTTAATAATTAGAACAACATAATGCAGTGAGGCTCCATCATACAAATGGTGACTTAAATATAGCCAGCTCTGCTTAAGAAGGCTCATTATTAATGTTTTGAACATGCTGGACAACAAAAAATGATGATATGAAGATGTTCAGATTTACAATTAAATGAACAGAATCTTGCTCCTACTCTGTTCAATACTTGTATGGACTGGGTGTTGGGCAAGGTCGTGGGGTCCAGTGGCTGTGGGGCATTTGTTGATGACGATGCTGTGATCTTCGCGGAATCAATGGAGGCTCTGATTGGGGCGCTCGAGAGACTGAGTGAGGAGTTTAAGTGTCTGTGTTTGCGAGTGTCCAGGATAAAAACCAAGATCCAGGCCTTTAATGACCTCTTGGGCAAAGCCATCAGCAGTGTGTCTGTTTGCGGAGAGAGCGTTGACCTTGACGAGAGGTTTACTTACTTTGGCAGTGACATTCATGTCTCTGGTGACTCTTCCTATGAAGTTAGTAGACGGATTGGGAGAGCATGGGGGGTCATGAGGTCGCTGGAAAGGGGTGTGTGGCGCTCCCGATATCTATGCAAAAGGACGAAGGTCCAAGTCTTTAGAGTCTTGGTGCTTCCTGTCTTGCTATATGGTTGTAAGACATGGATGCTATCCAGTGACCTGAGACGGACTGGACTCCTTTGGTACTGTATCTCTCCAGAAAATCCTTGGGTACCGTTGGTTTGACTTTGTGTCGAATAAACGGTTGCTCATGGAGTTACGAATGAGGCACATTACCTACATTGTGAGGGAGTGTCAGTTACAGCACTACAGCCATGTGGCGCGTTTCCCTGAGGGTGATCCAACTCATAAGATCACCATTGTTGGGGACCCGAGTGGCTGGACCAGGCCAAGGGGTCACCCATGTAACACCTGGCTGCGGCAGATAGAGGGTCATTTCTGGAGGCTGGGACTGGACCGTGCATCTGCCTGGAGGGTTGTAAACTAGGATCCTGAGTTGTTTCGTCGTGTAGTGGGTGCGGTAATGCACTGTACCAGTGCATACTCCCCAACATGACTTGACTTGAACAGCATCTTACATAATTAGTCTAAGATGACAGGCCTCACTGTTGAAGATTGGGATGATCTCATTCTAATCAAATCAGTCACATAGTTCACAAATATGGCTTGTTCACCAGGAGAAGTGTCTGCATATTTCAAAGAAAACTAATTTTCTTGCTGTGCCCTATTCAAACCAGTTATACTTTCCCTACTGGTGTAGAAAAATAGAGACTGTTTATAGAAGTATTTTGATTATTTGGAATTTAATATAAGCTGTGCTCATCACGGATTGTCCATAACGAACACCATGTTCGAGCATAGGGGTGTTCATATGTGCACTTGGCACCAGGACACACTAGGCCTCAGTTCAATGATTGACTTTGTGGTCGTGTCATCGGACTTGCGGCCACATATCTTGGACACTCGGGTGAAGAGAGGGGCAGAGCTGTCAATGGTGGGGGAGGATGCCGGTTAGGCCTGTTAGGCCCAAACGTGTTGTGAGGGTCTGCTGCGAACGTCTGGCAGAGTCCCCTGTCAGAAGTAGCTTCAATTCCCACCTCTGGCAGAACTTTGACCACGTCCCGAGGGAGGTGGGGGACATTGAGTCCGAATGGGCCATGTTCCGTGCCTCTATTGTTGAGGCGGCTGACCGGATCTGTGGCCGTAAGGTGGTCGGTGCCTGTTGTGGCGGCAATCCTCAAACCCATTGGCGGACACCGGTGGTGAGGGATGCCGTCAAGCTGAAGAAGGAGTCCTACCGGACTCTTTTGTCCTGTGGGACTCTGGAGGCAGCTAATAGGTACCGACAAGCCAAGCAGAATGCGGCTTCAGTGGTTGCTGAGGCAAAAACTTAGGCATGGGAGGAGTTTGGGGAGGCCATGGTGAACGACTTTCGGATGGCTTCGAGGAGATTCTGGTCCACTGTCCGGCGTCTCAGGAGCGGGAAGCAGTGCAGTGTCAACACCGTATATGGTGGGGATAGTGCGCTACTGACCTCGACTCGGGACGTTGTGGGTTGGTGGGGAGAGTACTTCGAAGACCTCCTCAATCCCACTAACATGCCTTTCAGTGAGGAAGCAGAGCCTGGGGACTCCGAGGTGGGCTCCCCCATCTCTGGGGCTGAGGTCACTGAGGTGGCTAAAAAAGTTCTTGGTGGCAGGGCCCCCGGGGGTGGATGAGATACGCCCAGAGTTCCTCAAGGCTCTGGATGTTGTAGGACTGTCTTGGTTGACACGTCTCTGCAACATCTTATGGACATTGGGGACAGTGCCTATGGATTGGCAGACTGGGGTGGTGGTCCCCCTCTTTAAAAAGGGGTACTGGAGGGTGTGTTCCAACTACAGAGGGATCACACTCCTCAGCCTTCCTGGAAAAGTCTATTCAGGGGTTCTGGAGAGGAGGGTCCGTCGGATAGTCGAACCTCGGATTCAGAAGGAACAGTGTGGTTTTAGTCCTGGTCGTGGAACAGTGGACCAGCTCTACACCCTTAGCAGAATCCTGGAGGGTGCATGGGAGTTTGCCTAACCAGTCTACATGTGTTTTGTGGACTTGGAAAAGGTATTCGACCATGTCCCTCGGGGAATCCTGTGGGGGGTGCTCCGGGAGTATGGGGTACCGGACCCCCTGATAAGAGCTGTTTGGTCTCTGTACAACCGGTGTCAGAGCTTGGTCCGCACTGCCGGCAGTAAGTCGAGCCCGTTTCCAGTGAGAGTTGGACTCCGCCAGGGCTGCTCTTTGTCACCGATTCTGTTCATAACTTTTATGGACAGAATTTCCAGGCGCAGCCAAGGTGTTGAGGGGGTCTGGTTAGGTGGACTCAGGATTGGGTCACTGCTTTTTGCAGATGATGTTGTCCTGTTTGCTTCATCAAGCCGTGATCTTCAGCTCTCTCTGAATCGGTTCGCAGCTGAGTGTGAAGCGGCTGGGATGGGAAGCAGCATCTCCAAATCCGAGACCATAGTCCTCAGCCGGAAAAGGGTGGAGTGCCCTCTCAGAGTTGAGGGAGAGATCCTGCCCCAAGTGGAGGAGTTCAAGTATGTCGGGGGTCTTGTTCACGAGTGAGGAAAGAATGGAGCGTGAGTTCAGCAGGCGGATCGGTGCAGCGTCCGCAGTGATGCGGGCTCTGCATCGGTCTGTCGTGGTGAAAATGGAGCTGAGCCGTAAGGCAAAGCTCTCAATTTACCAGTCAATCTATGTTCCTACCCCCACCTATGGTCATGAGCTATGGGTAGTGACCGAAAGAATGAGGTCGCGGTTATAAGCGGCTGAAATGAGTTTCCTCCGCAGAGTGTCTGGGCTTTCCCTTAAAGATAGGGTGAGAAGCTCAGTCATCCGGGAGGGGCTCAGAGTAGAGCCGCTGCTCCTCTGCAATGAGAGGAGTCAGATGAGGTGGCTCGGGCATCTGATCAGGATGCCTCCTGGACACCTCCCTGGTGAGGTGTTCCGGGCACGTCCAACCTGGAGGAGGCCCCAGGGAAGACCCAAGACATGCTGGAGGGACTATGACTCCTGGCTGGCCTGGGAAAGCCTTGGGATTCTCCTGGAAGAGCTAGAAGAAGTGGCCGGGGAGAGGGAAGTCTGGGCCTCTCTGCTCATGCTGCTGCCCCTGCGACCCAACCTCGGATAAGCGGAAGAGGATGGATGGATGGATTAGCTCAGTGAATTATTTGTTTACCTTGAACAGATATGGCTAGCAAGGTTAATTATTTGTTACCTGCCATTTCTGGGCACTGTGTGAAAGCCTGCACTGTTTCAAGCGGGATGAGTGTTCATGTCATTCTGACTTTTAAGTTTTTCCCTTTCGAATCAATTTCTTGTTAAAATATTTGCACAGTTCATATTACTGTATTAACATGTATGTTATATATAAGCTAACAAGCAGCAAATTCCTCATGGATTTTAGTGAAGGTGACAGAAGACAGTAGACAAATGAAGTCACTTTAATGTCATTTTAAAAAGTGAATTACTGTACCTATGGGCTTTGAGGATTCCCTCAACTCACACAGCAATGTCCAGTTAAATAAGCAGATGTAAAATAATCCTTTCCCTGATCCCAGGTAACATATAGGTGCTGTACATTTCTGTGGATTAAATTTCAAGTCATGTTTTATTCACACTGTCATCACAACTTGTTTCTCAGTTCAAATAAGCAATATCTGTTACTTCTCAAATTTGTTCGATTGTTTAATTCAGGACTTTATAGTACTTTCGTAAAATATGCAAAAACCTACCTAAAACAGTAATTTACTAATTTCTTTAAATTCTAACATGAATTTCATGAATTTTTCAAGACAACTGAGCATGTATGAGCTACAAAGCAGCAAGGACATTGATAGACGGAAACATTTATATATATATATATATATATATATATATATATATATATATATATATTAGTTGTATAGCAATACCTTTAACACAAGTCTGACTTCTGGAAAAAGGCGTCATATAGTCTCAAATCTGTGGAAGAAATATAACTTAGTGTTCTGTAAATGTCTGGTTGATTTTGTCCCTAGAGGGAAAGAAGCGGAACTGAATTTGACATCATTCTGAAATGCTGAGTAGCTTATTAGATTTTTCTATAAACATGCTGATTTCTAAAATGTGAACCAGATATAAGATTATATGCACATACAAATATACACATACATTTGAATATAACTGTATATACACAGTCAACATCAAAAATCTACTTGCATACTACACTTTAGCTATCAATATAAAGGTATTATATACTTTGCATAGACAGGCAGTAATGTATTTATTTAAAGGGGGCAATTAGTCTCAGTAAATATAGAAATATTCTAAGAGAAAAACAAAGGAACTGTCCAAACACACTGAAGAGTTACAAATAGATACTGTATACAGCATATGCATGTTTATGCATGTACTATATATAAAACAGTAAAAATATATACATATTTTTTGTAGCTTTTTGTTACCATGCTTTTTCAGAGAGCCTAAAATGTTCTATGAATTACAGTATATGGGGCACCTTTGTGGGATTATTTATGTAAGATATTGGTTACATTTTAATTAATTTCAGACTTTCAAGAAAAAAGATTAAGCAATTTCATACATAATACAGCTTCTCAACTATACTATCACTCAGCCTACTTCTTTTAGGATTTTGTAATACTTTCACAAAATTTAACGATTGAACAATGTCCTGAGATTCTCCTTTAATATGTTGTAAATAACGTTTTATGCAAAACTGCAAAAATGTTTATTACTGCAATAGATCATATTTTGCCATATTACTTGTATTTTTCAAAAGTGACTCTAGTCAATTAAGGCTTTATCACCCTGTTGTGATCTGACCAAAGTTCTGAATTGTTCATTTTATACAATAGCTTAGTCCGATAGAAGTTTTAATTTCTCTTCTTCTATTCTCTCATTATGTTATTTAGCTAGAACTGCTGGTAAATCCAAAGTCATAGTTTGGGTCTGAGCTGCCTTTTCATTTTCTGTAACTAAATGCTGTGATCTATTTTTGTCATAAATCTTGTTTACTGTAAATGTGCAAAATGCACAATAATGAAAATCTGTTTTTGTCAATGAATTTAATTTCTTTGCTGTTGCTAGCCCTTGCATAATTCACATTTTTTTTAAATTTTCATTTGATTGAATTATTTGATGATTTTTAAATCCGTTGTTTTACTCCCTTTGGTTATTTTTATTTTAATGAGAATTTTGTATTTTCACTGTTGCACATTCTTTCTTATTTGTACATTGAAGTTCATTTTAAGTATATAGATTTCATAAGGAAAAGCCTTATAAAATAGACTATATAAAATAAGACCATTTGCACTTATCATCTTTCTAATTATCTAACAGTATGGGTGCAACAATGACCCAGGACTTAAGACATTTAATGAACAATTACTATAATTGTTTCCAGATGCATTAAGGATTCTTTGTGTTAAACATGATTTTTTATGTCTCTTTAGTTTGTTGTTGTTTCAAATCATTATCTGGTTTCAGTAATATAGCTTTAGCATACGCTTCTTATGAAGCAAAAAGCAAAACTGCAGAATTTGCCAGATTTATAATCAATGAATTTTTATATAGCACTTTTCACAAATAGACTTTTAATGACACTATAAACATGAGTCTTCCTGCTATTATCTTGCCTGAAGAAGGGGCCTGAGCTTTCATATTGTAATCTTTCTAGTTAGCCAATAAAAGGTGTCATTTTGCTTAACTTCTCACTAATGACAAATTAAAAACTTTTAAATTAAAAAAGTGAAATTAATCATATTCTTATAAATTACTACTAATTAAAACATAAATGTATTGTTTGCAATATCCCAACATAAGTATATGGTTATTGTTGGTTTATTCCTCTCTATACAGTGGTTTTAAAGTTATTTCTACATTTAACCACAGTATCAGTGTCCAAACATCAATTTTATAGAATATAGCTCTACCTTTCTTATTTTAGTTAAATTACCAGCCATCCACATCAACTTATCATTCACTGAATAGATTTAATTTTTATTTACTTTTAATTTAGCAAGCACAAGTTTAGTCAATAGGACCTGCTTTGTCTTAGTTATAGGGCCAACAGAATTTTTTGGGGTTTTCATATCTACAAAACAAAATGATTTCGTCATTGTACACTACTGCT
>JANRMT010062807.1:61940403-61972149 GCA_026402145.1 Polypterus bichir lapradei | reverse complement strand
ACACACCTCCTCATTCAATGTGTTTTCTTTATTTTCATGACCATTTACAGCACTCCATCACTCTCCTTCTTGGTCAAATAGCCCTTACACAGCCTGGAGGTGTGTTTGGGGTCATTGTCCTGTTGAAAAATAAATGATCGTCCAACTAACCTGACTTCTGCACAACACAACTGCTGGTCCCAACCCCATTGATAAAGCAAGAAATTCCACTAAATAACCCTGATAAGGCACACCTGTGAAGTGAAAACCATTTCAGGTGACTACCTGTTGAAGCTCATCGAGAGAATGCCAAGAGTGTGCAAAGCAGTAATCAGAGCAAAGGGTGGCTATTTTGAAGAAACTAGAATATAAAACATGTTTTCAGTTATTTCACCTTTTTTTGTTAAGTACATAACTCCACATGTGTTCATTCATAGTTTTGATGCCTTCAGTCATGAAAATAAAGAAAACACATTGAATGAGGAGGTGTGTCCGAACTTTTGGTCTGTACTGTATATATATATATATATATATATATATTCCATTGGTGCCAATAAAAGCATCTGTAGATTAGCATATTATAGCTTATATCTCTCATATTACTATTATCATTTTTGCATAAATAAAAAACCTTGTTTTTTGAGAAAAAATATACAAAACAAAATTGAAAAAACTTGCTGTAACAAGGATCCAAAAAAAATCTAGCAGAGTATATAAGCTTTGCTTTCAAACACATGCCAAAGCATCTCTTCTGAAATGTTAAACTGTCCAGGGCAATTTATATATTGTGTAAGATTTTTTTCATTTCACTATCCAGCTGGGACTACCAATAACTTGGGCTTTATTTTAACAAAGTTATAAATATTTATTTTATTCATGCAGTCTTACAGACTGGTACAGCATGCACCTGTCAGTTTATACGCGCATAGTTTTCTTGATCCAGGAGAGACCAAAAGTTATCTCAAGAGCTTAAACTTCTCATTTAAGAAAATAAAATAAGGATTCTAATATTCAGCTTGTGTTGTTTTCAGAGTATGGCTGTAAATGAGCTCATTGAGCACATTCTGGCAACTTCTTAGTTAATTAATTCATTTTCCAATCCTCTTTACACTAATATAAGGTCTGTTAGTCCTCCAAAACAGTATATCTTATCCTAGGGGGTTAAGGGGCGTTGATATATTTTCCAAGAATACTGTAAATTTACTAAATGAGCCACATGCATAGCATACCAAAATTCATTTGCCTTGCTTGGTATGGTAAGCTGTCTGAGTCCAAAACTTCATGTACAGAAGTAGCTTAACCTGCTCAGTAGGCTGATTGTGTAACAGCAGCACATAAATAATTTTTAAACCAGCTAGAGGACTCTTACAGCACAATCTGAAGCACTGACCAACTATTTAGATAATTTTGTTATATCATGTTTTTCATCTGTTTAAGGGTTTGATTTTAGTGCATCTTCTGTTGTACTTTTATTAACTAATTTACTGAGTGACTGGACATTAAACTGAGAACAAACTTCTACCTACAGAGAATGACACATCTTTTATTTAATCTCTGTATGGAATAAATCATGCCTATTTCTGCTCTTTGCTTCTGTGGTACATCATTTTAAACGTATATGTATATATTTGATTTTTGCTGAAATCTATCAAAACATCTACTTTACGTTCCATGAGTTATTTTTAAATCTATCCTTACGTTTTGTTCATATGCAATGAAAATACTGCCTTAGTATTGGGATGTGCTGTACTTTTCTACCTTATGCAATATTTTGTAAAATAGAAAGCAGATATCTGTTCTGATAGATTTCTGTGTGATAGCAACAACTATATAAGAAGAGTACTGAATGTACCATTTAATAGTAGAGCCTGGGGAGCTGTCTATTTGCAGAATGAGCTACTGAATGAAAATCTTGTAAAACTGGATTAATACAGGTGTAACAAATTAATCACTTAGACCTTATCTCTCAAACCAGAATCATTTCATTATTCTGATGCATTAGAGATTGTATTTCAAATGAATGTAATTTGCAAAAAATATGTTATGAAGGTCAGTAACTGCAGCAATGCAAAAATAACATCTGTTCTTAAAATAAATCTTAGTAGCATTAAGTAAAAATATACATCTTGAGAAAGCAATTACGGTAAGACTGCAGAAAAGACTAAACCAAAGTAAAAATTATTTTCATGGTAGTCATTTTAATTGCAGCATATAGCTGGACTTATACATGTCTTGAGGCACAGCGGTCTGCAACTTCTCAACATGGCACCAAGTCTTTTTCTTAACTCAGTATTAGTTCTCCTCTGACTCCATGAAACTTCACACATCCACCTGATTTTTCTCATTTCTCTTATGTAGAGCTTTGCTTCATGTTCTGTCTTCATCCACCATTTCTCACTTCTCCTCTCACAGCTTTTATATACTTTTCACTTCAGTGCCGGAGATGCTCCTTTAGAATTTGCCTTGCAGACATTTTGTCTGACTGTGACTAGGCAGATGTCAGTTAAATCTACTCAAATGACATATCCTAACCATTGACAGAATGGGAGGATAGACCATTAATCTGCTTTTAGTTTTATAAAAACGTATTGAATCAACATCCAGTTACAGATTTTCTCCTTGCACATTCAAACCCTACATTTTAATACACAATTAGAACCCAAACATATTCCTTAAGATTAACAAATCCTTTTAAAAAAATGTCTATTAATATCTTGCTTAAGCTGCAAATCATTCAGTTTTGCAGATGGAATCAACACATCTGGCATGTTTGTTATACCACGTAATTATTATTTTATTATGGGTTAGTCCACTTTATCAAGAAACTTCAATTCGCATGTAGAAGTACATAATCTACTACTTTTAACAACATGCCATACTTCTGCATGAGTTGTGTCACCACAGAGAAACCTCAATTATAAAGTATAGTCTCTATCCCCTGGCAATAGATTGCTTTAGAGATCTACAGATTTTTTTCTGGCTTCATTTATTATAGATTTGTTGTAGGAATCGAGACATTTCAATTTTCAAGTCAGAATGATAAATCTGCCATTTCTATCACAGATGGGGGATCTGTATCTAGGACACTGTCCCTATTTGCCCTGGCTATATATTTATTATCAGCTTTATTTATTATAAATCAGCCTCATAACTTCATTTACTATAGTTCAGCTTGATATATAAAGACAATTTCACATAAAAACAGACATCCTGAGCTTTGCAACAATATGCAATACTTATATGTGCATTCAGCAACCATACTGTGAGAAAGAGCATATTACTGATATAGCTCTCAGAAAGCCTTTGTATATGCTGCATGTTGATTGCTGTTGTTATACACACTCAAAATCATTTCTTTTAGCCTACTAGAATTTTGCTGTCATTCAAGAGATGGAATACTGTGTTTTTTCCACCATCCAGATGAAAGTAAGATATTCAGGAACCAACCAAAGGTAGCGCCAGTGTCTCAAAGCTAGAATGACTGGTGTGCCTGTGTCAGAACTATAGGTTGTCAACATCCTTCTTTAGAGTGAGTTATTAGAAGTGATTTCCTCATTTTCACGCAAAATCACTGCAAGAACACTTTCACAACAGTACTAGACCCAGAAAAGCTTGTGGGAATTAGCGAAGAACAGAAAGCATCTTACATTCCAGACTGGTTTTCTGAGGTGATTTTAATATACATCCAATGGATTAGAGGAGACACAGTCACTTCTTGCATAAGTTTCTGTCAGGAAATCCAAGAAAAATAATTATTAAATACTATAATGACATATCATAGTTTCCTAAAGATCTGAACAAATTACGGAAAACTAACGAGGAAACTTACAAATGTGAAGACAAAAATGTTACAAAAAAGCTAAATATCAACTAGACAAAGTAATTAAGGATGCCAAAAGTAAATTAAAGGACAGTCTGCCAGGAATGCTTTAAAAGTGATCACTAGAGCAAGCCTCCCCTGCCACATATAATGCCTATCTAACTGACCCACTGAACAATTTTTATTGCATGATTGAGAAGCTCCCCTCCACCACTTGGGACATCAGCCTACCTTACTTATCTCTCCTACAGTCTCCCCTCAGCATTTGGAGCCTAAAGTCCACTTGCTCTTCCACAGAGAGAAATGTCTAAAGCTCATGGTCCAGATAACATCTCTCTGTGATGGTGCAGAATGGCACCACACTACCAGTTCCCTCTGGGAGCCTCTTGACCTTGCCAACATTGATAACATAACCACCATAAGACGGGCAAATGAGGACACATACACATAGCAAAGGGTAGGTGCAAAAGTATATCGGTGCTTTTAATAAAATCCAAATGAAATCCATAAGTTCAAAACAGTGCAGTGTTTCAATGTCAGTAAAATAATTCAAAAAATCATCCTTGTGGAAGTGGAGGTTAAAAACAGTCAAATAATATTCCTTAAAAGCAAGATTAAAATACTGCAGGAAGCTGTCCTTTAAAATTCAATGTCTCCTCTTGTTACCTCTCATGAGGCCTTACAGCATAGAAGATGACCAACCGACAGTCACAGCCATCTTTCTCATCTAGTCTGAGTCCCTGTTGTTCCATGGCTCACCAGCAAGGCTCCTAATCCCAGCCTTCTCTCTCCGACTGTCTCTGCCTTCCTAGACTTATACGGTGAGTCACATGACACCTGGTCACTCCAGCTCCTGAGTCACTCAGGTGGAGCAATACATTATAGTTGTCCTGAGAGTCAGCCTCTCACTCTCCTTCCTGGCTTTCTGCATTTCTCTCTCTCTCTCTCTCACACACATTCACACCTGCTCTCTCTGCCTGCTCTCCCATTGCTTCTCATTTTTCTTTTCTTTTCCTTGTGCAGGTTCCTTTTTATACTGGCTGTGTAATTGGGTGCAGGTGTGAGAAGCCATTCCCCCATGGCATCATTGAGGCGTCTGACTGATCTGCCCATCCCTGCATGTGAATGTGGCGTGGTCAGCAATCTCCTCAATTAATCGCGGAGCAAAACACACTCACTCACACCCAGGCCCGATTGGAGCCTGCACCTTCTTTTTACTTAAATTGAACCACCTTTTGTTTATAACAAATTGATGCAAAATTTCTGCAATAGAAATAAAATAAAATCTTGCTTTAATTCTTTATATTCTCTGCTCTGTGCCCCAATTAATAGAAACTACCATCATTACACTAAAAATCCAATTACCCTTCATTCTATCAGAGTATGTAACCAATGTAGGAAGCCCTTTAAAACAGAAAAACTTTTATCTGTTGTGCTGCCACATAACATCTACCTTTTTCCACCCTCTCAAACATATACACAATTCGATGCCTGGAAAATGTCTGGGATGTCTTTGCATCCTAGGAACAATTACGCTTCAAACCAAACTTCTCATCAGCACAATTCCTTCACTACTTTCAAGCTAGAAACATTGTTAAACAGAACCTGCCCAATTTTCCTCACCTTCTACCTTGTTCTATTCCAGAAGAATTATTTATCAGTCTTAAAGACTCAGATGGCATCTCTACAATTTATAAAAATATTTTAAAGTCTCTTCCTTTCAAAGACCCCAGAGCACATTGGGGAAAGGATCTGTCACTTAATATTTCAGAAAAGGAGTAGAAGGCAGCCATGCACAGAATACACTTGAGCTCCATATATGCAAAGCATTTAGTCATTCAACTTAAAATCTTTTATCGAATGCATGTATCTCATTTAAAATAGTCCAAAATGTTTCCAGGGCAAGATTCAATCTCCTTCTGGTCATGCACCTAATTAACAACATTTTGGACAAAAATCTTTACATGCCTATCGGGCAACCTTGGTATCACAATCACTCCTAACCAATTAACAGCTGTGTTTGGTTTACTCCCTTACAGCCTTGAAGTAGAGAAGGACAAACAAACTATTTTCCTTTACCTCATTAGTAGCACATAGACTTATCTTGCTATAACTGTAAGAATTCCACCCCATCAATCATAAGTCAGTTGGTAACCAACGTTTTATACTACTTGAAAGTGGAGAAAATCTAATTATCACTTAAAGGATCTTTTCAAAACTTTTTTTAATATATGACAAGATCTATTCAATGGCATTTTAGAATAAGCTTCCACTTTGGGGAATAAGGACACCCTTCTTTTTCTTTCTCCTTTTAAAGAGTAGCTTCGGTTTCTGGCTCCTCTGTCTTTCTCTTGAGTGGGAGTTGAATTTTGCTTTGATTTGTTAAATTTAACTTAACTGTATGGAATGTTATCTATTTCTAATTAAAATCAATTAAAATAAAAAAGAACTACCTTTTGTTAAGGCACAGATCCACTATAACACACTCTCCATCTACATTAAAGCATTGATCTGATCAGTTAGCTTCTAATTTAAAGACAGTTTCACTCAAGTCTTTGGAATTTGGCTGAATGCAAGGTCCCTGTCTGTTTCAAAGAATTATCTCTGTGCCTAAAAAGCAAAATACTTACAGTCTAAATGATTATGGGCCTATAGCACTGACCTCTTTCTTTTCCTGATTTCTGTTCTCCTCCATTCAATATAAATTATGTTTATTTTATATAAAAACTCACCTAATATATTACTGTCCGGAAGAGCAATTCTGCTTTACTATATTGTTTTGCATATCTGTGTTTACTGTATATAATATTGTGATTGTGTCATGTATTGTATATCCATCCATTATCCAAACCGCTATATCCTAACTACAGGGTCACGGGGGTCTGCTGGAGCCAGTCCCAGCCAACACAGGGCGCAAGGCAGGAAACAAACCCCGGGCAGGGCGCCAGCCCACCGCAGGGCACACACACACCCACACACCAAGCACACACACTAGGGACAATTTAGGATTGCCAGTCCACCTAACCTGCATGTCTTTGGACTGTGGGAGGAAACCGGAGCACCTGGAGGAAACCCATGCAGACGCGGGGGGAACATACAAACTCCACGCAGAACTGCGAGGCAGCAGTGCTACCACTGTGCCACTGTGCTGCCCATATTGTATATTGTGTTGTTTAATTCTATGTACCTTGTTAGTGTATGTACTGTATGTAACACCAAGAGAAATACATAACAACTATGTTGCCTGGCAATAAAATTCAAGTTCAGGTTCAGTGCTATAGAAAGTGGACATATACTTCATTCACTTTGTAAATAAGGACAGCTCAGACTGAAAACGTTTTCTGAAAGGGTTTTGTTTCTCATTTTTTTATTCATTCTGTATGTTTGCATGGTTTTAACAATGAAAATGTGAAGATGTAATTCCATTTTTGTATTTGGTGAGTCTTTGCATACAATTTTACCTAATGCTAATAATGCCTAGTTTAATTTTCCATAGTGCCTGAAATGATTGGAAAGGTAAATTGGTACTGTAGCAGAGGACATAAAGCACTTGATGACAGTGTAATAAACCTCTGCTTTACGGTCAAATGTAAGGATATGTCCTTTGTGGAAAGAGTGTGCCCATTCTGTTCTGTTCCATTCACAGAATGTTTTGATTTCATTTGTTAAGAGCTAAAATGAGAGCTTTAGTCATAAATTCTTTATTACTTCAATCCAGTATATTTATTGACCAAGGCTATTTTAGTTTTGTTTAAGTTTTCCATCACTGTAATACATTACTATCCAGGGTCTGCTATTGTTTCAGTGACAATATAAGGGATTGCTCTGTGGATTAGGGTTCCCACTTCTCAAGTCTTTTTGTTGTTGGTGAAGTGAAACACTTGATCAAACCAAGTTTTGTATGTAGTATTTAAGGGAAAGTAGACCAGACCCCCTAAATAATAGCCTGGGGAATTTATGTATAATTGAACAATGTGAGTCATTAGGTTGTTTTTTACTTTGTGTTCATGCTGTTGTATTTAGCATTGCCTATACTCAGACCCTTATTGTTTTTTATTTATACATTTGGCTTTGTTTACTCATTTATTGTGTTTGAAAATGTCTCAACAGTCCACACAGCCCTTAGTTCACAAAGGCCACTTCATATCTGCAGCTTAGCGAACACATACCTCGTCTACACAAGTATCTACTCTGTTTGAGTGTGCACTAGTTCATGCTCTTTGATCAAAATCTGGACAGAACTTCAATTTATAATCTGCATTAGTAGATAAACATTCCAGCAAGCATCAGTATCCTTTCACAGCACCATTTCGAAGGCTTTGCAGCAGAGTAAACATTATTCCCTAATTGTTCTTTTCTAAGCTACCTTATTTTTTTCCTAATTACAATGCAAATTATTATTTAAAAATCATAGCATTTTGACAATGTACAAATAAGATTATGTCAGTTACTAACACAATTATATTCTCATGATTCTCCCCTTTTTCTTTTGTCTTAAAATTATTTTTGCTTAATTTTGTACAATTTTTTTACATATTTTTATTGTTGTTTAGTTATGTCTAAAATGTTATTAGCATTTTCTATGTATATATCTGCTTTTTTGTGAGTTTTTGTATCAAGGGTTATAATTCTGGCATCCAAAAAAGGGCTGCAGTGTCTGATGAAAAAGGCAACAAGATACACAAAGAAAGATGAGCGTAAGGACTAGCATGTCCAGTGAACAGATGTTCCAAAATAGAAGATGTGAGTGAAACATACTGACTTACAATTGTACTGTTACGTCTGTTATACTAAACTAGGTGTGTAAGCCCATGCTGTAAAAAGTCCGGGGTCCTAGAAACTATTAAAATCGTCAGAAAAAAATTGAAATGTACAGATGTCAGGTATTGAAAGGAACTACTCTGGGCATCTCTCTCCTAGGAGGATTCGTTTTGCCGAAGTGCTCGCATCGTTTGTGCATTAGCAGCGGGAGGAAAATTAAAAGGGATACTGCTTTGCCGATGTTAGCATCTAAGCGACTTTCTCTTTCTTCTGAGGTTTCATTTTGCTGACGTGCTGGCCCTGCTTGTGTTATCAGCGGCTAAGCGAGTTTTCTGTTTCCTTGGAGGCGGAGCCCTTTACATCTCCTCCTCATGAATAATCAGACACAGTGTCTTCATCAAATATTTGACCTTCATCAATATCTCGTTGGGCAGACACAGGTTCTAAGGATATGACATTCCCTGCAACTAACCCAACAAAAAAGAGGGCTATATGAAACATACCTATGGCACATATTGAGGACAAATTTATACAATGACGATCCTTTACCTGAAATGAAGTGAGCCACTGCATCATGCCACCGGTTCTGAGGAGGAGCTTCCACTCGGAATGCCCTCAGAAACAGGGCAATGGGCATTTTGCTGGAGAGCCAACTGTTCTGTAGGGGTTAGGTCTGGACTGCATGGACCTCCACCTGTTTTTTGCTTGTCTACCTTCTTATTAGCTTTATATTTAATGTTTTTTATATTATATATGATTCTTTATGTCAACAATTCTTCAAATAGTTATTTACCAGTTTGAGGTATATTCTTGCATGGACCTCCACCTGTTTTTTACTTGTCTACCTTCTTATTAGCTTTATATTTAATGTTTTTTATATTATATATGATTCTTTATGTCAACAATTCTTCAAATAGTTATTTACCAGTTTGAGGTATATTCTTGTACTTCACTTTAACCTGTTCCCATTGTGAAGAAACAACACAACACAGCATAAAGGTTTGGGGTTTTAGCCCCATATACTGCAACTGAAAAAAGAGTAATGTCTCCATGTATGTTTTACAAGGTCAAAATAAAGACATAGTACGTAGGGAAGACGGACAATTTATATAGGGGGACCGGAAATTAGAAGGTGGAATGCTGGGAAAATCGTGATGCAGGATGGGTGATTGATGTCATCATAGCGGAATTGGAGAGTAGAAGGGAACCCGGAAGTATGGCAGCTTTTTGGCTTGTCCGGGCGTTGTTACGGCAGCGATTCCTCGTTCTGGCTGAGAAAACAAGAAAAGAAGGTTAGTGCGCCGCCAAGGTTGTCCCTTGGCACGACCTGTCGCGATGCGGCCTGGGTCCTTAAACTGCTCCCCATGCGCTCGTGCGTGACACCATGTTCTCCTTGTGCTCTCGTTTGATCTGGAATCATGACATATTAAATAATAAAATGAATCTGACACATAGGAAATGAAACGCTGCATTCAGTAAGTACAATGCACACTACTTACGCGTTTAATTGGTAGGCCACTTTTTGCCAGCCATCTTTTCTGGTTTGGGCTGCTTTTGCAGTGTTACCCCTTGTACATATTAAATCTTGAAATTCTTCATATCCTTTGTGTAAAAGGACCTACTCCGCTTGTGTGAAAAAATGTGCCGTTCTTTCGTCATTTTGTTGCAGCCTATCAAAGACTTACTGATCATGTTTTCTAGACTAGGCTTTTCAATCAGCGCATCTCGGATGATTGGATCCAGCTAGACTAATCTACTACATAGCTGCGTTTGAAAACCCAACTTATCCCGGATGAGTGTCACTGGCATTAACTCATCCAAAATGAGACATCTGATCTCGGATGATTTAAGCGATGTACGGAAAATACCCCCCTGGTCTGCAATAAGCAGGTTAGAAAAATGACATGACATGTTCATTCTATTAATATACATTTTGTAATAAATTTGTTATGGTGACCTTGATGCTGTGTCGTGGTACTGTATTAGTTAATTTAAATACAGACTGACCCATTAATATCAGAAATACTAAAACACTATCATTTGAAAACAAATTCCCATGCTGTTTAAAAAATACTCAGTATCAGTATCTGAAATCTGACACATAAAATACTGGTATTGGTATCGATTTCAAAATGGTATCACCCATCCCTAGTTGAAAGGCCTGTTTAATAAAGCAATTTCAGTTACTATTACAACTCTCATGAGCCTTTAATCCCGAATAAATTAGACAACAGTGAAAACAATATTATTCTAAAAATATATTTTTGGGCCAAAAACATCTATGATGTATTAAACGTTATTAGTCAGAAATAATATTGTTGAAAATATTGTAATTAGTCCTAAAACGGTAGAGCAAGAGATACAGAGAGAAAGACACACACACAGAGACACCATGCAGGAATGAGTAAGTCTGGCCCCTCAGACAACCAGGGTCTCATGTATAACGGCGTGCGTAGAATTCACACTATAACATGGCGTACGAACAAATGCGGAAATATGCTTATGCACAAAAAAAAATCCAGATGCATAAATCTGTGCATACACCAACTTCCACGTTCTTCCGCTACATAAATCCTGGTCAGCGTGAAAAGTAACGCACGTGCACGTGCCTGCTGTCCTGCCCCAACTCTTCCCAGAATTACACCTCTTTGCATATGCAAATCAATATAAAAAGCCCTTAAGCTCAGCCTTTTGTGAAAAGGAAATGGCAAAAGCAAGAGGGAAAATAGAAGAATTTCAACGAATACCAAGTGGTGGCAAAGAAAAAACGTACAATTTGTTGGTTTAAACAGTGGTATAAACAACAAAAGGAAGTTCATCGAGTGACATAGCGTGTCGGAGAAACTGGAAAGCTCATGTTCACAAAGTCGCACAGTGCCCAAAATAAAAAAGAAGTTGTCAGATATCAAAGTCACTGTGAAAAGGTGAGTCGTAGCCCACATCTGAGTGTCATATGAAAGCTCGATTAGGGGACAGACAACAAAAATGCACACAGTGGGGAAAAAGGATGAATGTCAACTTTAATCTCTAAATTTCCACTTTAATCACATAGTTTATTTTGTCATTAAAGTAGAACATCATAAACTTAATCTTAAAATCGTTTAATCTACTAGTTTCTCAATCCCATCATAACTAAAGTAGCACGTTAAATGCTTTGTTTTGAATTTGATCTTCTATGTGCTCTATGTGTGTGAATCGCTACGTGCTTCTGGTCTTTCTCTTCCTCCGACAGGACACAGAATCCATTACATTCATGATATTACAGCAAAAATGAGTTAAAGCATGTTATTAAACATGGGAACACGGTGGCGCAGTGATTGTTCATGTCTCATGCAAGATGCTTGCTGTGCCGTGTGCTACCTTCGATGAAATACTTTATTGTAGCAGTACTGTCCCTTTCAAACGTACTAACCTCCAATTCCTGTCCTTACTTTCTTTCTCCAAATACCTAATCGCCACATAATCAGCTCTGTAATAGACGTTAAGCCATCTGTAAACTTAGAACGTCGATTCTTCAAAACTTTTAAGGAACATTGAAATATCTTCATAGTATGTGTTTAATTAATCTATCCATCTATCCTTCCAGTGTCGCGTCAGCACCAGCAAGAATACAGTGTGAGGCAGGAACAATCTGTGAATGGAGCGCTAGCGCTGTGGCACCATATAGTTAAAGTTAAAGTTTTATCTGTATAATATAATAAACATATTTTGCTGCATTTCATCTTAAAAATGATATTGTCATCATATGTAAATAAGTGTTTTATATGAGAGGAGTTCGATTGACAGCATGGCTGAGGCAGTGTGTGCTTGATGCTGTATACCGATAATTCTCTTTCCGATCAGCTGCTTTACAACGGTGATTCACACTCAGATACAGTGATATAAATACTCTGAGTGGCGCAGTGAGAGTAATATGGAAAAAGATGATCCGATGTGGGATCTGAGGTGCAGTGAGAGTAACAATGCTAAAGCAATTATGGTATTTGGAATAGTTTGACCATTCTGTGGACCATTATAATGTTACAGGTTAATTACAATCAGATGCATTAAACTAATAAACAATATGCGGTTAATTTCAGTGTATTTATAAAGCTGCGTCAGGGATGTGGATCTAAAAAAGAAAGGATAACCACACAGGGACAGAAGCACTGCTTTGACGCTGGGTGCTGCCAGTCTGCAAAACCGAGCAGAGAACTTGCGTATGCCAGGGTATGAGCTACCGTGGAAATGTGCGTGGCTTTACGCCAAGTTTAGGTTTTATACATTGGGATTTAAATGTGGAAACGTTCTTACATTTTTATGTGTACGCACCATTTGTACATGAGGCCCTAGGAGTATTTATTTACTTCATTAAATAGAACCAGCAAATTGCTAGGCCTTACTGCACCTATGCAAACATCTTCATTGTTATGGGCAACAGGGAATAAAACCAAAATAACTATACACCTGAACACTGGAACAAATGTCATAGCTGCGGCCTTCGGAATGTAGCATTCCTAAATGTCAGTGGGATTAACCATTTAACCCTGCCCTAATCTGTAGATGTCACATATTTGGGTCCTGCCCACACATTCAACTAGGAAGTGCACATCAGAGATCACATAAACCAATTATGGCATAAACTGATGTAAGGTGGATTTTTTCAGTTTGATAAAGGGGAAGACAAGAGTTTTTTTTGCATCAAAACTATAAATGAAGCAGTGAATCTCCACATAGCACTACTGTCTTACAAAACCTCCAGCATTCACTCAGACTGCATTCACTTCCTTGTAGGCCCTTGTCAATTGTGCTTAAACAGCCCCAAGCACAGGATGCTCAGCCCTTGGATATTCCAACTTGGAAAGCTGTGGAACAGACAGGGTGCTTCTAGAGAGATTTCCGTTAGGTTAGCAAGCTTCAGCGCTGTCCCATACACTACACATTGCAGGTACCTGAATCTAACTGATCAATAAGTGTTTCTGTCTACTGGTCAATATGATTTTGTTAAAATTAATTAATGATGTATTGACTTGTAATACTTCTTTTTAATTAAAAAGAAGTAATTGCATGACACCGTTGATTTTCACTAACTTGTCTTTGAGACTTATAATCAAACAATAGTCTTTTGTGTTGCTTTATTATTGTGCCCAATTCAGTTTTATTGTTATACATATGATAAATGTATAAAAAATGATATACTGCATATTTAGTGAGTGCATACAGTAGTTTTTCAAACACAAGAAGGTGATGAAAGTGGCAGGGAACATTGCTTACACCCAACTGCCTTCTATTCAGTTTTTTATACAACACTCACCGTCGTAGAAAGCCAAACAGTATTATTAAAGCTGTCAACCACCATGCACAGTCACTTCTCTTTCTCCTCCCTTTCTGGCATATGGTACTGGACCATTTGCTTGTGAAGTTGCTGAACAGTGAATCATAACAACAATGTATTATATAAATATATACAGCATATATATATTTGTAGTTGGATATCCACAAAGGGAGAGAATGAATCACGTATCATAAAGTAGTTTGTATTCCTGAGCTTTCAGGTCCTGCCAGGAGCCGTCATCAGAGGATAATGATTAGACATACAAGAATCAAAGGCAATATATAGCAAAATTAAGTAGAGGGGGGGTAGGTGAGTGTGTGTGTTTGGTAATGAGGTGGGGTTAGGAGGGTGTTGGTTGTAAAGTTTTATTTATTATGAGGATCTTCTTCTTCTTAAGTTTGCATATGCCGGGTTTATGTCCAAATGTCTGTTTGTTTTTTCTGTTGGTGTTTTTGTTTCATAGCCAAGATTCAGCCAGCTCTCTGGCACTTTTAGTACTGGCCTTAAGTCTTACTTGTACATTGTCCCAGTTAAATGTGTGTCCGGTTGAATTTGTGTGCGTAAAAATCAGTGATCGTGAGTCCTTCCTTCTGACGGCGTTTTCATGCTCCTGTATACGTGATGCAATTCTTTTTGACGTTTATCTTATGTATACTGCTGGGCAAAAACTGCGCAGAAAGCTATAAACTGTTTTGTTTTGTGTCTCTGCAGCCAATTTCTTGTTTTTGGCATTAAAAAGGACAGTGCACAGATTGTTCTTATGTTTGTGTGCTATTCTGATGCCTGATTTGGACAGGATACGTGCTGCACCTTCTGACACTCCGTGATGATAAGGAAGTGTGTGCCAGGTGGGATGGGGGGTCTGATTTTAGTCGATTGTTTATTGGGTTCTCTGGCGTCTCCTGTGTAGGCATTGTTTAATGAATGTCTTTGGGTAGCCATTTGATGTGAAAAGATGGAAAAGACAGCGTCTTTCGTTCGTTTTTGTCTCCTTCCTATTACAATGGGTGTGAATTCTTCTGAATAAAGTTGTAATGCAGCTCTGTTTATGAGATGCTGGGTGATTGCTGGCTAGGTATAATATCTTGTCTGAATAGGATTCATTACAGTAGACACTTATAATCAGGGTGGAGTCATTACTTCTTTCAATGGAGATGTCCAGTAAATTGATATATATAGAGTCATGCACGTGCATCTGTGGATCACCTTCTAGGTTTGTCTAAAACAGGTAATACAATCCTGGGCCATGAGGAGGAGCATGCGATAACCTTCTCCTCTTCTTTTCCCTCTACAGCAGCAATTGATTCTTCCCCTTCCAGTCTTACAGCTTTAAAATCCACCACTGCCACAGAGACACAGTCAGATTTGATTCGACTCAACCAAAGGAAGGATCTCCATGTTCCATTATTGCCAGAATAGCATTAATTAATTTGTTAGCAGTTATTTGTAACAGAGGCATGCATTTGTTTCATTTTGGGACTGAAATTAAATGGGGACAAATACACTATATATATATATATATATATATATATATATATATATATATATACAAAGTATATATGCTAAATACTATATATATATGTATGTAAAATATGAATTGTTCTGAGGATGCACTAAGTAACAAAGTCATTGTACTATTTACACATGACAATAAGCTTGACATGGACAATGCATTTTAAATGTTCTGGTGGCTTTCTTTATTTTTCTAGCAGTCCAACATGTTAACATTGACCTGAAAATGCTAATATTTGACTCCTGATCTTTTTACTCTAAACCAGGGGTCACCAAACGTTTTGAAACTGTGAGCTACTTCATGGGTACTGAACCATACGAAGGGCTACCAGTTTGATACACTCTTCTTAAATAACAAATTTGCTCAGTTTACCTTTAGTTATATATTATTATTAATGATTAATGATACTCATCTATGTGAAGACACTGATCACGTTTATGATTTTATCAACAATGACTTAAAAAGGTGAGAAACAGATAATATCAATATTCAACACTTAATTATGTATAAAATACATTTCTTGACACAGCTCCTCTTGCTTACAACCAGCTTCTGGCTTACTTATCTGAACTTATTATGACTTATAAACCAGAATGTACATTAAGATCTTAAGATGCTGGTCTTCTTATGATTCCAAGGATTAATAAAATAACAGGGGGAGGTCAAGCTTTTAGTTACAGGGCCCCTAAACTGTAGAATGGTCTGCCTGCTACTATAAGAGGTCCCCCTTCAGTCTCTGCTTTCAGATCCCAGCTAAAGAGTCACTGCTTCAGTTTAGCATATCCTGACTAAAGCTGCTGATTAACTGTGCATACTGCATCAGTGTTGTTAGTCATTAGCATTAAATCAAAAGTAACATGAGAGTTAGAATTTGTTACTAACCCTCACCTATTCTGTTTCTTTTCTTGGTACTCAAATGTCGCACTGCCCACCTGCCAATTTGTTTTGCCTGCCTAAGGTAAAGTCACCTCTGATGGAGGATCGCAGGAATCATTGGGTAGAGGGGTCCTTTCATTGGATTGGCTGGCCCAGCACTGTCTCAGCTGTGGAATGGCCAGTAGGGGGAAGCAGCTTGATGGCCGAGGTCTCCAGGACTCTGAACAAATTCAAATTGTATTATGTGCTATCATTTACTATTGAATTCTGCTCTTTACTTGTAATATTTCTATTGAACTACATGTGTTGTTTTGTATTGAGGATGACTTGTGTTCAGTTTTGTTCTGTGTATTGTATTGTATTTACCCCCTATTTTGACACCCACTGCACGCCTAACCTATCTGGAAAGGGGTCTCTCTTTGAACTGCCTTTCCCAAGGTTTCTTCCATTTTTTCCCTACAAGGGTTTTTAGGAGATTTTCTTTGTCTTCGTAGAGAGTCAACGCTGGCAGGGCTGTCAAAAGCAGAGCCTGTTAAGGTCCATTACGGCACTTCTTATGTGATTTTGGGCTATAGAAAAATAAATTGTATTGTATTGTATTGTATAAGTACCAGACAATAAATAAATATAATAAAAATTAAATAAAAAAATGAAAAATAAGTATTTATAAACATCAGTAAAAAGGAAAATATACTTAAATCCTAGCTGTAAAATAACGCTATACAATTCAATATTTCTCCATACTACAAAGCCTCAGACACATGCATGGTTTTGTGCCATTTTACTGAAAATCCTTGAAGTTGACTGTGAACAGACTAGGGAAAAGTAATGTATATTTACCAAAGGAAAAATAATGCCAAGAATCTATGATAAAATGTATAAATTCCAATGTCTTATTATTGTGATAAGTATACCTCACTAATGGGAAAGGTATACTTTCTGAAATTGAAATCCTTGTTGTGTCAGAGTGAATGCATTTGGTAATTTTAAGGTTTTTGTTTTCATGAACGGCAGATGCATAGCAGTGTCTCACATGTGCACTGAGTGTTTTCCGGCACCAGAAGAGAATAGCTGAAAACCTTTCTGAAGCAAAAAAGTAATCAAATCCATCCATAAAGAAAAAAAAATCACAGTTTACTAGAAGGAGAAACCAACAGTGTGAAGCTGATTGCCCAGTTGATGGTGAAAGCTTGGTCGTGAGGGTCTCCCAGCAAACCAGCTGAAAGAACTAAAATTGCTACATAAACAAAGATAAAGATGAAGTCAGTACTAAATGTAAGTTCAATTTGTTTTCTGCCTGTCAAGAACACGTTTATATGTTATGTGTCCTGCAGTATGTACATTTTAGGTTTTACTACTAAAAATACAGACAGCTTCACCTGCAAAAAATGTATAGTTAATTTACAGTTGGTTGGGAAAATGTGCTCTTTATATGACCTCCTTAGGAATCTGAAAGAGATTAAGCAAAATGAAAATTGGATTGACTTGGATTGTTTAGACAATTGAGCCATTCTGATTCAGCTTCAGTGTCTCCCAACTCCACTATAGTGCATGGCCAAAACCTGCAACACCAATTCAGCCACAGAGGGGGTGGGTAACAGTGAGATGGGAATCTAAGAAGTCAAAATGTAGTCCCTTGGCACCTTGGTCATCAATTCAGATTCAGAACAGATACTTAGCAGCGTGTTTGGCAAGGATGAGAACAAATGGTCATAATTGGGAACTCTATAGTGCAGAATATTAGAATTTCAAAGTATGTTAATCCAGCAGTTAAAGTTAAATGTCTCCCAGGAGTATGGGTATCTGACATTAAGACAAAAGTGTACCTTTAGGCCACAATGGAGTATCTACGTTATTGATGCATGTCAGCACTAACAATATCACTTTGCAGCAATTTGAGTGTTACGACCTACTCAAGATCTATTATTTGGTAAATTAAGCTTGATTTTAATTTGGTGCAGATGACCTAATTGAGTACTGCCATAATTACCCACCTATTGAGTTGCCCACTGTTATACTCCACCCACAAATCCAGGTGATTTAATAAGTTATAAAAAGAAGCTTGTTTGGGTTTCAAGGGGGAGAATGTGTGAGAGAAGAAGGATTTGGTTTTAACAGAGCAAGATATGGAGAGTTAGGGTTAGATGGTCTGGTTATTTTGTGGGGTTTTTTTTCTTGTTAAAAAAAATGTAATTGTTGTAAGTTAGCCATCCAGGTGATAAATGTGGATATTATGTGTCCAGCTGTGTAAACTTTGTTTAGCTAGATAGCTAAGTTAGTGTTATCCTCCTGCCTTACTTCTGTTTTGTGTGTAACTGTCTCCATATCTTAAGAGGTTTTCTTTTTGACAATACAGTAAATGGAGTCTGTTTTTTAGCTGGTTTATTTTTTTCTGTGTTTTGTGTCTCTCTCTCATGTGCAGCCTATTTAAATACCCCTAGGGCTTTGGTAGCCGTAACACTGAGGTATTAAAGAAGAACTTTATATTTTCATACACTAAAGCTGAATGAAAATGGAACTTAATTGTGTCTGGACCCTTACCAAGATCATTCTGAAGGGATGTGATTTATAGCTGGTTGTAGACTACAGGCAGTCCCCGGGTTACATACGAGATAGGGACTGTAGGTTTGTACTTAAGTTGAATTTGTATGTAAGTCGGAACAGGTACATAAATTTAATAAATGCTATTGTTGACCAACTGTAACCAAGTGCTCTGCCAATGAATGATGGAGTTTCACCTCTCTCTGACCTTTTTATTATTTCTGTTTTATTTTCAATGGTGATGGTTTTTCTCTTCTTTACTGTATTACCAGCACTTGCATCAGATTTGTGTTTCAGAGACATTCTTGAGGGGTGAAGACAAAAGTTTAAGATGAGCTCTTCTGCACAGCACTGTACACGCTATCACAGCAGTAAGGCACCCCTCGTCAGCACGTCTGATGTACTGACAAGAAACAACTTCCTGCTATATGTGTAACAGTACAAGCAGGCTTGCTATTGATAATGAATGGGGGCATTGAGGGGCGGTTCATCACCAGCCCACCTCACAGTCACCTCCACTACAGTATGCTGCCTGTAGCGTCTGCCCACCGAGAACGAACATGGTGTGGCCAAAGGTGGGTAGTGAATCGCCCCCATTCAATAGGCAGCCATCCGATGCACACTACAATGCTACCCCCCACCGCCCCGTTCACCCTAAATGGCCCCCGTTCTGCCACAACCGGGTCACCGCTTGCAGCATTACCAGCCGCCCACCGAGAACGAACGGGGCAGCCGTGTGTGATTGCTGGGCAGTGAAACACCCGCCTCCGCTCCATCCAGCCTGCGTCCAGTTAGGAGCAGTAGCTGCGGTGGCGTAGTGGGCGGTCAGCAATTCGCCCCATCAAGCCTCCTGTACATGAGCCATAGCTGTGGCCCTGGTGACTATGAACCACGGATCACTGCTTGCCACTGGGGGCCTCCCGAGGGACACTACACCGTGTGAGCAGCGCAATCGCTCCCCTCCAGCCACTGCTTGCAGCATCCCCAGACCGAAGATGACGGAGCGGCAGTTACTGAGGCTCATGCGTCGCAGCTGCAGCCCCGTTCGTAAGTCATAGGTCGGATGTCTGTAACCTGGGGACTACCTGTATATGAATAATAGGGATGATTTTTAGGAAAGGCCTAAATATTTCAAGACAGATGGTCTTCATTCTAACTGGAGGTGATCTTTGTTTTATTTCAAAATATGACAGGAAAACTGCCTGGCTGACTGATCAGAGCACCATCTAGGTGGCAGCCCTATGATGTTAAATCACAGTCTGTTGTTTCTCACCTGCTACTGTCCTCTGTCTTGTACCCAAAATCCCTGTTGTGGGGCAGCTTTTGAATTTAGTCCTGAAACAAAATCTCAATCACTTAAAGGAAACCTCCTTATGTTTTAAAGGAGCTGTTTTATCTAATGCTGAATGAAGGGCTGTGTTATAGTGGTCAAATAAGACTATCTAGTGTTGATGGAATAGGTGAAGGCAGTAAAAGATCACAAATGGATCCAGAAAGGATAGAGGTACAGATATTTTTATGGTTTCTGTAAGAAATTTGTTGTTTACAGGTAAGAGGATGGAGAGGTAATGAGACAGATAAAAGTACTGCTTTATGGTCAAAGAGTCCCAAAACAGTGCTGTAAATGTTGGCAACAGATAGTTCAGATGTACAGATCAGATCCAATACATGACCACCAGAGTGGGTGGGAAAATTGCCATGTTGTGTCAAATCAAAATAGTCCAGTAAGGATAGGAATTCATTTCTCAGTTTAGATGTGGGAATGTCAATATGGATGTTGAAATCACCAAGAAGAATGACTCTCTGGGAAAAAGAACTTAAGTGGGTTAAGAGTTCAGTCAGATCAGATAAAAAGGATGCATTGTATTTTGGAGGACGATAAAGAGCAATGAGTAAGACAGGACCCGATTTCATTATTAGTTTAAGAGCCAGACACCCGAAAGACAATGGACAGTGAGTTGGGATTCTTTTGATGTTTAAATCCACTCGGACAATTGCCGCAAGTCCTCCGCCTTGTTTTGAGCTACAAGGCTCTGTGAGGAAAGTGTAACCAGGTGGTGTCACCTCCGTGAGAGATGTAAATTCTTTCGGTTGTTGCCAAGTCTCTGTTAAACACAGTATATCAAGTCTGGTGTCAATGACGAATTCTGACAGCACCAATGCTTTGCCAATAAGAGATCTCAAATTAAACAATGCAATATTAGTTGATGAGAATTCTTTTTGCACAGAGCTGTGACTGGAATTTATTTTCACATACTGTAAATTTGGCACATTGACACTTCTATTTCCAGGGCCATGAGTAGGACGGTGTATTCCTGAGCAAATGCTGCCTGTGATCTTTTCATTCGCAGCCCGGCAGTGTTGGCGACCTGACCCGCAATGTACATATTTCGGGTGCTGCAAAATACCGGTGTCTTTTAGGATAATCCAGTCAGACCATTTGCTCTGCACAAACTGTTTAATATGAAGGAGTTTGTCACAAGAGTATTTTACCATGATACTGAGCAATACTTATCTGATAGCAGTGGAGAAGCAAAACAGCGGAGCCGGTGTGGTGGTGGCAATGAGCGGCAATAGCAAAGCAGCAGGAGGAGGTAGCAGGATTTGGAGGTTCCAACATACAGCCACAAACAAGTAACGCTGGGTATTTCAGGCATGTTCAACCCAGAGCCACAAGCCAGGTGGGTGTGAGCATCAGATCAGTACTTAGTCATAAAGCACAATAAAATGAATCGAGCGCAGACCAGCATAGCAACTATAATCAAGGAGACAGATCATCCCAGGCTCCTAGATCACCAGGTACAAAGAAATGTTCGTAGGTTCCATCCCGTGATCCACAGATTCAGTTGTTCCCAGTCAAGGTAAAGTCCATAAAAATTAATCCTAATCCATACAATTTGAATCAGCTGTATCCACGAACTATACATACAATAAAGAAATAAAAAAAGCGTAAAAAAGTGCAGGCTTAAGGTGAATTTTATGAAAAGTGTTGTTAACAAAAGCGTCCCCTCCTCAGCAGCCACTTATTTAAAATAAATGCCTCAAAGGATGTGAAGTCGACAAAATTTTTAGAAGCAATTTGCATTTTGTCACAATTAATTATTCCAAGGCCTCCTCCTCGACTAGAATCTCCAGATTTATAAAGGAATGTGACGCCTCTGCTAGGGGAACAGTGTCAGATTAGTGCCAGTCATAAGTGTCAGCCTGGTTTCAGTGAGAAGACACAGATCAGATTTTGTACTTAATATAATATCATTTACCAAAACAGCTTTACTGCCAAGAGAACAAATGTTCAATAACCAGCATTTAAAACTGCATATTTCTTTCTGAACTAGTGATATATTTTGTGTTTTAATTTGAACTAAGTTTCTATTACAGGTGCATGCCAGCAGTGAAGGGACCACAATGTGCTATAAGTCACATCCTCTCTGTATAGTCTTGATAAGGGGCCAGATACAATTAAATGTTGACAGTTTCTTTTAGCTTTGGTGCATAGAGAGATGAAGTTTCCCTTTAATATCTAAATACTTAAAAGTATGCTGTAAATAAATATCTTTAGTGCCGAAATGCAGCAATAAAGTAGATGCTTCACTGTCGGCGATACAATCCAATTGGGCATCTATTTTAGAAATCTTCGCCCCGGGAGGCATTTAAAATTAATTGCTGGTTTAACATAGTTTGGAATTCTAACATTCCGCACTATGGGATCGCCAATTATGAACACTTTGTTGTTCACAGGATCCACAGGGTGCTGCTGAGTGCTGAGAATCTCTTCTGGGTCTGAATTGGTGACCTGGGTGCAGTGGAACTAAATTTTGGCTTTTTAAAAAATGAAGAAGTAAAAGTGTCAGTTATCTTATCATTATTTAAAAAGCCTGACCCATTCCAAATGTAAATTTTTTTTCTAAAATACTTGAAAAAATAGTTGCCACTCAGCTTCAATCTCACCTTAAAGAGCACAATTTATTTGAGAAATTCCAGTCTGGCTTCCGCACCAGTCATAGTACAGGAACAACACTAACATGTGTTGCAAATAACATTCTGATATCCTCTGATGAAGGCAATTGCACTAATTATTTTGTTAGATTTAAATGCAGCGTTTGATACCATTGACCATTCTATTTTACTACACAGGCTGGAAACTGACATTGGGCTTACAGGAAATGTCCTTGCCTGGTTTAGTCTGTATTTATCAAATAGATTCTAATATATACAGAAATGTGAGGACAGAAGATAAATATGGTGTCTCACATAGCTCAGTACTCAGACCTTTACTGTTTTTATTTCACTTTCTTCCATTGGGAACCATCATTAGAAAACATAACATAAATTTTCACTTGTATATGACATCCAATTATACCTTTTTCCTTATTCTTTTGGATCAAATGACTTTCTTCAATGCTGTCCTTAATTAGATGTGTCAATGAGTTTAAGGAGTGGATGGATGAGAACTACTTGTCTCTGATTACAGGAAAAGACAGAAATGTTATGGATTGGGAGACATAAAATGGACCACATCAACATTCTGAAGCTGTGGAATGATCTGCCTGCTAATATAATAAATATCCTTTCAGTATTATCTTTTAAACTAAGGCTAAATAACCCAATTACAGCTGCATACTGCACCTTTTATTTGTTAGCCATTTTTACAGAAATATAAGTATCATATTATTTTTAAACTGTTACTTACCTTCCTCTATTCTTTTTCTGTTCTTGGTATCTTGATGTGGCACTTAGTGCCACTGCTCTACTGTCAAGCTGCTCTACTGCCTATGGAAAAGTATCATTTGAATCATTGGATGAAAAGATTCCCTCATCAGATTGGACAACCAAGCAGAGACTCTATAATAGAAAACCCAGCAGTGGGTAGGTCCCAGTTGGCCAAGGCCTCCAGGACTGTGATTGTGTCTGATTTTGTCTTTGGATGGATTGATGGATGGAACTGTAAAAAGTTGCAGCAACAATTATACAACACAAACCATTGTGACAAACTAGTAAAGATCAATATAAAACACAAGCAACAAGTCAGTAACCTTAAAAAAGAGCAAGGGATCAACCCACCCTGGCAATAATTAGAACTGACTGTAATTTATAATAGCTGCTGGAAGAAATGACTTTATGTGGGAGCACAGCAACACATTTCGATCGGTGCTGTTTATCCAAAATATCATGCAGAGGCTCAGTGTCATTGTCCATGATACGTATTATGTGAACTTTCTGGTATAATTTTCAAAAATGTGCAAATTCTAGCAGCTTCTTGTTAATTAATATATTAATTATAGTGTTGTGACACACAGAGATTCAAAATCTATTTATACTATACCACAACACCATTTTGTCTTTTTTCTCGGGTGCTGCCATTTTGTGGATCTTGTTGCCATGATGCGTCCTTTTGGTTGCTGGGGTTGTGTTCACAGAAGTGATGACCTTGACATTGTTAAGTCAAGGATTTGAAAGCTGGCTCAAGCTCCCATTTTTAATTCAGTTATTATAGATAAACCTTGAATCACTGTATGAAAGAGTGTTGTTTTTGATATTTTCAGGGTAGATAAATCTATGCTCTTTCCTTTTTGACTTCAAATTTTTGAGCGCATTTTTTTCGACAAAATAAGCTGCTGTCTTGCTGTCAGTTCTGATTTCTGATTGTTTTGTTTGATAGATAAGATTGATTTTCACTTCCCGACTTGGCTTACTTTTTGACTACCATCCTTTTACTGTCTCCCTGTTGGTCAGTACACTTTCTGTCCATCACTGTTTCCAGACATTCCAAACTAACCCCAGGAGAAAGCCATCCTTTGTTATCAGTTTATTGACTTTGCTAGCTTTGGCATCAGTAATGCATTTGTTCCTAGTAGACTGTGAAATGGAAGACTGAACATATAGAACATCTGTAACAGAGTCTTGCATACTCCAAAATGTCAGAAATTCCTCAAAAAAGAGAGGAAATCATTGCAGCGAATCTCTGGTAACTCATTTCAGCCTTCATTACACCTTTGGATCCATTTATAGACTTTCCTCTTGGTCATACATCATGGCCTACATTGAACAGTCATTCACATTCTCAGAGCTTATAGAACAAAGGATCAGATTAATTATAAATTGAAGAGGGGCATCCTTGTTACCTAATAAGCAAAAAACACTTAAAACTAAACTCAGATGCTTAAGTCACAACCTTGTTGTTGGCAAACAATAAAAATAAAATGAACCACAATATTATTTTTAATAAATACTAATTGCAGCTCACTACTCAAAACACAGAGCACCCATTTTCAAACTCGAGACCTTTGGGTTATAAGGCAGCGGTTCTTACCTCTGCACCATACAAGCACATGTATAAACTCCCTGTAGATTGACATTTGAGCTTGAGTTTTTAACTCATTGACAGCAACATGTAAATGAAATGCTTTTTTTTTTCTTTGGTTATATTCTTGAATAAAATCTCACGTGTTTATCTGATATTTGGACTAAGCTTTAGGTATGTGTTCAGCATTTCTTGCCTTGCATTTCCTTTCATCCTACACTTACCCAGGTCTTTGTAGACACAGAACACACATGAAATGTATGTATTCAAAATAACTATATACTGTATTATTTACTCTATACAAATCCAGGAACCTCACATGCAGATAAGGAGCCTTGGCTTGAGTTGGAAGGACTTTTTGCCTGCGAGCTGAGCTTCATCAAGGGGGGATGGGAGAGCAGGCTGCTTGTGCTGAATGACATTTTTACAAAGCAAAAGTCAGTGATGGAGAGGTGCAAAGGGATTTAAGGTGGGCTGGGATTACAAGTTTTTTCATAGGCTTCAGGGATTCTAGTGTTAAACATTCCATTACATACACAATAGTCATACTCTACTGTACTTGCATATAACCTGGTAATGAAAGGGGAACTTCAAAAATATATACTTAATCCTCAGTGGAATACAATGTATTGTCATCATTTGTGGCTATTTGGCAAAGTGACACAGGGCCCTAGTTTCATTATTTATTTTGTAGTTAAAATGAACTCCCAGGCTTAAAAGCCAGAATACATTTTGCAAATCTACCTTACATAATAAGCTTTATGGAATAGCAAGATGTAAGTCATTTTCACAATTGCAAGTAAAAAAATATAATGAGTAACATATTCCTTTAAACCTCTCATTCTCAAAGTTAGTATTTTCAGGAATAATTTGTTATATCAAATATAATTTGTTAATACTTTATTTTATACCAGCTTATAGTAGTTCAGAAGAAGGGAAAGGACAGAAACAACAAAAGAAGCAATCCTAAACTGTTGGAAAATAGAAAATATATTTTATGGTGAAGTAATCTAATCTTTGATATAGTTAGATTGCTGAAAACCATAATCTGGTATACTTTTAATTTTTAAAAAATAAAGATAATACTCTTAGAGTCTATCATCAGACTATGTTTATGAGAAATATGAGGAGGTCCTAAATAAGTTTGGTAATATAACATTTAAGATTTCTGTCTTTATCATATGCACCTGCTTGCAATTTCAGTTACAGAATATTTCCCACATGGGCGTTGAGCCCACAAGTTAAGAGTCATTATCTAAAGAATTCTGAAATAAAAACACATATTAAATATTAGGAATCATGTTAGCATAGTGTAAAAACACAATGTTCCAACAGCAGTAGAAGCTGCTTGTTTCAGATTCTGCCACAGCATTACGTTTAGATCTGGACTTTGACTGAAACAGTCCAAAACTTTAGTGGAGATACTAATATTCTCCATCAATGTGTTTCTTCAGCACTAAGCTACACATCAGCTTCATCTCGCCAATTAGTGACTAGATATTCTATTCTATTCATATTCTTCTGGAACAAGTATTTCCTCAGTTATGGCAGAGAGAATTCAAGCAAAATGACAGCTTTTATCAGCTAACTAAACAGATTTCAATATGCAAGCTTTTGAGGTAACTCAGGCCCTTTCTTCAGGCAAGATGTAATACAGAAAGTGGAGTTCACTGTGTTTACTGGCCATGGCACTCAGAAATGCAGCTCCTAGACCTAATCTCCCACTGCCTTCCTGGACTTACATGGGAGCGAGCACCTGGTCACTCCAGCTTACTGCAATGCTCAGCTGGAGTGATCCACTTCAGCTCCGAGCGATGACTGCACGCTCGTCCAAGGGTTCTTCTTCCGGGCTGCCTGCCAACTCTGCAACTTGCACTCACTCTCACTCGCTTGCCAGCTTTCACTCGCTCTCTTTGTGGCTGTTTTACTCTCCTCCCTTTAACCTCCTTTTCTCCCATCTCCCTTTTCATTCTCCTTGTTTCCATTTTTTATTCCTAACACTTGCACTTTTCTTTAACAGCATGGGTGAGGCGCAGCTGTGGAAATTGCAGCTAAAGCAGTATTTAGGGTCGTGAGCTTTCCTGCATGTGTGCATAAAGTACAGGGCCGTTCGCTACAAAATCCCATGCTGGAACCGCTCCTGCCATGCTACCACGCACCACATGAAGTTGCAAGTGCAAATGACTATTTATTTAAAATGGGCTCCTGATTCTTAAGCTGTGGACCTGCCCTTCCACAGTGACTATCTAGGAAAAGCTTGGGTTGCTGTTGGAAGAGTTGTGGGAGAGACCAGCAGGGGATGCTTAATCTTTTGTCTGTGTTTTGATCTCAATACTCCAGTGCAGTAATGGTGACACTGTGTTGTAAACAAGTGGCGCCATCCTCAGATGAGACGTTAAATGAGGTCCTGACTCTCTGTGGTCATTCAGGATCCCTAGGCATCCTTTGTAAATAATAGGGTGAATCCTGATGTCCAGGCTAAATTGCCCTCTGTGGCCTAGTCATTCTGGCCCCCTAATCATCCCTTGTCTCTAATTGCCTAACTATGTCTCTGACCCCATCACCATTTAATAGCTATTGTGTGATGAATGTACTGGCACATACTGGCTGCCATTGCATCATCCAGGTGGATGCTAAACATTGGTGGTGGTTGAAGTGACTCCCTACTCACTGTGTACAGTGCTTTAAGTAGTGAGAAAAGCTTTATATAAAAGTAAATAATACTAATAATAATTATTATTGTTATTATTTGAGCATAGATTTATGTGCTTGACAAATCTTTATGCTGGTAAGAGTGAAAACAAATAAGGTTTATATGGAGCAGGGCTGGCTGTAATCAAGCCCTCCTGTGTTTAGCCAGCTAACTTTAATTATGCCTACAGTGGACTGATTTAATTAGGGGCAATTACGTTATCAAATACTGCCAGTTTGTGTTGGATAACTCTGTTTAATAGATAAATAAGTTCTTAAAAATGTGACTTGATCAAAAACCCTAAATTTTTTCAATGTGAAATATTTGCAATAAAAGCAGTAATCAGAAAGGAACAAATAGTTTTTCACAGTATGGTATTTGAATCATTGTCTGACTTTACTGATTCCTCTGAGTTAAATAGATTAAAAAGGTGATGCATAATTTACAGATCATGTGCACAATATTCAAATATTGCTGTTGAGAAATAGGTGTAGATTTGAAGAATGGCAACATAGAGAGTCAACGCACAATTTACTGTAGCTAAAGGCAGATTGAATCTGATAAAAAAAACAGAGTGCTGTTTACAAAAATAAGATTAAGTCTGTAATCTTCACTGGAAACTTTAGAGGTGTGGAGGATGGAGATCTGGCTTTGGGCTCTCCTCTGACAGCAAACACATTTAACATTAATCTGCTTAGAATGCACAACGGATCTGGTTTTTCTCTTGCAGAATGCAAGTTAAGAAAAATGATAACATGTGGCTGCAGACTGTAAAATTGTCTGAAACTCATAAATATGTTCAACCTACCTCCTAGGTATCAGCTCTGGCATGTGCAGTCTTTGCTGTTGCAGGAGAAAGATAAAGCCCAAGTTCACAATTCTGTAAAGCCATATACTCCAGAAGGACTCAAATGAACTCTCAGACTACTTTTAGCATTTTGTTAGATTTCTCCAAAAAGCTTCATTTTTTTTCTTATTTGTCTTCAGTCTTTTTTGTCTCCTTTACAGGTAAAGCAATTTTTTCATTAACTCTTAACTGTGCTTTATAAATAACATATAATTTATACAGATGAACATTATTATTACTGTTCCATTTAATCTTGTCCAAGGGCTAGAACATCTGAAGAATATTTTCTTACCTCTTGGTAACATCTGATACAAAGCTCTTATTTATTTTTGTGATAATGGGTCCAAACAATATTTAAGCAATGTTTGAAGACAAGAACTGGTCTGGTGTACTGATTAGAATTATTTCGATAAATCTTGAACGACTGAGTTAAACTGCTTTCTCTGTTTACATGGAAAAACAAACTGTTGTTATTTTTTTCTGTCTTGTTTTAGTTTTCTAAGGATATCACCCATGTGAAATACATTAAATAAAGTAATAATGTATTGCTAGAAATGGGAGAAAGCTATGCAAATAATTTAAAAAATCCACATTTTTGCTGCTTTTGTGTCAGATCAAATCACTGTGTCGTCCAGGGGTTTCCTCTGGCACATTCTTACAGAAAATGGGATAAAAAGCATTAGCAGTAGTGCTGCTGACAGCAGAGTCTGAAACAAAGCTATTAAGTTTATCTTATACTAACAGCCAGAAAAATCAAGCAAGCATATAAAAAGAATCAAAAAAATGCTGAAAAGCCTGCCATATTTTGTGTAAAGGACACGGAGAAAGAACACTTCAGACTGGCAAGTCTTGCCCTTTGCTATACATTAATGGATGGATGAAGATAAATGGAAATTATTCCAAAAGAAATGCAAAAGTTAGAATAACTTGCTAGTATGTGGACTTCTGTGTCATATGAGCCATTTCTAGCAGGCAATGAAAAAAAAAACAATAATAACACCGAAATTAAGTGGGCATCTGGTGAATGTGCATGACCCCTACAAAATAAAAAAATAAAAGATCTTACATTGATTGAGTGGAATACATTAGTTTCTCCTCAGATCCAAAATAGACTGATTAAATATGCATTTAAAAATGAAATTCGGAACACACCTCTCTCCTGCAATACAAAGGAGACTGGGGACAACCTTTTTAAGGCAGAGGGATTTGCAAAGACAGTGAAACAGTTGCAAGAGGATATGGTTGAATTATGAACTAAGGAGAAGTGTTGCCCTGTTTAAACAGCTAAACTCATTAAAATGCAAATCTTTCATATTAAAACAGATATGGGGATTGAATTCTCCCTTCAGAACAGTAATTAAACATACATATCTGAAAACAAAAGTGTATTTTAGGATGAAGGAGCAAGACCTATTCTTCATTATTGAGAGACATTTGTGTGCATTATTGTGTACTAGCTTCCCACCTTGTTTGTACTATTTTACGGCTGTGCATACACACACACACACACGCACAGAACAGGCAATTTACGCTCACTAGTCTGGATTTAAAAAAGAAGTATTTTTGACCTATTTATTGCCTTTGTGGATTTCATAACCAAAACCACAATGGAAAAAGAGATGCTCAGGAGATGGGTAAACAGACAAAAAACAAATAAACAAAATTCATTTAAATAATGAAAATAATTTCTTAACATACAGGCCATTAAATTAAAATACTGCACGCACTGAATTGTATATAGTCCTGAATGCAGTGGCTCCTGTGTCTATTTTGTTCTGAAGCTCATAAAAGAGTGCAGGATTTGATACAATCTTAACCTTTCTCATTTTATGCATAGTACTCTGTTTTCCATAGACTGAACAATTCAGTGTGTGCATCTGATTTTGTGAATGAGTGCATGCTGGAATGGAATAGTAACGTGAAAAGGACATTAACATTAACCGAACCCTAAACCTAACCACTCTGGAAAAAGAAAATTTGTAGGCAACCAGCACTTATTTCAGCAATGACAAGCACTAGGCAGGAGCCAACCCTTGCCAGTTTGCCAGTGTGTCCCAGAGCACAATCATATAAACATAAACTCTTTTAGGAGTTGCCTGTAAACCTACTTTTTAAAAATTTTTATTGTATTAGAAAAGCAGCACATTACAACGAGATACTATTCGATCAAACAAATAATAATAACAGATACAACAATTTCTTTTATTATCACTCAAGAAAAAAATAGAAATACAAAGGAAAAACAAAAAACAAGATTCAAACCCCATCCAAGAGAACAAGAAAAAGAAGAAAGACAAACGCAGAAAAACTCCATCTAACTTTTTAAATATAATAAAACAATTAATGTAAGAAAATCAATCACAAACCTGATATGCCTATTCTAAAAATACGTTAATGAATTCTAGTCATATTTTAAAAGTTTTGGAAATATCCTCTTAAAGAGAATTGTAATTATTCTAATTTGAGACAATATGAAACATGCCTTACCCACTGAGTTTTAGAAGGTGGGTTTTGATTCTCCCAACTGAGTAAGATAAGTCTGCATACTACTAGTGTGGCATAGGACACTAAAAGTGATTACTCACTATGTACTTTAATCCCATCCTGGAGTACACTAAATATTGCTGTTACTGGATTAAGGGTAATTGTGACACTAAAGCTATCTGAGAAGTATGTAAAGATTTAGTTCCAAAAATTATTTTAATTTAGTGCACTTCCAAAACATTTGGCCTAGTAATGCTGGAGCTAGATGGCAACACTCACAAGTTGAGTGTCCTGGCTACATTTTAGACAATTTTAAATTAAATAAATATGATTGATGAAAGGCTTTTAGTTGAATTATGCAATGCTTGGTGCATATAGAACTAGAGTCTGTTCTATCTAGGGCTGAGTTTGACTCATTTTCTTTGCTAATAATTGAAAGGTCCCAAAATATAAAATAAAAATTAAGGTAAGATATCAGCAATTAAAATCTTTACTAGGCAGAATACTCATATGGTAAGATATTAAACACACATATATATGATCTTTTTATAGTGCTAGGAAAAAAAGCAGCAATTAAAGTAATTTAATGCACACACACATTATATATATATATGTATG
>JANRMT010062807.1:61895123-61940003 GCA_026402145.1 Polypterus bichir lapradei | reverse complement strand
CCATACATATACAACAGAACCAATAGTTTAAGAATAATGCCCTAACCAACTGTGATTGCTTTTTATTACACAGATTTTATTACACCTAATAGGTATTTAATTTGACCTATACCATAAATAAATAAATATATATTGTAGGTCTAAAAGAAATAAAACTGAAATATAAAAAAAAAGTTTGGGAAAACACAGCCTACTCTATTTAATATTGATGTTGTTTTTTGTTTTTTACATTGTTTTTAGTGCACTCAAGATAGTCCACAAAGTCGATATCACTGCTGGCTCTTATGTTAAGGACGCACTGGAAGATACATGCAAGGAATGCTTTCAAAGTTAGACCAAAAACAAACTTATTATACTTAGCTTACCTTTTTTGATTTAGAACAGTGGTAACAATTACTGTACAATTCAATTTAATACATTCATTATATGCTGTACATACTCTTCCTAGTATTCATTTTGCAGGCTCTGATACAGTACAATTCAACCTCATAGTAGAATAAGCAAGTTAAGAAAATGAGTGAATGAATCATTTTTAGATCCATAAACAATAGAAAACTGCACATAATATTCTTGATATTTAGTGATTCTATAATCAATGTAATGTTTTATGCTGAAAATAAAAACAACATAACCTCAATCTTGCATTCAAAAGCCTGCTTTGAGCATTATGTAACCTATTATTTAAAATGTCATGAACAAGATGTTCTGAAACAAAAGCAAAACATCTAAGTATTTTTGATGCTATGTTTACAATAGGCAGTCTTGACTTTTGTAAAGTAGGTAAAATCACCAAGAAGGTATTTAATTATTTATTCTTGTTTTCTGTGCCCAAAATCACCTCCACCACCATAAACAGGCAAGTAACAATAATAATAATAACAACAATACAATAAAGCACACAAATCTCTACTCGCTTGCTGGGTCTCCAGCAGTCCTTTATATAGTTTGTGAACTTGAACCCGGACACAGACAGACGGACATTGTTGACTCCACCACACACTGTTTATTTACAATTATTTACAGTTTTCGTGCACTCACAAACCCCAGTGCCTCCAGCACCGATTCCCCCAATGTCCAGGCCTCACAGTCTTTGTGCCTCTCTCCTGGCTGCCTCCAGTCCTCTCTCCAGCTCCGTCCTCTTCCACCCAACTTCTGCTATCGACTGAAGGGAGGCAGCCCCTTAAATAGGAACCCGGATGGGCTCCAGCTGCTTCCCGGCATTCCTCTGTAGCCACACCCCAGCGTGGCGGAAGTGCCGGCTGCGCACCCAGAAGCCGTCCGGGTGTCCCCTGTTGTCTTCCCCCCAGCACTTCCTGGTGTGTCGGAAGTGCTGGGCTCCAGGGATATTCAGGCACCGGGGCGCCGCCTGGCGGTGGCCACGGGTCCCTACAGGGCTGGGCTTCTAAGCCCTTTACCCGTGGCCCCCAACATAACCAGGGCGGACGCCCCCTCGGGGTCTGGAGGAGGTCCAAGCCCTCCTCCGGTCCTCCGGCCGGATGCCACAAGTTCTTGACCCGGTAGTGCTTCTCCTCTTCCGTTCACGTGACATGCCAGCACTTTCGGGTCAGATGGAGAATTTGCTTTTTCTTCAGCCCGGAAGTACTTCGGGGCTTCCGTCCCTGTGACTTGGGAGTACTTCCCAGCTTTACAGAAAGTAAAGATTCCCTGTTCTCCCTGCAGCTTCTCTTGGTGGCACCCACGGTACCCAGCAGGGCTGTGATGCCAAACTTCAAATCTCATGATGTCCTGTGGAAATCTGAGGCACCGCAACACTACAGGGAACTCACCATCTGGCGTCTTGGGGGAGGCAATGTCCCACAGTAGCTGCCTTCCCCCATTCTTCTCTTCTTTGGGCGTCTGCCACACAAGCTACTATTTTGTGTGGTTTTACAGTTTAGAAACTGGGTAAGCATAGCACTATTGTGGCCCGCCTTGATACTTCATAAAAAATATTTTAAAATGAAACCAGACTCTGCTGAAAATACAATCAAGTGATGTACAGTAAGTTGTCGAGCTCCCCAGACTGAAAGAATATATTATTTTTACACAATATGTCTCCCAAAGATAATGTTTAATATTTAACTAGTGAACAGCTGAAAACAAATTAGTTTGTAATGGGTTTGAAGAGTATTTCATATATATATATATATATATATATATATATATATAATCAGTATGCTCTGTCTCATACTCTACTATGGTAATACATAAGTTCTATACAGGCATTGTGATATAATGACTACTGTGATTTCCGTTTAACTCCAGGATCCCAACCATCATTCATACCAGAGCCCATGTCTGTCTTTTACAACTTCTCCCCAGTAGCCAATTGAGGCAAAATATTTTTCATTCAAAACATATGTTAAATATTAAATATAAATCAGTAAAATCAGTAGACGGATTTGGAGAGCATAGAGGGGTCATGAGGTCGTTGTAAAGGGGAGTGTGGTGCTCCCAATATCTTTGGCAGGTCCAAGTCTTCAGAGTCCTGGTCCTCGTTGTTTTCCGAGACATTGACGCTCTCCAGTGATTTGAGATAAAGACTGGGCTCCTACTGTGTCTCTTTGGAAAATCCTCGGGTACTGCTGATTTGACTTTGTGTTGAACGAGTGGTTGCTCATGGAGTCCCGAATGAGGCACATTACCTGCATTGTGAGGGAGTGTCAGTTACAGCATTAAGGCCATGTGGCACGATTCCCAGAGTGTGATCTGGCTTGCAGGATCTTCATTGTTGAGGGCCCAAGTAGCTGGACCAGGCCAAGGGGACGCCCATATAACACCTGGCTGTGGCAGATAGATAGTCATTTCCAGAGGATGGGACTGGACCATGTGTCTGCCTGGGGGTTTGCCAACCAGAATCCCGAGCTGTTTCATCCTGTGGTGGGTGCAGCATTGCCCTGTACCAGTGCAAGCTCCCTAACCTGAATTGACCTGAGTATTCAAATATATTCCCATTTCCCCTAAAAGACACCAGTATACATTAATTTTTCATCCTTTACAATCCAGTGAACTCTGAACCCCTTGATCTAGCATTATGAAATATACCAACATTGCTACCATTCATTACTATCCATAGGCAGGCAGTTAAGATTGTATTTCTCATACTCTCCTTTGGAACTACTTTAATTTATTCTTCTTCTAACTGCTGAAAACCAAACCTCTATTTTATCCACAACTCAAATTACAGCAGCCAACCTGTAATCAGTTCCACATGACATATATATTTAATAGGTAAACAGGGCCAATTTCACAAATGTTAAAATTGTAACAAAAATATACCACATAATCATCTGTGTGAGCAATAAATTACTATATATGTATGGCCTCCTAATGTACATTTCTGTCCTTCATGGCCATCGGCAGGAGAAAGCTTTTCTGTCAGGGATGACATTAAAAGGCCATAGAAAAGCAGGAAACAAAATTCATTGTCCGTTACAATATTAAGCAGCATAACAATGAAAATCAAAAATTAATAACTACACAACAAAAACTATATGATCACATGGTTTATTTTTCAAGTACACTAAGGTAGGAAGACCACTAATCCCTCTCACAATCCTCACTGTAGTATTTAGGTTAAACTGTAGATAACTGGTTTTGTTTTCCATATAAAATAGCAAAAAAAATACAACTAGTAAGAAACTGTTCACAAGCTAACAAGTATTTAAGTGTACTCTATACATGTGACAATGTTAACCCTGTAAAGCTACTCTAATAGAACACACTGTCCTACTGGAAAATACTAAACTTGCAAGGACATTTATACATAAGATGCTGGTAGCTCATACTTTTTCTTATTTCTGTGTAACATATTGATTCTCCGGGCGGCATGGTGGCGCTGCTGCCTCACTTTTAGGAGACCCGGGTTCACTTCCCAGGTCCTCCCTGTGTGGAGTTTGCATGTTCTACACGTGTCTGCGTGGGTTTCCTCCAGGCGCTCCGGTTTCCTCCCACAGTCCAAAGACATGCAGGTTAGGTGGATTGGTGATTCTAAATTGTCCCTAGTGTGGGGGTGTGTTTGTGCATGTTCTGTGGTGGGTTGGCATTGGTTCCTGCCCTGTGTTAGCTGGGATTGGCTCCAGCAGACCCCCGTGACCCTGTGTTCAGATTCAGCGGGTTGGATAATGGATGGATATTGATTCTCCACTACAAGACATCAGCTTAATTGTCAAGTTAACTTCACTCATAACCTGAACTCTTTTTTTTTCAGTAAGAATGAATGAGTATAGTGTATTTGAATTAAATTTCTCATTTGTGTATTTTGTAGATGGTGTTTTAGAGACTTAATTACTACTGAGTGTGTATTGTTTAGTTGTCTTAAGATTATGATATGTACCAGTTTCAGGGTCTATTGTTCAGATTGCCACTAATATTTTATAATATGATTCAAGACATGGATAATATAAAAGGATAAAATGGTGGACGAAGAGGTGAGAGTTTGTTTAAAGAATTTAATTCCTACTGTACTTAACCACATTTGTAAAAGAAGGAAGCATTTCAAGTTAATAACAAGAGACAGCTGAGAAACTAAAAAAGACAGTTGATAGCCTCTAGAGGACAGCTGGTATGTTAAGTCGCAATTTAAACTGGTAGAAGACAATTGCTGAACTACAATGCTTGGGGTGATCTGCAGGGTGATCCTGGTCATATACTGTATTAGGTATTGACTACTCACTGTGAGCAAAGTTTGACAGACAGATAGGATGCAGCAACTGAAATAATGAAAAATGGCAGTAGGGCCAATGAAGGCAGCTGCTTTTTGCCGACACACTTAAGACTGTTTGCAGATGCTTGCCAAATTGATGAAGGTGACTGCTGGCCACAGCTGTTCACCGAGATGATGGAGACTGCTGCATCTGCTTAGCAGGATAAAAGAAAAAGCAACCACTAGTTGTTACTGCCATGGTGCAAAAGTGGCTACTGAGATACAGGACAGTCCTGAACACTGAAAAGATATATTAGACATTCCAGTCATGGAGTAGCTTTATACAGACATGTAAAGAAGACTTTAGAAGCCTTAACAGATAGATGAGATGTGAAAAACACCAGGCTTGATAATCCAATGAGGCTGGTGATAGCAAAAAGGAAAAAGGTCACGAACGTGAGAGTACGCTATGGACATAGCAGACATCTTCCAGGAAGGCTGGATTATGGCCAGTAAGAGTAGGTACATCTGACAAGGACCACACCAAAAGGATCACACTACTTTAATATTTTGTTCTGTGGTTCAAAACACAATTATGAAAAACTAAATGAAGCAGTCAATATGTAAAACACATCGAGTTTGAGGAGAGTTTGTTTGAAATAGTTGAACTTGTAGAGATGCCAGAGAAAACATCAATTTCAGGTAAATCTGGCTTATATTTATATAAAAAATTTAATTGCTAATGTAAAATGCTGCAACATAACAAAATATACAAAAAATGAAGGGGTGTGAATCCACTGTGTGCCAGTGTGTATATATACAGTATATATATATATATATATATATGCATTTTTTTTCTGAAGATTTTTCTTGGATGTTTATCTGTGTTCTGACTGCCTGCACCCGACCAACAGAAATAATGTCTAATCACCCACTTTTAATTTTTAGTCTCGTGCCACAAAAAATTAATCAGGGCACATTCTGTGTGATGTTAACAGGATAAACTCCAGATCTGCTTTAAAATTGCTAGTAGGGGTCTAATGTAAAGGCCTGTGTAAGGGGAGCTTGGTGAGGCCATGAAGAATAAAGTGCAGTCAACAAATAACAACAAGAGTCTGCAATGGTAAAGGTATGCCATAAAGGCTGTTTTTCTGTGAATGTACAGAAATGTTGGCTTCAGCTCATCAAAATAAGTAAGTTCTACTCTAAGATTCTCCCAAATTCATTGAATATGCCTGTGTCTAAAGATGCAGTTCCAGAAACATCTGGTAGAATTGTGTCAATTGAGCCAATTATCCAGTGCTTTTCAGCATTTATATTATGTGGTGTAATGGTTAATGCTATGAAAGTACATGGCGAGGGCAGACTGAATTGACAGTTTCAAATGAATGATCACACTTCAGTGCATTTTATGATCACAATTCTCTGCATTATTCTCCAAATAAGACTCCAGCATTTAGACAAATCTCATATCCAGAAGATCAAATTGCAAATCCGACCTCACTATGGAATAGTCTAAGATTGTCTTGTTCTTACACAGATTTTTGATGCATCAAGAGAGTATAATAATCCTATCCTTCAAGAGTCCAAAAAATAGATCTATTTTCCCCCACTTCACTGTGTCTTGTGGAAGATTACAGAAGTGTATATGGGTTTCTGCCACCATTCCATTTATTCAATGCATCAGCAATATTTGGATTGAGAGCATTGTGATAAATTGTGGCCAAATGAGAGCTATTTCCTTTATAGACATCCTTACTCATACCCAATTCCAGAAGCCTTAAAAAGTCAAAGAACACAGATGCCAAATAAAATGAGGTTTCTGGATTATATCTCCAGGCTCATACTCCAGAGAATTTACAATCTAGGTGCACCTTAGTATATAGCCACTGCTCCTCTCATTCAAGAGACCCAGTTGAGATAGTCTGAGCATTCAGTGAAAATACCACTAGGGTTACCGTATATGACTGCTGTCCTGAGATCGTCTTACCATTACAATCCTCACCATAAAGAGTAGCTGAAATGTGAGAAATGTAACCAGTTACCTAAAGATAAATATAGAAACTATAATTTTTAATTAAAAAAATTAGACCTATAAACATGTAGTTCAGGAAATTTTCACCACAATGGTCATATAAAGGAAGCATTTATAGCAAACTGCAGTATGGATTACTGCTATAAATTGCATACAGAGACTGCTATACATTCAGAAGAAGTTTAGAGTGTTAGTTATGACAATCTCTTAGGAATACAAAACTTATATGTAGCAAGACAGATGCAGACACAAAATACTCTTGCACTTTCTGATCCCAAAGAGTAGTCTTTTCCTGTGTAATTGTCCATTTCTATGCAATATTGACATCCTGAATGAACTTTACGTTAGGAAAAATATTGTATATTTCTAAAACATCAAAACATTTACAACAAGAGAAAAAAGTTGACACAGCTGGGTATCATTAAAACCAGCTTTGACAAGTACCTTGTTTTCACCAAGGTTTTAGCATCCATCCTGTGTCAAAGGGGAAGCATGCTCAATGAACTGAAGTAATCTATAATGTCAACCAGTCAAAGAGCATTAAGAATTACAGAAGCTGCCCTTTTCTTTCTGTTGTTCCACCAGTCAGCTTACTGGCTTTGTTACAATCTGCCTTCAAAGATCTGTAGAAAATGGGACTGTCTCACACTTTGCCAAAATTAGTTAAGAATTCCATACATTTTCTGCCAGACTCTTTAGTTATGCAAATGTATGCTCTGCATTTTTAATTCATTCTGTCATTTATGGGGTAGCAACAGATGATTTTAAATATTGCTGTTAAACATTCTTCATCAGAATTAGAAAGCAGGCAGATATTTGCTGGTGTTATTGCGTTATACAAATATTCTAAAAAGGTTATTTTTTAAACAAAAAACAAAATAGCCTTTAAAGTTTGTTTTTTTCCGAAAGATTAGCATTATTTTACTTTTTTTGTCACCTTAATCCTGTCTTCTTTGACAATGAGGATGAGATTTCTATTTTACATTTGTGAAACATTTGATTATATTCAGTGAGTGTTTACTTTCTAACAGAACCACTATTGTGAGAGAATAATTTGGAGGTACCAATAGTTAAGCATTTTAGTTTGCAGTGCACATTTAAATATATAAGCATTTGTTTTGGAAATGTCAGTGAGTCAGTCATAATCCAACCCGCTATATCCTAACACAGGGTCACGGGGGTCTGCTGGAGCCAATCTTAGCCAACACAGGGCGCAAGACAGGAACAAATCCCCGTTCATGGTTCCAGCCCACCACCGGGCTGTTTTAGAAATGTCTTTAAGATAACTACTGAAATGGTTAAGTAAATGAAAGTCCAGATTGTACTGAGAAAATGGCAGATGTAATACAGAAAAGTTTCTGGGAGATGATTAAGAAATCAGCAGATGTTCTGTAAATAACAAGGCTGGAGAGTTGTCACATACACAGGGATTTCAAGGGTAATACCTGAATCAAAGTAAATGTATGCATTAATCAGCACTGTTATGTAAATTAAGTTGTTTATAAAACAGAAGTCCGTCCTTATTTTTTTGATCATTCTGTAACAAACTGCTGTGATGAATGCTCACTCTTCAGCATTTGCTGAAACGTTAAAGACGTAATGAACAGGTTTCCTCCTGCCTGGTTTCTGACTCAAAGAGGTTTGATCAAAATTTCCCTAGTAGAAGATAAGTTTTTTTTTTAATTAATATATTTAATTTCTATAACACATATATAGTAAAATAACAGACTACGATCTTAAAGATTTGGGGTGCCAAAGCCACTGCAACAAACACTTGAAAATGTTTCTAGCAGAAGTTGTGTTTGACATAGAATAAAGTTTCAAAGACTCATTAACACCTCTGATGGAAACTGCAACTTGAGGCACACCAATTACATCCATGCTGTCATCTATTTCTGTGGTAAAACAAATAAATGCTTTTACCTTTTCCTTTAATTGCCTGTCCAAATCTTGCGTTAAGCCCATAATTTTGCTGCCGTTTTTCTTTTCAAACATATTTGCAAACACCTATTGCTTGTTGCTACACACCAGTTCAGCTAAAGTCAACATACAGTAGATGTTTTAATGAAGATCTCTTCAGAATATTGCTTTGATGCAGGTACAGTTTTACTGGCAATAATACAGCTTGCATTTCTCGACTGTAGGTGAAAACAGACTGCTGCTTTTGAAGAGTTGCAATTAACTTATTGACCTTGTCTGTCCATTACTGTATATTTGTAGTATTTTTTGGCCACGATTTGTTCATTCATGCCTTCAAATATTAAATTGTTTGAGAACAGCCACTTGCTGTTGTACGAGTTGAATTTGAATCCTGGTCATATATGCACCTAGCATGTGTCTGAGTCTCATATCCTTCTGTGCTTATACTCAAAAGCTGATGCTGTTATTTTATTATTCATTATGATAAATGCATTTCTTGTTATTTATATAAACCATTAAAAGAAAATGATACATTTTATGGCATAATCATTTTTCTATATTTTCGCTAGTACTAAGTTTCCTGTTTTTGTACCCAGCTGGATCATAAAGAATTAGGTCTTTATCTTATTGTTCAAAACAGGATGTACATGGAGAAACTCACACATCTCCTAAAATAAGAATAAAAATAATATATTTAAAATGTCATGTACATACTAAGCAAACAGGACTATCAATCAAATTGTGGTCATTTAAGGTATCAACATCTGCCATGTCCTGTTAGCAACTAAGTGTAACTAATCATGTTAAAAGATTTCTGATTATTTAATGAATTTGTTTTTTGACCAGTGACCTAATCAATGAATTGTATAAATATAGCGCAGAGGACACTTTTTACTTTGTAACATGTGGCTAACATGTAATGCACTTGTTACCTCTCGCAAGATTTAGATAAAGAATAATGATTGACGCTTTCTCCTGCCTGTGTTTTATTTCATAAATCAGGGCATTCCAGAGGGGGGTGTCTGTATTCATAATTTTCTTCCACATTGTGAGAAAATTACTCAAACAGTTTGCGGTTTATTTCTCAGAAAAAAACATGCAGTTGTCCATTTTTCCTGAAACACTCAACATTCAGAATCCACCTTACATTTCAGGCTCATTCCCCCACAGTGTGGTAAAAAGCACCTCTGGGGTGCTTTTCTGTCCACTGCTGTCAGGCAATTAAATTCTTCTACCCAATGTACTTGTTAAGTTTTTATTTATTTATTTACTTATCAATCGGTCGATTGAGATAGATTTATTAACTGTATTATCTGTCCTGTAGTCTGTATCCTTGTTTTTTTATATTTATGCTGCTGTATGCATTTGAATTTCCCCATGAGATTAAGTAGTAGTAGGGTGTTGTACCGTGTTAGCAATTATGAATGTAGAGAAAAGCCAAGCAAAATGACACCTTTTTATGGCTAACTAAAAAGATTACAATATGCAAGCTTTCGAGGGAACTCAGACCCCTTCTTCAGGCAAGATGTAATACAGAAACTGGAGTTCCCTGTGTTTATATACACACACTAGGACAGGAAACAACATTGGTAAATCTTTAAATGAAAAATCTTAAATGTAAAGAATTATTCCTTCAGGCTAAGATTAATTTAACAAGAGAGAGAAGAACAATGTATGGTCAAGATCTTTGGATAAGATAACTGTCCAACAAAGTCCTTTGAAGTTTGTGATGAGTTTTTCAAAACAATATGGATCTGTAGACAGGTTATCTGTGTCAGTCTGAGAGATGCAAACAATCCTCATATCTCGCCATAAAACTGTTGTCTTTATTCAAGCCATGTTGTAATGTATTCAATTTTTACATTAGTTTTTAACTTCCCATTCTTTCCTCTCTTGCTGTGTTTTGAAGTTGCCCATAAGCACTGTGACTTTAAAGTCCCTCTCACAGTGTCCATGGCTGTTGAAGTGAGCAGCTACAGGAACATCTGTATTGCCACGTTTAATGTGGAACCTGTGTAAATTCATTCTCTGGCGGAGTGTTTGTCCAGTTTCTGCCACATAGAGTGCAGTGTCAGGGCACTTCATTCAGAAAATTAGGTAGATAATCGGTCTATAGATGGGCGACAAAGAAATGGTGCCAAGGAAAGAAAGAAAGGACATCTCCTGGATAAAATGTACAGTAATCCCTCGCTATATCACGCTTCGACTTTCGCGGATTCACTCTATCGCGGATTTTAAATGTAAGCATATCTAAATATATATCACGGATTTTTCGCTGGTTCGCGGATTTCTGCGGACAATGGGTCTTTTAATTTATGGTACATGCTTCTTCAGTTTGTTTGCCCAGTTGATTTCATACAAGGGACGCTATTGGCGGATGGCTTAGAAGCTACCCAATCAGAGCATGTATTACACATTAACTAAAACTCCTCAATGATATAAGATATGCATCCCGCGTGGTGCTTGATTGTTTGCTTGTCTCTGCCTCTATCTCATCCTCTCTGATATTCTCTGCGCCTGACGGAGGGGGTGTGAGCAGAGGGGCTGTTTGCACAGAGGCTGTTTGCTTAGAAGATACTGACGCTCCTCTAAAAAATGCCGCTTTATTGCGGTGCTTCGGAATGCTTAAAAGCACACGTATTGATTTTTTGATTGTTTGCTTTTCTTTGCGAGCGCTCTCTCTCTCTCTCTCTCACTCTGAAATTCTCTGCTCCTGATGCGGGCACTCATTTGAAGAAAAGATATATTTGCATTTTTTTAATTGTGAGAAAGAAAAAAAGATGATTTCTGTCTTGTCATGGAGCACAGTTTAAACTTTTGACTAAAGGGTGTTATTTCATGTCTAGAGGGCTCTAATAATGTTAACAGTGTGGGAGAGTTTATAAAAATATATAAAAATAACCATACAAACATATGGTTTCTACTTCGCGGATTTTCACCTATCGCGGGGGGGTCTGGAACGCAACCCCCGCGATCAAGGAGGGATTACTGTAAACTGAATCTTACAAGATGATTTTTCCCCCCATATCTGATTCATTAGACTGCTGCCCAGAACAAGCAATTAGGTGTTTTGCATATTTTGCATCTCTGTTATAGGATTGATGAGACTAAAATTAAATGTTTGGGTCATCAGACTAAATGCCATGTTTGGCATTATTAAAACCAAACCATTCCTATTATGAAGCATGGTGGTGGCAGCTTCGTGCTTTGGGGACACTTCCTTTGCAGTAGGTCCTGGAACATTTTTAAGAGTTGAGGTTAAAATAAATGCAGCAGAATACAGGGATACCTTTTAGGTAAATGTAATGCAGTCTGTGAGCCTTCAGAGAAGATTTATTTCCAGCCTGACTACAACCCCAGTGGCTAAGTCAGAGTCCAGATTTCAAACCTATTGAGAATTTGTGGCTTGAATTGAAAAGGGCTGCCCATTCATGACCCCTGTGCAAACTGACAGAGCCTGAGAAGTTTTGCAAAGAAGAATGCTTAAAAATTGCAGAATCCAGATGTACAAAGCTGATATAGACTTGTTCAAATAGAGTCAAGGCTGTCATTACTGCGAAAGGTGTATCTACTGAATACTCATTTGAAGGGGATAAATACTTATGTGATCAGTAATTTTGTGATTTACATTTATAATTAATTTAGACCACTTTGCAGAGACCTGTTTTCACTTTGACATTAAAGAGTCTTTATCTGTTGATCTGTGACCAAGAAACCAAATTAAATGTAATGTGGTTCAATTTTGTATAATAATAAAATGTGAAACCTTCCAAGGGGGCGAATACATTTTATTGGCACTGCAGTATACCACTTAGTCACCAGCTGTTTTAGTAGCCTCAGTGAGATACATTAAGAAGACATTACATGGTGTTTGTTAAGATTTTACCCCTCAAGGCATCCTCACAAAGACAAAAAAACCCCAGAATGAACTGTATTTCAAAAACAATATTTATACTTAAATTGATATTAATTCATTTAACAAAACAGAAATCAGAATTATACAAAACACAACAAAAAACAAAAATCTGAAACAAATTACATTGTTCAGAAAACTTAATGAAGTTTAATAAGAAGCCATAATAACAAACAGAAAGAAACTCTGAATCAAGATAATCAAATCAAGATCAAAGCAAAACTGTTTCCAGAAATTGCAATACTTTTAGAAATTCTGTCTTTTCTAAAGCCTCAATAAAATAAAAATACATGAACCTGGAAAGGCTTAAAAAGGTTTTTTAGCTGAAGAAAAACAACACAGGCAAGTTGTATATACCGTCATGTAAAAGACACATACTCCGATAATACCACATCAAAAAACTTAGGAAACAACAAATCCTTTAAAAGAAGAATCTGTGGTAGCTTCCATAATTAGCTGTACATCTGAATAATAAATGGTTCCTGGGAGCCTGTGCCTTTTGGCTCTATTCAAAAAAGAAATTGGGGAAGGCGATTAACAAATAAATGGAACATTAACTTTAAGAAAGCCAAAAGAATAGAGCCAGCCGTGGAGCTCCAGAAAGAACATGATAATGATTGTTAAGGACACAATATAGTGCTAAACGACTATTGTTAGCCCTTTAAAATGCCAGGAAATGACAACGGAAGCGAGTACATAGTCAAAGATAGGAAACGGGTCAAAACAAGACAAACAAGACAAACAAGAACAAAAGGACAAAATAAAATCCAAAAAATAAAACAACATTGAAACCAAAACACACAATCCTACTGATAGGGCCTACTAGAAAATTAAATTGACACTAAAGAGTTTGAGGAAAGATTTATCCATCAAGGGATAACACAAAGTGTGATTGATGATGTGTTTATAGCACAACTTTCGTAATGTAATTGGAGCAATGGCTGCAGTCAAGTGATTTTCAAAACAGATGACTATAGTGAAATTAAATTTTATGTTCATACTTTCAAATGGAAATTAAATATCAGCCCATGACAGGCTTCATAACATGTCTGAAAATAGAAGCTGGTAAATGAGGATTATAGAAAAATTGGCAAGAATTTTTTACACTCATCTGCTCCTGTGTGACTAGACGTGATAGCCTGCCTATAAAAAAACTAGCTCCTAATGAGCATTAAAACTATGCTTAAGTGCCTTTAGAGACAATGGTATAAAAATGAAGTACTTTATACAGTGACTATTATTGTGCTTGAAAACCATTTTGCCATACAGAATAACATGAGTACATATGCTAATCTAATATGCACCACTGGTATAAAAACACATTTGATCTTTTCTGTGCAGTGATTTATGGTAAGGCACATTTCTGCAGATTATGTAAAGGATTGATGTGGGCTTTGACAATACATCACACAACATCAGGAGATAAAGTTTAGTTGGTTATTCAGTGCTTTAGGAATGCGAGAGCTGAGTTTAAAAAAATGAGTTTAGCTAATGTTGATTTTCTTTGATGAGTGTCTTTGAATCTTTCTGACAAGATATTAAGAGACAATCAGTGGAGCTATAATGAACAGAGGTGAAATGTGCTGCATTAAACTGATGGATTCCTGTAATGATCACCAAATTGTCTCTTAGTCTCCCGTATGTAAATAGCTGGACAGTTTTAATAGTAAATAAAATGATAAGATTGTCAAGTGGCCTTCAGCATGATATCAAAATGCGTAACTCTTTGACCCTTTTCAATTTCAAAATACTGATTGCTTTATGTTCTTCATACATATCACTTCTCTGTACACTGTAATAGTGTCGTACTTTAGAAGATGTTTCATCCATCATTTCTACTTGCATAAATCATATAAATGGAGGAATAATCCTCACTTCTGGTATAGCCTTCCATATTTTTTCTTACTTTTTTGCTAATGCATCATTATGAATTACATTCACCCATAGTTAGGACTTGTAATACATGAAAACTACTTTGAAAAAAATCTGTTTTTGATCCTACAGGTTAAGCCATAAAATTGGCTAGTAAGAGGCTGTTTTTTTAAAAAGCAGCTAAAACTATGCTGAAGTTCATACACCAGAGAGCAAAATAAGATTTCTAAAATGTGTCATTTTATTAATAAAGGAGGGCATCAGTACTGATCCTGCTCATAGTTAATTCCTTTTTAGGCTCCCTTTATGACATTATTTTAAATTACACAGCAAAATAGTGAGTCAGATACAAAAAGTGTGGTGTTTGAAATAATGTCTCTTGATACCGTGCTGAGAATTTTCCAAATCAATTCAGTTTATCCCTTGTACAAGCCAAATATACAAACCTTAATCGGTCATCCTTTCCTATCATGCAAGCTGCCTTATGGACCTGTCTTGTTTTCTAAAATCTGAATAAGTTACTCTTTTTAAAAAGCTGTGATTGGCTTTTTTATTTTGTATTCACTTTGAAACTACACATTTGTAAAGTCAAATCTGTTATTATGCTATACTTAGTTACTTTTATTTATTTTTCTGAGACTGTATTTGTATTGATTATATTATTTTTTCTTCCTCCTCTCATTTAAGTTACATTTTGGAGTATATTTGTTAGAAATGATGATAGTGTATTATGTTGCAGTTGTTACATTTATATATATTTCTGAATGCTGTAAACTGAAGTAGCCATTTTTCTGTTTACTAGTGACTATCCATTGTGTTTTAACAAGACCAAACATGCTCTGAAAATGCCACTTCTCAAAAAAACAACACTTGATCCATCTCGAGTTAACTGCTACAGGCCTGTTTCTCTCCTTTCTTTTCTTTCCAAAACACCTGAACAGATCACTTCCTTCCTTGTACAGAATTATTTGCTCGATACCAAGCAGTCTGGCTTCAAGAGCAGCCACTCGACTGAGACAGCTGTACTGACTGTGATCGACCAGCTACGCTGTACTACAGCTACCAGCATGTCATAAGTCTTGATTCTGTTAGATCTCTCTTCTGCTTTGATATCATCAACCATGATGTTCTTCTTGCCACCCTCTCTGATCTTGGCATCACTGGGAATGCTCTCAGATGGTTTGAGTCCTACATCTCAGGCATATCCTACAGCGTGTTCAGGCAATGGGAGCTGTCAAAGGCATACCAGACATGCACTGGTGTGCCCCAAGTATCGGTGCTAGGTCCTTTACTCTCCTCTCTGTACACCACATCCCTTCCATCATCCAATCCAATGGGTTCTCTTATCAGTGTTATGCCGATGCTATACCTGTCATTCCCTCCGGTGGATAATATGGTATCAGCTGGAGTCCCTGCATGTCTTACTGATATCTCAACCTGGAGGAAGGACCACCATCTACAGCTGAACCTGGCAAAAAGCAAGCTTCTTGTGATTCCAGCCAATCAGTCTGTTCAACTTCCCATCTCTGTATAACTTGGTTCACTGTCGCTACCATCTGCCAAGTCAGTATGCAACCTTTCATGGCAAATGAAGAGTAGCTATCTTTTAATGGCCACATTTCTACTGTTTTTCGTTCATGCTGTACAAAATCTTCAAGATCAGACCTTATCTGACAGAGTATGCAGAACAACTTCTGGTCCAGGCTTTGGTCTTATCGCGTATGGACTACTGCAACTTCCTTCTGGCAGGAGTACCTGCATGTGCTATCAAACAGCTGTAGATGATCCAGAATGCAGCAGCCCATCTTGAATTTAACCAGCCAAGACAGACACGTTACTGCTGTCTTCAGGTTGTGATACTGGCTCCTTGTAGCTGCATTTATCAAGTTCAAATCCTTGATCCCTGCCTACAGAGCAATCAATGGGTCAGAAGCTGAGTATTTAGAGACACTGGTGAAGTGTTATACTCCTTCTTGCCCACTCAGGTCTGCCAGGGAACAGCTTTTGGTGGTTCCACCTCTATGTGGCATTAAGTCTCAATCCAGTATCTTTTTTCCTATTTATTTCCAAGTTGGTGGAACGGGCTGCCCACATTCATCTGTACCACTGACTCCCTCAATGTATTTAAGAAGCGATTGAAAACCCATCTGTTCTGTTAATATCTGCTGAATTGATGAAAGAAAAACAAAAAAACCCAAAACTTTGTTTTGGATATTTTATACTCTTGATTAATTTGTTAAATTACTGTAGTGATTATAATTGATGATTGTAAATGTATAAGTTATTAAATGTTTTCACTTAAGGCAATCAACTTTTGTTACCCGTCCTATTACACTTGCTGAATAAACAGGCCCTAGCTTAATGTTACTCAGTTGTTTACCTCTTTTGTAATTCTCTTTGGATAAAAACGTTTGCTAAGCCAATAAATATAAAAGTAAATGTAAGACCAAACTATCATTCAGTTATCTTCCCTAGCTAAGCTTGTCTGGGATCTTGAACTTTCATCATATTAAAAACAGACTTTTGTAAATTCACAAGTGTTCAGGCATTAATTCAAATGCACAATTACCATACAACATGTTGCTGAATATTTAGATTTTGAAGAAAAACATGCTGTAGGTTTCTTATGTCAACTTATGTCAGTGTTAAGTTCCTTTAGCAGATACACAAGTGCAATAACAAGTCTTATCTTTATTCCCTGTATTTTTTATGACACTGTTAGCCATTGCAATTGCAATTCTGCCTTTTTTGTGATGAAGTTATTGCCAAAAAAAAATAAACAAGAATGGAATATCATGTTAAATATAACAAAGAAAACTTTAATTGATGACCACCTCACCCTACACTACTTCCCTGTAAAAGTTGGAGCATGCTTGGCCATGAAATATTCTTTGAAGAAAAGAAAAGAGACAAAGATGAAATGCTAGAGGAGAAACAAGCTGCTGAATGACCAACAGGAGAAGACAGAAGTACAGCTCTGAAACTTGGAGAGCCATAATTGCAAAGTGGGTTATCTAATACGCCCATAGAAAAATGATTGCAGGGTACGAGATACAAATGATACACAAGAGAAAATGGAATTTGTAGGTGATATTTTTTTAGATAGTTTTCCTGGTGAGAGAGAGATGGTAGAGGGAAGGTCCTGTCACCACACTCACTATACAGACAAAGGTTAGTAGACTGCTTTACAAAGTTCATAAAATGGGGTGAAGAGGAAGTTCTTTATTATAGTGAGTTTTATAGTGCTTGAAAAGCATTTTCCATTCAAAATAACACAAAAACACTAATCAAATATATATGACTGCAGCACACAGAACTGTCAATAGCTTGATTTGAGGAACAAAATTGCAGTCATGATGTGTTAAAAAGCATCACTGCCCTGAGTGAACTCAACTTAAGAAAAGGAATGAAAACAAATAAAGAGTGAATGCACTTTGCCATTCTAGTAACCAGAATGAACAATTCCTTTGACAATTACTGTACCTAGGCTAGGAACTTATAAGTAATACACAGCAGGATTTTTGAACTTTTTTTGCAGCAAATTGATTTGTATGACTCTTTCTTGTAAATGCTAGAAAATGTACTTCTACTTACATGCATACTACATATAAAAATTAAGAATCCCTGAACAACACTAACCCATTTATGTGAATGTTTCTTTTGGTATATTGTCAGATCCAGAGGTTATTATTTTGTTTCCAGGAATATGATCACCACTTTAATTTATTTGGAGGATTGAGTCTTTCCAAGGTTATAGACTTTACTGAAAGTTTCGTATAAAGTTTACTGGAGTAGATTTACCAAGTAATGAAAAGTGGTCCTTCCAACATTCCAGTATGTAACCCTAGTCTTCAGTTAAATTGCTTCATCTATACTGTAGTCTGGGCAGAGACAGGAGCCCAAGATGGTCCAAGTTATCTCCACCATCCTTGGCTGCTCTCAAACCTGGAACTATCAATAATCAAACAGTCACAGCAAAGCTATAATCCAGAAGTGTTAGTACTTTTATTTACATACTGTCAAAGTGCAAAAATACTGTAGTGCATCTTCTGTAAATAAATAATCCTAAAAAAAACAAGTGTTACATGCAGATTAAGATGCCATAATAAATAATCAATAAATAAACCATAAAAATGTAGCTAAAACACATAGGATCAGTTTATTTTATTTTTTTATTTATTTATTTTTATTAATTTTATTACAATCCATACAAAGCAATTAAAGTTTTTACAAAGAGAAAAATTAAGAACAGATCGATCCCCACCCCTGAGAGAGAGAGCAAGCCAAACGGCGTTAAATTTAAGGCTTGTAAACATACCTAAATTAATAAATTCTCTGTGCCTTATGAACTTATTTTAAAATATTACTGAAGAGATCCTGCCATGTTTTGAAAAAAGTCTGTACAGATCCTCTAACTGAGTATTTGATTTTTTCCAACTTCAAATAATATAACACATCGGTTTCCCACTGACTTAAAAGAGGAGAGTTTGGGTTCTTCCAGTTTATGAGAATAAGTCTACGTGCCATAAGTGTAGTGAATGCAATCACAATTTGTTTGTCTTTCTCCGCTTTAAACCCATCTGGAAGAACACCAAACACAGCTGTTAATGGGTTAGGAGGGATTGTGAGTCCAAGGGTATCTGAAAAGTAATTAAAAATGTTTGTCCAGAATAATGTTAATTTGGTGCAGGACCAGAACATGTGACCTAGTGAGGCTGGGACTTGGTTGCAACGTTCGCAGGTTGGATCATGCCCTGGAAACATTTTGGAGAGTTTTAGTTGAGACAGATGTGCTCGATATATAATTTTGAGTTGTACAATTGTATGCTTTGCGCATATGGAGCTCGAGTGAATTCTCTGCATTGCTACTTTCCACTCCTTTTCTGATATATTAATTGAAAGATCTTTTTCCCAGTGTCTTCTTGGCTCTTTGAAAGGGAGGGATTGTAAAATGATTTTATATATTGTAGAGATGGAGTCTAAGTCCTTGAGATTGAGCAATATTTTTTCCAGCCTGGATGAGGGTGCAAGATGAGGAAAATCTGGAAGGTTTTGTTTAACAAAGTTTCTGATTTGAAGATAGTGAAAGAAATGTGTAGCTGGAATGTTAAATTTGGAATGTAATTGCTCATAGGATGCAAAGACGTTGTCTATATAAAGATCTCTAAGCAAGTTAACTACAAATTTTTTCCAAATATTAAAAACTGCATATGTTTGTGAAGGTTGAAAGAGGTGGTTCTCTTGCAGGGGTGCCACAGATAGAAGCTTCTCCGTCTTAAAATGCTTTCTACATTGGTTCCAGATTCTAAGTGAGTGGAGCACAATTGGGTTATTAGTGTATTGCCTATAATGTGTGTTTATTGGAGCACAGAGCAAGGAATACAAAGAAGTACTGCAGGATTTTACTTATATTGCGGGCCAAGCCTGTGTTTGTTCTTCTGTTTGTGTCCAGGTTCTTATCGCCTGTATATTTGCTGCCCAGTAATAAAACTGGAAGTTAGGTAGAGCCATGCCGCCTTCTGCCTTTTGTCTTTGTAAGGTCGCTCTTTTGATGCGTGGATGTTTTGAATTCCAAATAAATTAGGTTATTGTCGAATCTAATTGCCTAAAAAATGATTTATTAATATATATTGGGATGTTTTGAAATAAAAAAGGAGTTTAGGAAGAATATTCATCTTAACAGTATTAATTCTTCCAGCTAGTGTGAGATGAAGGGTTGACCATCTATGCAAGTCTTGTTTAATTTTTTCCATGCAAACGGCGAAATTTTGTTGATATAGAGCTTTATGTTTACTTGTGATGTTTACCCCTAGGTATTTAAACTGTTCTGCAATGATAAAAGGTAGGGTATCAAATCTAATATTATATGCTTGAGAGTTCACTGGAAAGAGTACACTTTTATTCAGATTAATTCTGAGACCAGAGATCTTTTGAAATTCTGTGAGTGCTGCTAAGACTGCAGGCACAGAATTTTCTGGGTCTGATATATACAGTACCATGTCATCTGCATATAATGAGATTTTCTGTTCCAGTCCTTCTCTACTAATCCCCTTTATCTGATCAGTATTTCGACAATGTATTGCCAGTAGTTCAATGGCAATCGCAAACAGCAGCAGTGACAAGGGGCATCCTTGTCTAGTGCCATGTTCTAGTTTAAAGTAGTCTGAGCAAATGTTGTTGATGCAAACTGAAGCTTCTGGGTTAGTATACAGTAATTTAATCCATGCACAGATGTTTGGGCCAAACCCAAACTTCTCCAATATAGTAAAAAGGTATTTCCATTCAATCATGTTGAATGCTTTTTCTGCATCCAATGATAATAATATTTCTGGGGTGTTTGATTTAGTTGGTGAGTATATTACATTAAACAGGTGTCGAAGATTGGAAGATAAGTGCCGGCCCCTAATAAATCCAGTTTGGTCTTGTGATATTACCGAGGGGAGCACTTTCTCCTTCCTTCTGGCTAAGATTTTAGAGAGTATTTTAACGTCATTATTCAGAAGTGAAATTGGTCTGTATGATGCACAAGTCCTTATTTTGTTTTGGAAAGACAGTGATTAGTGCTTGGCGAAAGGTTTGTGGAAGAGATTGGTTATCTCTGGCTTCTGTAAATGTTGCTAATAAGAGGGGAGCTAGATGAGCGGAGAAATTCTTGTAAAATTCTGCAGGGTAACCATCAGGGCCTGCTGCTTTCCCGCCTTGGAGTGATTTTATAGCATCTAGTAATTCTGATGACGTCAGAGGTTTATGAAGTTCCTCCGCACTAAAAGCGTCTATTTGTGGTATCTGTAATGTATCCAGAAATGCATTAGATTGTGTATTGTCTTCCTTAAACTCAGTAGTATATAGGGATTTATAGTAGTCTCTGAAAGTGTGCATTATATTTTGGTGTTCGACGATTTTATCTCTGTTCGTGCTAGTGATTACCGAGATTGCGTTGCACACTTCTTGCTTGTGAATTTGTTGAGCTAAAAGCTTATTAGCTTTCTCCCCATGTTCATAGTAATGATGTCTGGATTTGTAAATTAGTTGTTCAGTTTCTTTAGTTGTCAAGAGGTTTAATTCCGAATGTAGGGCCTGCCTTCTCCTATGTAGAGTCTCGCTTGGTAGTCTGGCATGTCCTTCATCTATTTTAGTAATTTCGCTTTTTATCTCTGCTACAGTTCTATGTATGAGAATTCCCACACCTCTAGTTTTCTTCGTAAAGCTAGAATGGAACATTTGGCCAGTCCAGTCTTTTTGCAGCCGGAACTGATCCTTGCTTATTAAGTGAGTTTCCTGTAAAAAATACTATTTTAGCATTTAGACCTGTTAGGTGAGAGAGTACTTTCTTTCTCTTTAATTCGTGATTCAGGCCTTTAACATTCCAGCTTACGAAGTTAACTGTCCCATCATGGAGACACTGATTCTGAGTTTTTGATGTCATTTTATAGTCTTATTATAATTATAAAGACTGAGAGGATAGATTAGGTATAGATCAGGCCTGCTCTCTTTCTCTTTATCAGTTTATTAAAAAGCCAAAGCTTTCCTTAGAGCTCCCTTTCTAAACTGATGCCTTGTCAGCTCACCATTAAGGTCTTCTCAGCTCAAGGAGATGCTTTCTGGCAGCTTCATTCAACCATCTCATGGGCTGGCACCCTAGTCACCTCGTTCATTCACTGCTGGGGTACCCCAAGCTCTACTCATGTTCTTTATTACCTTCCTTTCACTCCTTCAGGGACCCTAGAAGCTCAGCTCCATCTCCTATTTGACATCACTATATGGGTTTGAGGAGGTAGCCAACTTGGAGTGGTGGGTCACTCCTATTTCCTGATCACTCAACAGCAGCGACCCTGCCTCTCGAATGTCAGCCACCCACTCCTCTTGAAGACTTAACCCGCAAGTCTGCCTCCATTCTTAACACAAACTCTGTCACAATCCTGTCTCCTCTCTTCTCTTCTTTCTTTCTTTTCAACCTCTTGGCTTTCTCCCTTATTCTCGTCTGATCTTTCTTTTTCATTCTGCTCAGGCTCTTCTTATACTTCCTTGGAGTAATTGCTAATTACAGACTAACCATGTGTGTCTTCAAGTGAATGCATGCACAGCCAATCAACCTTATTCACACCCTGGAGCAACTTGCCACGCTACTAAACACACACTTCTGAACCCACATTAGCCAGAGCACCCATACATTTAAATATTCATTTAAAAATTGCACTTCGCCACAGGCCTAAATGTGACTTATCACAGAGCCATAAAAGTTTTTTTATTTAGTTGTAGAATTTGTGTGTAACTTCTATTTATATTCAAATGTATTCTTTACCCTTTATAAATTAGAACTAATCTACTGCAAAACGTGAAAAGCAGCTAGCAGCTTATTCTGAAAATACTAATATTTTCTCTAAATAGCTTGTGAAAAATAGTAATTTAGTAAATATTGTACTTTGTGCATATTGTTCATGAGAAAGGTGATCTTCAGAGAGTTCTCACCAATCCAACCCTAGTGTTTATATAGTCCTAAATGGTTTTAGACTGTAATATTATCATTTGAAGAGGTAAGAAACAAACATCTTTATCTCTAAAGAAATGTTTTTCTTCAGTTCCATTTAGAACCACCAAACTAGACAGGTACAGGCTGACATATGTATGCATGGTAGAATATGATACTTTAGACAAAAATGGAAAAGAATTCAGGTTAACTTAATTTACCTACCTTTTGACTGATGCTTTGATCATGTTCTAAATGATTAACTTAGTACACATACATATTCTAGTATTGTTCCTCAGAGCCCCTCCATATTATTCAGAAACCATTATCAAATGCAATGAACTAATGTCACATCTATGTGGCCAATATGTCCCATGATACAGGGGCCATCCAGCTGGCTTCACAAGACCAACAAATCAGCCCTACTCAATCTCATTGAAAATGCTGGAGAAATAGTAGTTTTGGAACTCATGGTTTGTTGTAGCACTGGTTCAAACACCCAAAGTTCACCTTGATCTCACCCTATCCAGTTATTGTCCTTTAGTGGTAAGGCTGATACACAGTACTTTAGTGGATGTTGTGAGCATCACACATATACCAAAATAATATTTTTCATACTTATTTGCTAGTTGCAGAGCAACTAGTTCCATGTTGTAGTATACTGTACGTTATAAATGCCAAATAAAACCTTCATAACATACTATAAAGGATCACACAACTTAAGATTTGAAATAAGAGCACAGATGCACTAATTAAAAAAAATCCAGGAGTCCCTAAATGCTTTACAAAGTTAAATGCCTTAAAAAGTACCCAGGTGCTCTATCTAGGGTGGGCTAGACTCCCTCAAAACTGTAGTAATCTGAACACATTCAGAAAATAAATGGATGGATATTTTGGCATCCAAAAGAAAATTTATTTTTGCTCTGATATCAAACTGTAATTAACATTATGATTTTGTGTTTCTTTCATCATCTAAGAATAATAGGCAATTCATTGGTTTTACTTATAATAAACATTCATCAAGACTGAAATTATTCAACTAATGTAGTTTCTGCAGAAAGCACATACAGTACCTACAGACCCACTTATTTACTGTATCTTACCTCCAATAAGCCTATCACTAGTGAACTAGTGGCAGAAAATCTACCTACACTCTATGGTTTTAATAAAATCTGATTTTTTTTTATTCTGCAGTGTTTCCACTATGGTTACAGGAAATGCACTTTCAAAGTATATTAAGTAACAATCCAAATTAGCTTCTCCTTTCCTTTATGCACCGTTCAGCTTGTGAGATCCTAAGCACATTGAAGAACTCTGATGCATTCATCAACTTGACATTTTTATTTAAAGTTAGTTGATGATAACATTGTGCTTGGTCACTATCCATCAAGTTTCATAGTTTATAAAACTGTCTGAATATTAACTGACTATTGTTTGTTTAACGTTTATATGGAATTTATTTTTTTTTTGCAGACCACATATTAACAACCAGATTCTTTTCAGTCAACCTACATTAACAATACAACAAAGGAGAATGAGATTTCATTAGCCAGTGCAATCAACTGTTCATATGAAAGGTGGAGTAGTACCAATGATCTTTTTATAATCAAGTCCCTAGAGAATCACTAATTTAAAAGGCTGCCTTAATAAAAAATGGAAACTGGTAATAATTGTATTTATGTGCAACAAAAGCATACTCACAAGTAAAAATGATATATCATAGCTTTGAGGCAAAAGGAGTGTTCTGGGCTCAATCCAAATATAGGGTCTCATTAAAATAAAGAGAACTAATTAATTGCTCAAATCAAAATATGTTATAACACCATACATTAATGTGGATTATAAAAAATGCATTTGGATTCAGATGTACAACATTTGAGTTACATTATATTTGAAAATTAAGAATACATTTCAAAAACTGTTTGTGGTGATTATTGAAATGGTGCTTGATGATGCATGTCCCCATTGGGAGATGTTTGAGCACTTTAGAACAATCAGAAAAGACACTAAATATGTATATTAATTCTGTGTTTAATTTATGAACTTATGCAGGGCTCAGCAACAAAAAACTATTTTATATTTATATATTACTGTATTTTATACAATATGGTAGCCTTTCTTGTTTGATTTCTGTAGGTGGAACCTCAAGAGCTAGGGCCACCGTTATGTCAATTGCTAAGGGACTACCCTCAGTCTTTATATTTCAGGATGGGGACTACGCTCCTAAGAGGTTCATTGTTATTAATTTGAGTGCATTTCAGTTATAACTACTGTTCCTGGATTGTTTGGTATTGGATTGTTTTGCTTCTTGTTTCGGGATCCTGCCTTTAAATTAAGGGCTGAACTTGTTTGCCTTGACTTCATGCTTTACTTGTTTATTCATCCTCTTTTTTATTATTTAACAATTTTTTACATTTGAGGAATATTGTTTTTTCTTTCCTTTTTAAGCCAGGAGCTTTATGATTTTCCTCTCCCTTCAAAAGCATCTTAGTATTTTCAGCATTTAAAGTAGGTTTGAACTTTTAAAATCTGAGAACCATTTTGGTCCCATTCAGGCCTTGAAACTTGCCTTTTGAGCTTGGGGCCAGGCTGCCTAGGGTGAGACATGTTTTTGAGTCAGATCAGTAATGCCATTTGGCCTCAAGCATAACGCCATGCGTAGAATTCACACTAAAACATGGCATACGGACAAAAGCGGAAATTTGCATATGCACAAAAAAAATCCAGATGTATAAAGCTGTGCGTACATCAAATTCCAGTATTGCCGCTGAGAAATTTGGCATGAAGAAGCAACATTTGTCTAATGGTCCTTGGGGACCGGTGGGCGGGGCAAACTGACGGGAGGTGAAATCAGCTAGCTACAGCAGAAGTTCCGTGTAGGAGGACAAGGCCAATCTTCCAGAGCCCCATAAAATTGTAAAGACAAACCTAACAACTCTCTGAGAAGCTAAGTGGCACAGAAGGAGAGGCAGGTAGAGAGCCCAGAAATGTGCAGCCCTTGTTACAAATCCTTTTGGATTTACCAAGAGAATCCTCAGGCAGAAATGCAGTGAATGACTTCCCTGCACTTAGGAAGAGGTTGATAAGTACCTCAGTGTCAGCTATAGTGTTAGTGCAAGAAAACAGTACCTTGGAATATGCACCACTTTGATAACCCCACCGGAACCCACAGTGGCATTCAACCTCAAGGAGCCAACCCTAAGGGAGACTGAGGAGGTTGTCAAAGTAGCTGGGATCAGCTCAACACCAGGTCCAAGCGGAGTGCTCTGTGTTGTCTACAAGAGGTGCCCCAGACTCCTGTAGTGGCTTTAGAAGTTCAAGAGGGTCATCTGGTGATGGGAAAAAGTGGCACAGCAGTGGAGACATGCATAGGCTATCTGGATTCCAAAGGCACAGAGCTTAAGGACCAGTTTAGGATCATCTCACTCCTCAGTGTCAATGAAAAAATATTTTTCAGTATTATTGACCATTGCATGACAGAGTTCCTCCTGGGGAATTACCGTAGATCCCGGAATACAAGCCGACCCGGTATATTAGCCGATCCCCTTCTCTACCTACTAAATTACATGTATTTGCCGATGACCGGTATTTAAGCCGACCCCCTTCTCCAAGCAAAATTTTCTAAATTTCCTTAAAAGTGTCTCTTCGGGTATATTTATAATGTTTATCGGTGAGAATTTGAGACTGCTGGCATTTTTGATGGAAACCAGGAAGTGATTGCGGAGAAGTTTGGTAAAATGGAACCTTTGTGTTGAAACTATATACGCAAATACGGTACATCGGCAGGTGGATTTCCGGAGACTTGTTATAAATTTGATTAACTTAAATACGCAAAACAGTGGACCCTTGACTTACGAACTTAATTTGTTCGCAAAGGCTAACCCATAATGCGTTCCGAACCTCCCACTGCAACACTTACTTAACCTTTTCATAATAAAAAACACCAATAATTTTTCTAACGTACTAACCAAAAAGTTATAAAAAGTGCCTAGCCTACTTCGATTAGGCTAGGAGCATGGCGGCGCACATCGTCGCAGCGGATCAAGGCTCTCCTTTTCAGTGCACTTTTTTGTGGTTTTTGTACTTTTTTTTTTGTCCTTGTTTGTGCACGATCGGTTCGGCGAACATCCGCTACACCATTCAGAACCTTATAGACATCGTTGTCCAGAGCCAGACATCTGTTTTGAGTGTTTTTCATCACACGCACAACATCCCAGACAACATAGCGAGACCAGCGGGCTCTCCGTGGTTTGTTGTCGGGTCTAGGATACGACACAGACGGAGGAGGGAAAGAAAGCAGAAGCGGGGCCGCAGATACGCCGTTATGCTAAGGCTAAAAAACAACCATACAAGCCCTATACAGAACTTTTTTCTGCACTGAAGGAGCTGCTTTTAATCTCATTGTAGATGCGTATAGTGACAGTAAAAGGCATTCTATTCTAGAAACAATTTCATACTGTACTCACCATTTAATTTGACATCTTTGGGCTGCAGGAAGGGAGGAGGAGGAGATATTTCCACACAATGTCCATCTTCGTTTCGAAATTACATCCACAAACACATGTATCTGGGCTCCGACTGACGCTACCAACGCTCTCGGTTGTTTGGTTACAATCGCGCAAGCGGATACACGTGACCGCATCCGTTTCATAACGCAAGATGTGGATTGTAATTCAAAATAAAAAATTTTATTTTAAACTTCCCGATAATTTATTATAACTTTTATTAATAAAATCAACAACTAAAACACTTTTTTGAATAAATTCTTTATTTAAAGTACCGGCATGCAAAGTTACTTCTTCATCTGAAAGATGGCTCTGTGGTTTCGTCATTATTTACTTCCGTATTCATCGGCAAAACCGGCATTGCGCTGGAAATCTTGAATCTGAAATGATACTCGTTGTATAAACTGACCCCCAAACTCCAAGCCAAAAATCTAGGATGAAATTCTCATCTTGTATTCCGGGATCTACGGTAATATAACAACACCGTTGTACAGAAGTGTGGAGTTCTGAAGGTGCCAGGATGCATTGAGAACACAGGAGTTGGTACCCAGTTGATTCAGGAGGCTGGGGGAAGGCAATGGCAACATAGCAGTTATGGGCCTCAACCTTGCCAATGCCTATGGATCAATCCCACACAAGCTGGTGGAAACCTTACTCATACGACACAATGTGCCAGATAAGATCAAGGACCTCATTCTGGATTATTACAGCTGCTTCAGTTTGAGAGTCACCTCTGGAACAGTAACATCCAAATATCATCTACTGTACTGTCTCAGTGATCTTGTGCACCTTGACCATGATTATGCTTCTTAAGTCAGCAAGTGTGGAATATAGAGATCCACTCACCAGGTCAATTGTGTGGCAGCCACTCATCAGAGCATTTACGGACAATTTGATGGTGACCACAACATCAGTACTGGGCTGCAGATGGATCCTTCAAGGCCTTAAACGCCTCATCAATTGGACCTGGATGGACTTTAAATCAACCAAATCCCAATCCCTAGTTGTGAGGAAGGGGAAGGTAATGGACAAGTTCAGTTTCTTCCGTGGTTGAGTCCAAATCTCATCAATCACAGAGAGGCCAGTTTAAAGCCTGGGAAGGGTCTTTAAGAATACATTGAGAAACACAGCCACTCTCCAAGAAACCAGAAGAGAGTTGGAAACCTGGCTTGTAACAATGGACAAGTCAGGGCTGCCAGGAAAGTTTAAATCCTGGATTTACCATCATGGTATCCTTCCACGACTCCTCTAGCTGCTGTTGGAAGTGGAAGATTAGCCACTTCTTGCATAGGTGGTTGGGCCTTCCTCATAATCTAAGCAGCTTTGCCTTTTACAGGAGTAAGAATAAGCTACAACTCCCCTTCAGTAGCCTGTCGGAAGAATTTATGGTTACCCAGGCAAAAGAGGCACTGATGTACAGAGAATATAGTGACACCAAAGTTTCCTTGGCCAGCATAGAGGTGAAGATGGGCAGGAAATGGAGAGCTCAGCAGCCAGTTGACCATGTGGAAGCACAGCTCTGGCCCAGTGTGAAGTTGAGCGATGAGAATGACTTGATAGCATCCCAAGACGTCAGTATGACAAGGCCCTGGGGAAGGAAAGAAGCTGGCTGGTCCAGGAAGAAATGCATGCAGGGGTGGAGCAAACTTGCACCTGCAGGATGGTTCAGATGTAAAAGCAAGGGGTGTGGACTTGATTGGACCAGGTAATGGACTGGAAGTTCTTGTGATCAGAGTTGTGGAAAGCTGAGCAACACCAGATTAAATTTTTTACACAATCAGTCTACAATGTCCTCCCCAGCCCAACTAATATCTTCCCCTGGGGACTGACAGAAATCCCTGCATACCCAATGTGCAAGGGAAGAGGATCCCTGGAATATATTCTAAGTTTTTGCCCAAAAGCCCTGAGAAATGGCTTGACCGTGACCAGGAGCTGAGGGATATCGCAGAGGCTCTCAGTGCAGGGACCTCTCTTAGTTGGCAACAACAACCAGTAAAGTGTCTGTATTGCTTTTGTCAAGGCTGGAGAGAACAACAGCAACAGCACATGTACCCAACAGGGATGCTTGTGGCAACAGTCTGGGACTGGCAGCTGAAGGTCAACCTGGGGAGACAGCTGAAATTCCCAGACACCACTGCCATGGCCACACTCAGGCCTGGCATGGTTCTTGTGTCACAAGTATCAAGGAAGGTGGTCCTACCAGAATTGACTGTGCCCTGGGAAGACTGGATGGGATAAGTGATTGAGAGGAAAAGAGCTAAGTACATGTGATGGAAGACCTGTTGCTACCCCTTTAAGGTCAGCTTGCGGGGATTTGCCAGCCAGTTGTTCTGCAGGGCCCTCATGGACCTGGGGATCAGGGGACTGCACAAGAAGAGAGCCATCGGGATCATCACAGATGCTGCTGAGAAAGCATCAAGAATGCTATGGATCAAAAGGTGCAAACCATGGACTATACCTGTATAAGCTACCTAGACATGAGTCAGGGGGTGATCACCCCTGGTTGGGTTGCTTTTGCAAGGATGTATGATGTTGAAAAACCCGAAAACCCTGATGACACCAAGTTACATTACTGATGATGTGTCTATGTTGCACTGTAAGGTATGCATTAAATCAAAGAAGAACACCATACAAGATTCAATTAATCTACAGTGACTTGCTGCTGTTGCACGGTTTAGTTTTTAAAAAAAGACTTTCACCAATGCCTGAGGACGTGAAGCAGGTCTTGAATTCAAAAGGTCGATTTCGTGTGGATGTGTTTCCTCTGTATGCATTGCTTTGATATTAATTTAGCAACATTTTAGCAAAAATGCAAATGTTTTGTCTGTTATGAACATACGGCTGGGTGTCTTGATATGTTGAGTACACAACAGGAGAAATGTGAGATTTTTTTCATGGATGGTTTCATTTTGTTTGCTGTGGTCTAAAGTTAGTCTCCATAGACACCAATTTTTTTTCCAAAAGCCTGTTATTCTTCATGAAAACATAACATTTAAAATTGTTATCCATCATCATTAAAAACTATCTGGGGTGACATAAAAAATAATTTTTCAATGAAATATGAAAATCCCCGTTACTACTTGTAATCAGTTGCCAACAAAATGGCAAGAAACATTACATTCATGGCAGCTAAAATGAAGTGTTTTTCAATCAGCTCAGTACCGGACAAACTGGTTTCTATTCTGGAAACATTTTAGAGTAATTAAAGATTCCACATCTAACAAAAGTGTTACAGAACACACAGAATAATTCAGCTGTACCTCAGCATACAAGATAGGATGTGTTTTTATAATTTAAAAGAATAACAAAGATGTTAATTGTAGAATCAATTGTGCAATATTTTATAAAAAATGACAATATGATTCGCAGTGCAGTAATTTTTTTATTTCCTTCTACTTTAGTGGCTGGTATTTACCCATAAATGCCCCACATTTAACAGAATATCATGCTTCTGAGCCACTTTCTTTCCCACACTCTCTCTAAATGTTGGATTTCATCTGTATTAAAGGAAAAAAACAATCTCTGTCTTGTATAGAATCTGTGAAAAAGCATATTGAGGAGAAACGCCAATTCATTAACAGATGCACACAAAGTCTATTTAAGTTTAAGAAACAGCCCATGGCAGAGCTGACCTTAAATCCTATACTTTGTCCACTTGTTATACTGGACTTTATTACAACCACGGGAACTGGTTATGCACAGTGAATCTCTGCTAAACAAATTGTGCAACTCAAATGTGGAAATCTGCAAAGCAAAATGCATATTTAAAGGAAAAAGGATATTTGAATGTTTTGAAGAATCTCTTGCTAAAGTTTGTCTGAAATCAAATTGAAGCTATAACTGTTCCAGGATTGGTTTTGATGTCATTGTTTTAAGGTGAAACAGACTTATTTAGTAAAGGATTTCAGTTGGAAGGCTTAAAACTTAGCTAGACCAAAAACTATTAGCCATTATGGATATCTAGATGTTCACCTTGAGATTTTAGAATTAAGTATCTTTAAGTCACTTTATGTATCTTTATGTTATTGTGTTTAGCATGGTAATTACAATATAGTTGCAGTCATCTATATTATCAACAACAAACAAAATGTATTTAGTGTGTAACTTATATAGATCAGTTAACAGTCTTACTTCGCAGCAATTGTATTAAAGTTAAAATTACATAAGACACTGCAGTTAGAGACTGCCAGCTGAGGATGATTTTTGGTTGTCTCTGGAAAGGCTAGCTACCTCCACAGGGTGCACATACCGAAAAGAATTCAATATCTTCCTTGACACCTGTTCTAAAATCATTTAACAAGTACTGGCTACTCCTGCCTTTCCCTGTCATTAACCTTATCACGCTCAGGTGGTATTTTAACAAAGCATACATGAATAAGATTGTCAGACTCAAAAAGAAAATTAAATGACATTTTGATTATTTTGCAAAGAAAGAATAAAAGACAACTTGTCAAGTTATTTGGTGATGCTTTATTTTACATGACTAAATTATTTAACCATGAACTAAACTTCTTTAGAAGCAGAATGTATTAGACATAATTAAAACTCAGCATAAAAATAAAAAAAAATGTAATCATTTTTGGTACATGCTGTAAAAGATCATTAGTGAATGTTGCAGTCTTAATTTAATTTAAATTCAAAGTGTTAAATGAGGAAATAAGACACAGATGAATTCACAGAAAATAGAAATAGTTTTTTTTTTCAATTAAATGTATACTAATGAATACTTTCTTTAAAAAAGTTTCTGTAACATATTTAAAAAGTCTCATCATGCAGCCAATAAAGATGTGCCAAGGTCTTAGCAGTCCTTTTGCCGCAGTTTTGCTAATCATTGGATAGATTAGATTAGGTTATATTATATTAGATAAACATAGTTTACTGCCTAAATAAATAATAGTTTAAAACATATCAACAAGATGTAATCTTGTATTTGTTACATTTTACTTAAATTAATAAAGCACATATGCAGTAGTATATAAATGCAATGATCTTTAAAACAGGCCCTGACATCATCTAGACTCAATACTATTTATGTTAATGTACATGTATATTTTATTCTTAAATACAGCACAACATCACCCTCTTTTCTCTATTCCTGCCTCCAACAATCACACAGTTTTAGACAATTACTACAAACATACACAAAGATAAATCTATTTATTTTTTAATTTATTTTTAGACTGTGCACTAACCTCTGCTTATATATATTTGTTTATATCACCAATGTTCTCAAAGATTACTCAAATATAGCTCAAGTAATCATCAGTACTTATAAAAGAAAAACTGGTTTTGTCACCCACATTGAAAACAGTGTTGTTACCAGCTATTATGTAGATTAAAATTTTAAAATGTTGATAATTGTTTGTAGTGTCATTTAGTGTGTTTAAAAGAAAGAAACAGCATTCTGAAAAAGGTCTTTTGTTGTAATGCTGAAACAGTCGTTATGCTACTTGGCTACTATAAATGAATCTTGCCTGTTAATGCTTACAAATTACCTGAATGTTTTGATAATTAGTTTAAGTAAAACGTGTATTAAACTCTGCTGTATTGTGAATGTAATGTTATTGCTTGGCTATACATGTTTTTTGATAGGAGATAGGAACTGGTATAAATCAAATATACTATATAATATAGACCTACTATCTTAATGCACGTATGGTTTCAAAAGCTGTTTCTAAGTTATACATGCTGCATCATTGGCTCCCAATTTATGATGTTAGATGCATGAGCTAAAGCAGATGATTTTAGACACATGATTAAAGTTTTATAAACTTTGTGACACAAGAGTGCTTCTCACTAGCCTCCTGACTCTAATGGTTGAAGTGTATGAGCTCTGAAAGTACTTCTCATAGGCAAGATATTTTTTTTTATAAAAAGGCAAAGTTATCTTGGGGACAGGATGACCATATTATGCCTAGATTAAATTTAAAAGATAAGTAAGAGATGATCAAAAAGAAGAGAGACAAGAGAGGCAAAGTCAAGACAAAGATGCTCCGAGTTACTGCTGACACTTCAAGCAATGCAAGAAATGAGCCACCTGGAAAGACTTAACATCTAGAAGTATCAGGTTGTATGGTGTTCACATATTATTTCACTTTTTGTTATGGAACTATCTATTTGAATAATGTTGAGTAAATGTGAAAGTTTATATCCTACTTATTGTGTTACTCTGTCTAATTGTCTGGAGTTACAAATGTTAAAGAAAGGGGAAAGTAATGAGCTACAACAGCAGTCAGTATTGACAGTGTGATTTAAGGTTTTTTTTTTAAGGTTTACATAACACAGAATATAAAGAGAAATAGGATCACCCTAGGACTCCGCCACGACAAAACATCTCCCCCTTAATCACCAAAGCTATAACTCGATTTGGTGTTAAAGAATTTAGCAGGGTTAGACTTACCGCAGGCTACCATGTAGTTCAACCCAAATTAATTTAAAAAGCAATGTGGGTGCACATGATAAAGATTTATGTGGTGAGCAAACCTGGATAGTGTGTTTAACTAATGTATGTGACCAGAAAATGATCTATAGTTAATTGTGTAGTTTAATTTCAAACGCTTAATGGCAGTACATGGAGTAAAAAATGTAAAAAAAAAAAAAAAAAAAACGCAGTAACAACAATTTGTTAGTGTTTATTGTAAACTGTTTCCACCATTGTTTTCTAAAGTTAATTGTTTTCTATTGTGAATGTCTAAGGGGCATTGTAGCACCTCAAACCTGATACACAACTGCACAGACACAGTTTCAGATTACAATAAAGAGATTTATTGTCACAAATACCTTAATGTATTCCATTGTTCCAGCAATATTACTCTTCCCTTCTCCACTCACCCCAGTGAGCTTCATTTGACTACTCTCCTAACTCTGGCTGCTGAGTGAAGCGGATCAGCTTCCTTTATACTGGACACGGGAGTATTTCAGGCACAATCACATTGCATCTAAGAAGCCCTTCTCGGTCAAGTGGAACCTCTCAGGTGTTAGGAGAGTCTGCCTCCAACAGCTTCCCCTAGCCGCACCCCAGAACTCCATCAGGGCTGCCCACTAAATCTACAACTTCCATGTGGCCCTGTGGGTATCCAAAAAAGGATGCACACCAGAGAGATTTTGCCAACCACTATATTGGGGAAACACATGTTCCTGGGAAGCAGTCTGTCCATTATAACGGCCTCCAGTACAGGAAAGGTACCACTAAATAACCTGGTCAGGATGCCTATCCACCTACATCCTTCCATTAACAGGGCCTCCCAGCCAGGTAAGGAACCATCCACATTGTCCATTACACTGCTAATTGTTAAAAATACATTACCAGTCCTGGTGTTTTGAATTGAAATCTAATTAGGTACCCAGAAAACAAAAACCTAAAAACTTAACCGAATATGTCAATTTTTCAAGCCAATACATTTGTTGAGCATTAATCCACGTCTTCCTCTTGCTGAATTGCCTTTCCCAAGATTTCTTCCTTTTTTTCCCCTACAGTGATATTTTTTTGGGAGTTTTTTCCTGTCTTCTTAGGGGGTCAAGGCTGGGGGGCTGTCAGAACAAAGGACCTAAAAGCCTATTGCTGCACTCCTTGTGTGATTTTGGGCTAAACAAGAAATAAATTGTTGTTGTTTTTGTCTGACGCTTACACACACATTGTAAAATAGCTTATCCATGTCATTTTTAGGCCAAAAAACACCAATAGTATGAGATTTAGCCATTTTAACAAAACAAAAAGGCCAGCTGGGCATATTTCTTTAATAAACTGTTCATGCCACTTATTGGTATCATGTTGACTTATGAATTATGTGAAAACTTCTCCTGGGAAGGCCACTGCTATCACACAAATGAACAGAAAAAGTATCCTTAACTTGAGAGAAACAGTACCAGAAATATGTGATAAAATGATTATTTCCAGACTGCTTTTGTTGTCACAAACGTGTTAAAAACACGTAAAACATAATTTCATAAATAAAAACTTTAGCTTCTTCAAAGAGGATATATTCAGTAAGTTTTTTGGCTTTTACTTTTTAGTGATTCCTTGTGCCCTACAAGGTCCCTGAACTAGCTATACAATTTTTTTAATTTATAGAAAACACTTAACTTTAGAACACTGTTTTGCATGGCAAATGCATACGTATATACAATGTTTTCCAACCTGTTATAATAATAAAAATTGTTAAATTAAATATTGATAAAAGTTTGTATGTAGACTGAAAAAAGTAAGTTTCATACTTGGATATTGTGCAAAAGAAGATTAAAAAATGCTTTTGTATCCTGCATTTGGTCATACAAAGTTTAACCAGCAGAGAATTGTGATACCGAACTTTATACAAGTTCTGACCTATTGTACAAAGTAAAGCATAATGGTTTTTTTTGACATATTTAACTAACATTTAAATGCTTCTGTGTAGCTTTAAATGTTACCACATTTACAGTTTATGTTTTTTTATTTCAAAGTAAGTGCTCTGTAAAAACTCAAAGATAAATTTCCAATGTGCAGCTGTTCTAACCAGTTAAACTCTTTAGCTGATGTAAAATCTCTCAACCATGAAAATGGCTTCCATATATAACAAGCGGCTTTCAGTAACAAATATTACTTAAGAAAAAAATTCTGTTTGTAAGTCTTGGTGTATTTTTTATTTCTTATTATGAACTAAATGTATATGAAACAATATAAATACTGTGATACACGAAAGATGTCATCTATTAGTATGTGAAATTCTTTAATACACAAAAATACAATATATGAGCCTGCTTTTGCCTCCTGAAACTGCCTGTATCAAGTAGTGTGGGAGAGTTTTAAAGAATGTGTATCTGTTAATGTCTACTAATGATTGAATTAATAATGGACTTGTTTTGTGCAAATAAAAGTATGCATCATCTACATTAATTAATCAAATCTCGCACATGGAAATTGTCATACTGTATGCACATACTGGTCACCAATATTCATTCATAAGTGAGGTATGAAACAAAGGAGTGTGGAAGCGCAATTTCACTGTGCCTCGGCATCTGAAGGGCCTACGGTAGAAGAAGAAAAATGTAATTTACTCAAAAGAAAAAGAGAAAGAAGCTGGGAAAAAAGAAAAAAAAAATACTGCCACCCCACAACAATAATGATGCAGTGTGGAATGTAAATCCCGAAATAGCTAAAACAACATATGATACTACTATAAAAAATTTAAAAGAAACAATGACAAAAAGCGATAACAATTTGAAAGTCGTCAACAATTGGAAATCTTCAAAAAAAGAACCTTAAACACTGGTAAACAGTAGATCAAGTTGAGTCAAACTGTAAAGAGCCAGAATCATCCATGGCTGGACAGTTCTTATAAAGTAGAGTCTCTACAATTAACCATAACAACACATTAGAACATTAGAACACTCTAGACAAGAACAGGCCTTCAGCCCAACAAAACTCGCCAGTCCTATCCACTTATTTCTTCCAAAAAAATCACAGTGAAGGCAACCCAACAGAGGTCTCTAAATAGAAGATAATTAGTGGTTCGTAGTACACCAGTAAAGTGCAAGTGATTCAAAAGGATGCAGAGATTTTTATGCCTCAGTTTCAATCTCATAAAAGGCATGATGACAGCCAAATGAAAGAACGCAATAGGGATCACCTCTTTTCTGGTTTTCCCCACTCATTTTACTCTTTTTTTTTTGGCTAAAGCTGTTTTTAGCTCTAAAATCCTGATAAAACTCATTTCTATTTCCTCAAAAAAGAGATCTTGAACATTTCTTATTTAAAATATTTTGCTGATTGTGATAATCACATTATACTATAAGGAGGGTGCAGTGTTACCTCACACATTGTATAGCCTGGGTGTCCTCTTTCTTCAACCCTGAAAAGAAAGAAGTCCCAGAAAGATAACAGGCTAATGGTGGCAGATAAAGGCCAGCATATTAGAACAATCTAGACGAGAAGAAACCATTCAACCAAACACAGCTTGCCAATCCTATTCTCTTAATTCTTCCAAAATGACATCAAGTCTAGTTGTTGAAGGTATCTAAAGTTCTACTATCTACCACACTACTTGGTAGCTTATTTCATGTACCTATAGTTCTCTCTGTGAAGAAAAACTTCCTAATATCTGTGTGAAATTTACCCTTAACAAGTTTCCATCTGTATCCCCCTGTTCTTGTTGAAAATCTTTAAAATAACTGTCTTGATTCACTGTGCTAATTCGTTTTGTAATTTTAAAAACTTCAGTCATGTTTCCAATCTCATTTTACTTAAACTGAAAAGGACAAGCTCTTTTAATCTTTCCTCAAAACTCACCTCGTGTAGTTAGCCTAGTCATTCTTCTCTAGATTTTTTCTGTCACTGCTATGCCTTTATTGTAGCTTGGAGACTAAAACTGCACACAGTACTCCAGATGAGGCCTCACCAGTGCATTATAAAGCTTGAGCATAATCTCCTTGGACTTATACTCTACACATTGTGCTATATAACCTAGCATTTTGTTTGCCTTCTTAATGACTTCTGAATACTGTCTGGTAGCTGATAGGGTCAATACCACTATGATTCCTAAATCCTACTCACAAGGGGTACTTTCAAGTTTCATACTTCCTATTGTGTATTCAAAATAAACATCTTTACTTACTACATGTAATACATTGCATTTACTTACATTAAATTTCATCTACCAAAAATCTGCCCAAACCTTTATGCTGTCCAAGACCCTCTGTAATGATTGAACTGATTCTAGAATATCTACCAATCCACCTATCTTGGTATCATCTGGAAACCTAACCAGCTTATTACTTATATTCTTATTCAAATCATTTATATATATTAAAAATTACAGTGGCCCTAGCACTGACCCCTGAGGGACACCATTCTTAACATCAGTCAATTCTAATAAGGGCTCTCATACCACAACCCTCTGCTTACTGTGTCTAAGCCAAATTTGCACCAATCTACACCCTACACCTCAAACTCTCACTTCTTTTACTTTAATGCCCATCCTCTCTTTAAACCTTATTAAATGTTTTCTGAAAGTCAAGATAAATAATATTGTATGCATCATTTTCATTATATCCTTTTGTTACTTCCTCGAATTGTTTCCTTCCCGCTCATTTCCTTTGCTTACTACCTTCAAGTTACTGCAGCACTGGTAATCCTTTTTTTCTGTGACTTTTGCCTTTAGCAAGTCCACCTCAGAGATGATACTGGAGATCTCCTTAACATGGCAACATCCTTATAGCCGTATAGTCAACATCTTTTTAAAGCTTTTTGAAATTAGTTCTCAAAGTGTTCATATCAGACTGTAGCCAAAGGTATCATCTGCCTATAACAAAACTTTTTATGTCCTTGAAAAAAAGAACCACAAGCAGAGAGATGGTGTCTTCATCTGAACCACCAACAGGCTGACATGACTTCTTCACTGGACTTGACATAGAAGAAGAGGTTCTTCTTTGTGAAGTAAACATATTGAAAAGGAGTAGGGTAAGTTATATTTAATCTGTTATTCTGTTGAATTAGAGGTACAATATCAAGAGCAATAAATATGAAGCAACATATGGAAAGGATGCTGATGTAGCATAGCTATGCAACTTTTAGCAGCACACATCACATGATTCTCTCTTTCCACCCCACTTCCTTGAATGTCATTTATACTTTGCCTAAAATGGAGTGAGCAGTTTGCTCTATGTCTGGTTACTGACTTGATCAGTGAAAGTGTTCTCTATTTTCTCTATTTTTTTCTTTAGTAATATTAGTTTTTTCGTTTTTTCATCTTTACCGAATAGACAGGTTTAACGTTAGCTTACATTCTGTTAGATGGAAGTACGTGACATGCTAGGTGTATACAGTATGGCTACATGAATGTGTATCAGCTGGCAGTTCCATTTAGCAGACGTTATTAAGCTGCCCCATTATATCTGTATTATTTTTATGTATACTGTTTTTTTTTTGCTGGGAGAAAAAAAGTATACAAGCTTATCTTGGAAAAATTGTTGTAAAAAGTTGTGAGAATTAGGATGGTAAAATTAACTTAAATTAATTAACCAGAAGAGTTCTTTAGTGAAATCATGGTCATTTTAATGTATGAATGATTTTAAAAGGATTTTTTCCTGCAATTGTACTTGTATATTGATGATAGCTAATTAGTCTATCATTTCTTGGAGTGTGCACAATCAGGGATTGCCAGTCAACCACTTAACCAGCTTCAATTTCTTTCACCGTTAAAATAATCAAATATACTGATGTGGCGGCTTTCCAAGAAACACAACTTAATTCAAAAGATGTGCCTAGGTGTAACTACAGATATTTCAAAGTTGCTACATGATCAAGCGCTTCTACAAAAAGGGACAGGTACATTGATTTTTAGTTAAGACAAAATCAATGTTAATTTTTTTGATTTGTAAGAGTAATGCTGAGCAGCACTTCTTTTTGCTGACACATGTGGGAGAGTGAAAAACTTTCATTCATTCACTTTTACATACCAACAAAAATATAATTTTGCCTAAACTGACTAGGAAATTGCTATGACCCTATAACTTTACATTATTTCTAGGTAATGAAGAAAACAATCATATGTAGATTAAATTTAGCTGCACTGTCAAACCATCCTGTTCTTCTACCTTTTTCATTCTGAACATTTTTCAAGAACATTAAGATAGCCAACAATCCCTGAATTAAAGAATGTTCTTTTTTGTCCACCATCAGAGAATGAATTCATGAAAGGTTACAGATTTTGATTATTACCATTGACTTCCCATGCAGTACATAAGATACATTTCATTATCATCGTCTCTAAAATTCTAGTTTCCCCAGCATTCCTCTTATTTCAACAACACCCTATTTGAATAATGCAATTCAGTAGCCAATTTTCCAGTAAACTGGAAGAGTTTGTAGAGATTAACATATACAGTACCTCATATCTGATTCTTCAGGATTAATAGAGGCAGTTATGAGTTTCATCAGAAATAATTCCATTGAATGTACATGCCATTTTCACTTGAAAAAACAAAGATAATAATCACTCTGCAAAGGAAATTATCATCTCTGTATGATAGACTACAAGCTGGCAACTGGTCCAAGAGCAAAGCTTAATGTTTTGTTGCTGAAAAACATTTTGTTGAACTAAACAAAGTTGAAAAAATCATATCTTTCTGACACTTAAAAACATTTTTTTTCTTGTCTATGTTTTATTTTATTTATTGGAGAAGCTGGTACAATCAGATTACCAGCAATTTACCAGTAGTTTAGCCATGTAATAATGATCAACCTGATGCCTGGTAGTGATAGACGATTTGCAAACTATTCCTTGTTTTTGAACAACTGTTTTCAGTGAATCATATGAACCAATTGGTGAACACGAACAAATTGATTCAGTGGAGCCCAGCAGGAGTGCTGAAGTGCATGTGTGCCCTGCATGATGTCATCTGCGTTGTTTGTTTCACTGGTAAATGTTTAAAGCGCATGCACAAGTACTGCCTGAATGATATGTATTGACTCATTTGATTTCTGAATGAGTCACTACCTAAGAATCAGTCTAATAATTCTAGTGATTTTTGTTCATTTGAGTTGCAAACAAATCACTAGCAGAAAATGAATCTGAAGAATCTCATTCACTTGTGATTGTGCAATGAAATCTTATTTTAATTATGGATTTTAAATATGTTACAATGTTTTGTGTATGAACAATGGCATAATAATTATCATTGTTTATTTGTTAATTGTATGTATATGTAAATATACATTTCATTATATATTTAACATGATATTATTTTAATACACAAACACATGTAAAAATTATTAAATTATATACTGTATTTTTAATGTGATCAGAGGGGTCGGTTTCCTATATAAGCCAGACTCGAAATGGAAAAAATTGATTCACAGGTTGTTTAAGAGGATCGAATCTGTAAAGTGAATCAAAAGGAATATCACTAACTCAGAATTGCAGGTGTGTGCGTAACGTCAGTAATGACACCCACCAATTGTTAATGCACAACTGTGGTATGCCCTGGTGATGTTATCAACATGCTAACAAATACCATAAATATAGATCATTTTAAAACAAACACCAAAAATAGGCAACCACACTGTAAAAATATCCACAAAACACAAACATGACACTATTCAATATCACCAGTTTACTAATTATACATCCTTAGCCCAAGCTGCTAATAATTCTTTTGATTAACATGTTGACAGTTATAAATATTAATGGATGTGAACATCTACTACTAGATTAACATAAGAGTTCATAACTTCCTGTCCATTTACACAATATAGTATTTTCTAACTTTCGTAGAATATATCTTTTGTCATTTCAGCACAAACTAAATAGAAGTGAAAAATGGTTCAAAATGATTGTTGACTAACTTAGCCTTAAATATGATGTCAAAAGCTCCATTTACTTTGCTGACACAAGAAAAAAAAAATAGATTACATATTTTCAGTTGGAATTTCATGTATAATTAATGTAAGTTTCCCAAAGACTGCAAGTGAACAAAGGTAAACATTTCAAGGTATAACATCATTTGCTTAAATATGTAATATGTCACCTTGCATTTAAAATTATTCACTTCCATCATTAAGTAATTTATGCCTGCTTAACTCCAATGTTCTATACATCATTATGTCATTTTCTCAGCAGGTAATCTGTTTAAATGCCAGTTGTTCTATATATTTAGTCAGTGCCATGCTAGACGTACAATGATAGCTATGATTAAATAATATACATTTACCATTTAAATTATCAAATGCCAATATCACTATTAGTGATAATTAGCGTCCATGGGAAGGTGGCAAATCAATAATTACAAAAACTGTGAACATCTGACTAGTTGATATCTGAATAAAAAACAGTAATGTAAACACCATAATTCTAATAGTAGGCTGTTTATTGCAGTAGATCAGTTCTGTTGTAGTCTTGGTTTTAGAGCCTCAGTTTCCAGTGTTATACTCTTTATGTACTTATATCTGTTTTTCTTATTGTTTATAATATTTTTTATCACTATGACAGTGATTTCATCATGGTGTCCTTTTGACTTCAGGTTTTTCTGAGTTGTTACTATATTGTTTATAGCTTGTTACAGGATCAGATGACAAACAGGGGATGTCCTCTTTTTTTTGATACAAAATGGTGACATGCTAAATGAATCATCCATGTATTGAATTCAACTTAAAAACAAACTTTACAAGTTGTTTTTATCATGGATAACAACTATAATTAGTGTTAGGTCTTTTTTACATCATTATTTTTGACCTTTGTTTTGTGTATAATGACTGAATTCTGAGTCATTGCTGGTCAAAGCCCTGGGTGTAGTGGGGGCATGACGCCCCTTGGTGTCATTACTATGTAGTCAGTATTACATTTCAGTCTTCAGTGAATTCTGACATAATCTATTTGTTATAATTCTTTGTTTACTATCAACTTACCAAATCCATTTCATCTTCTGACACTGAATTTTGTACCCTACGGCTCTCCATTTAGCTTGTACTTTAGGTTTGTGGTTTTTACCCAGACAGAATTTTCTAAGTAGGTTTGACAAACTCAATTTTTCCCCTTACTTCCCCTTGGCTACATTTTATCAAGCCATTCATCAAATTTTGTGAACCCACTTATTCTAGTATAGCACGGCAGGCAGCTGGGGTAGTGCTGGAGTACGTGGTAGGCAGCTCCAGTAGTACTGGAGAAATGTAGGAACCCACACTTTATCAGACACCAGGAGAATTTGCAAAGACAAGTTTAAAGTCACAGGTTACCTTAGCACTATTAACAAAACATTAAGATTCCTACCAAAATTATAATGAATGTTACAATTACTATGTCTGGGTAATTACAACAGTCTAAGACATTAAAAAAGGAATGCATGAATATAATATTACAACTACTGAATTAAAAATATATTAAGAAAATTGGTGTAAATAATATACAAGGAAACAGATTAACTATAAAAATAAATAAATAATTGTACTCATTTAAACTATCTGAAAATAAATCCACAAAATTAACATATAATCACGTTTACCACACACCACACGAGTTTATTAGTACTAGGGTGTTGTACCATGTTATCTATTATGAATGTAGTGAGAAGTCAAGCAAAATGACACCTTTTATTGGCTAACTAAAAAAGATTACAGTATTCAAGCTTTCAAGGCAACTCAGGCCCCTTCTTCAGGCAAGATGGAATACAGAAACTGGAGTTCCCTGTGTTTATATAGACACTAGGACAAATAACAACATTGGTAAACCTTTAAGTGAGACATCTTAAATGTATAAAATTAATAGACCTCTTCAGGCAAAAGAGGAGAACAATGTATGGTCAAGATCTTTGGATAAGATAACTGTCCAACAAAGTCTTTTGAAGTTTCTGATGAGTTTTTCAATACAATATGGGTCTGTAGACAGAACACAATTTTATTAGTAATCTTTTACTTTCAAATTAGCAGTTGTGGATATTCAGGGGCTTTGTGTCTATGCACAGTTAAGAATAAAATGGCAGGCATAATGCGCTCAAGTTTGGGAATCAGCTGGTATTCTACTAGGTGCTTTACCAGTCTTGTTTACCCTACTGCTGCAGAGTAAACAGCCCCCGGGGTATTATTTGCATATTTTCAGTATGTTGCTTAAAAAAATATCAGGTTTTGTGTTTCAGTTATGCCTCCAATGTTCTTTGGGCTCTAAAACCAAGAGTGCAAAGTCAGTGATGCAGCTTAGTGAAAAAAATAAAAATGTTAGATAAACTTTGTGCTGGAAGCTGCTGTTGGCTGCAAGTTTGGTGTTAATGAATCGTCTAGCTGGCTAGAGACAGGCTGCCGATCACATTGTCGACTGCAGCCTCAAGATTAAACATCAACTTGCCACTCCTATGCTCCTATACTTAAAGACACTTAAGAATCTCGAGGTGCACAAAGCAGATGTTTGCTAATAGATTATTTCAAGCCAGTGTATTCTTCACGATCTCCATTATTTCAGCCATGAAGGACAGAGTGCTGGAGGTGATGTCGAGCCCTTGTTAGTCTCAGCGTCTTCCAACAGCTGTGACCAAAGTTTTATTTATTTATTTATTTTTTAGTTAAGATGTTAGCAAAAAAATGTCACAGAATTCTAGGGAATGAACGGTGAGAAAAAATGTTCGTCATGTTATAAATTTCTGTCTTCATTACCCACGTGAAAGTTGAGGATTGATTGTATATTTAATGAGAAATAGAATTAAATTAGTTTTGAATATATGACTTATAGTAAAATATATATAGGGAGTCAATTTTTAATATATGAAGTTAAAACTACTGTACATTCACAAAATTGCAACCATAATTATTGGGAAATTAATGTTAATATGTACGGAAAGATACCCATTCATTCATCCGTTTGCTTTTTGAACCTAACTGGGATATGGATTTCAGTTTAAATGTTTGCAATAGTATTTAAACCTGTTTGAAATAATTTTCTAGGTTGCAGAAAATAACTGCTAGGAATTAGTATTAGAATAGGTTCATTTTTATTGCACTTTCCAATTCCTTTTCATTGAATAATAAAGGCCTGGGACTTCAAAAAAAATGTATTTCTTGTTTGA